>PTEX01000002.1:12556120-12572332 GCA_003342815.1 Eudromia elegans
CATAAAGTCTGGTGAGTTTGGCACGAGGCAGCTCAGGAGGCACCCAAATAAATGCCCGGGTAGGCAGTGGCCAGGGAGGTTCTGGCATAAAGTCTGGTGAGTTTGGCACGAGGCAGCTCAGGAGGCACCCAAATAAATGCCCGGGTAGGCAGGAGCTTCCTGAAGCAAGTGAAAATAAATAAATAATAAATAAAGTAAAAATAACATGGAATAGAAGTGGGGTGGCTTCCCGGCTGCTCCCCCCGTACACGTTGAACTCTGCCTGAAGGGCCTTTGGGAAAAGGAGGGGAGAAAGCGGGTTAAGAAAGCAGCGAGCCCCCGGGTCGCGGCGGGGACCGAGGGGAAGCGAGCGCAGCCCCCGCCCTGCCGGCCCGTTCCGCTCCGCCCCGGCGCTTTTGTGTCCCCTCTCTCGCGCCGTACGGCCGGGCGGCCGCCGCGTATCCCTCCGCGGGCAAGTTTGTAGCGCGGGGCGCGGGCGGCGCCGCCGCGGCTCCCGCTCGGCTCCAGCGCGGGGCTGCTCCGGGCGCGCTCGGCATGGCCGGCATCGGCATCGACCAGTCCAAGCTGCCCGGCGTCAAGGAAGGTAGGAGGGGGCCGAGGGGCCCTGGCCGTGGGGGGGTCTCTTGGGGGGTTATCGGCGCTCTCCTGAGGGATGGCAGATGCTGGGGGGAGATGAGGGCCGAGGAGGAGCGGTGAGCGCCAGGGCCGCCGCCCGCGTCGCTCGGGACTCCTCGGTGCAGGGTTTGTCCCCCACATCACGGCGTTGGGGCTGGAGGGGGGCGAAGAGGCGCCAGGGAGGAGGAGGAGGAGGATGATGATGAAGGCGATGAGGGTAGTGGAGCCCTTTGTTTGCGCGGCGGCTCCGCTCCGGGGCGGCTCCAGTGCCCGCGGGAGCCTCCGGAGCTGCCCCTGGCCGGGCCGAGCTGCTGGAGCCCGGGCAGGCACCGGAGAGCCGCAGGATGGAGCAAAGCCGCGCGCTTTGCACCCCGGTGAGGAGGCAGCAGCGCTGCGGGGCTGCGCGGCAAGCCTCGAGCCTCTGGGTGCCCCGGCGGGGCCGCCGGGCGCGGAGCCCCGCGGAGCAGCGCGCGCTCCGGGCTGCACCGTCCACGTGTGCGCGGAGCCTCCCGGCCGCGGGGGCGGCTCCGCTGCGTGTCCGGGCGCGGATCCCGCTCGGCCTGCGCTCCCCGCGCCCATCACCCCCAGCGCGGCCGCGCTCCGCTCCCGCCTCCCGGCCAGAGCGGCTCTGCTGCCCGCGGGGGCCCCCGAGCTCAATTAAAGGTGCCCTTCGACTGCTTCGTGCGAGGCAGAGGCTGTTCCTTCTGACAGCAACATAAATCTGTAGAAACGCTTCCAAAGCCAACCACAGCTGTGGACAGCACTGACTGCCTGTGTAAATGCAGCGAAAATTTGTTTTCCTTGCTGCTGGCCTTTTGTTTGTTTCCGTTTGCTCTTTTAATTCTTGCAAAATAACAAGCATGAATCTGATGATTCAACTGGTGTAGAGCAGAAGGTGCGTGTTTGCAAAGGGAGACCCTGGTTCCTCTTGATGCCTCCTCATCCTTTAATGCATCTCTTGTTTTTATTGCTACTGGAAGAAAAGTAATGTTCATCTGCTGAACTTCTGGGTTTACTGCTAGTCCCATTAAGTCATTAGCAAAATTGTTATTAGCCATTTTAGTGTTGCCAGCGTCTCATCCTTATAGTCTGTCTACATGTGATTACTCAAGAAAATTAATCTCATTAACCTTTCCAGCAGATTGATAACATTGAATCCAATCCCTGTGTAGATACTCTTATTCAGAATTTAAGTAGTCTTGATTTGATTTAACTTAAATCGTTTCTGAAGTGAACTCACTGAACTGAATTAAGGTTGCTTACATGATGAATAAAAATGTGTTTACAGGGGAGTAATGTTGTCCAGCTGGTTCCTTGAAATTTGCACCTCATTTCCAGTGAGCGCCCTGGTAGAAAATCTTTTTGTGTGATAGCAGTTGGATTAAAGGAGTGTCTCAAAGCATCCACAGTGGGCAAAGTCGACGAGGCCTGAGCTGTGTTGTGCAGAGCCTAGGGCATGTTTCATGTTTTCAGTTTACTGATATAATTTGTGTTTGTTGTGGCGGAAAGTGTTGGAACTCAGTTCTGCTTTGCATTAGACCTCCTCATCCTTGGCCTTAAAGCCAACCAAGGAAAGAAATGCATCGCCTTCCATACCTAGGGAAATATTTATTGTTCCTGATACAGAAATCACTGTTGATCTTCAGCCTTTCCCTTTCTTCGTTTTGGGTAAAGGTCAGTTTAGTCATTCATTAACAGTGAGGAATGGTTGTGCTGCATTTGTTTTTTGTGGTTCGAGTACTTTGCTTTTCAGTGGCCCCCCTTGTCGGGGGTAGTTTGTGTCCAGGTCCTCCTCAGCTTGGAGAGGCTGGTGCTGCTCCCGAAGTGCTGCCCCGCTCTTTTGTTGTAGTCTTGACAGCTCCCATATAAAAGAGGGCGTTTCTGAGCAACAAAGGCAGTGACAGCCTGAGCAGAGTGTGTTGAAGGGAGACTTGCTTCTTGTGTTTGTTAAAAGAAAAAAAAAATACATATTAGTAAAAGACCAAGCACTTCTACTTGTGAAAAGTGCTCTGGCCAGTTCAGTTTGTCTGAAGGGCCCTGGTTAACGGTATCAAATGTACCCTCAGGGCTGGCACAGCCTGGGCCGTGGCGCTGCAGCCTGATCCTGCTGAGCTGTTTTCCATGGGATGTTAAGTAGAGGCTCTGACCACTGTGGTCAGTGAAGCTCTTGTAAGTTATTTGTTAAAGGTTTTGGTGTTAGTTGCAGTATGTGGGCCGAGTTTCTCTGCTCGCATTTCTACTTGCCATTTAAATGCCGGTGACATTTTCCCATCTCACAAAGCAGCTTTTGCTGTGTGCTTTCTTGCCCCTCCCCAGGGGATTGCTCAGTTGTATGCGTGTAGATCTTTATTTCCAGAGGGACCTAGTTTGTGAGCCTTTAGGGGACAAAAGCATCATGGAAATACTATTTTAATTATCTACTTGTAAAGCAACCAAAAGAAATTTGTTTGAGCTGTGCTTGATCTCCAGCCATTGGATCTTGTCTTTTGTGATCTGATGCATTGCTAGAAGTTAAAGAAGGAGGGAGGCAACCTCCCCTCTGCTGCCAGGGCTGTCTTTGCTCGAGGCTGAGGTCTGTGGCACTGACTTTGCAACACGGGCACCTGCCTGCTGGGACAGGGGCTCAGCCCATCGTCCCACATGGGCTTCTGAGAGGCCTCAGCTGTTAGTGGTGGTAGGTAAAATGATGAGGATTTCCTTGTGCCAGTTTTAATCCTTTGTGAGAAGGGGAAGTAAAAGTGAGACGTGGCGTGCTAGTGAGCAGCATGTGGCAATTTGGAACCATGGAAAATTGCAAGGGCTTAGTAAGCAATTTTATTTGTTAATAAGTTGTAAAGAAATATAAGGGTACTGTGTCTGTTCTAGTCATTAGAATTAACCCAACCACGATGCTGTCACTTAAGCTTCAGTGTTGACAAAGGCTAATTGTGGCTGCCGTCCGTGCTCCTGGGGACACAAACAATGTCTGCATTATGATTTCTACTCTGTTGGGCATCTAATTTGACTCTATGAAGATCCTGAGCTGTACTTGCAAATGCTGCTGGTTGTCGTTTGCTGACAGATAGACCAGTTTCCCAAATGCAGCAGGCGCCACAACCCGCCTGCTGCCTTGGGAAAACAGGAAGAGCTGGAGTTTTTATTTTCCAGCTTGACAGGGCGTTTTCTGGGCCGGGCAGACTGGCTGGCTCTCTTTGGCCTTAGCATAAACTGAAAAACGGTTTGTTGTCTTCCTCTTCCATCTGCAACACCTTTCCTCTGGCCTCTGCAACCAAATGGAACCTTCCCTCTCTCTCAGTTAAAATCTCCTGGTTGTGGATGGACCCTGCATGTGACGCTTACCCTGCATGGGTGTCAGCTTTGAGGTTCTGTGTCTCGGCCTCTCCTGGAACACACGTGTTGATGTGGAGGTTATATCTGGCTTTTCAGTGGCTATGTATGCTCAGCAACATGATGGAACTGATGTCTTTCAAAGACAGAAGTAGGTTCAAGAAGTTTTGACGACTGGTACATACACTGTTAGGTGAGGAATGTGTGAGGAGGGATTCTGTTTCAAGGTTTTTCAGGGGACTGGTGCTGGGGGATGAGATGTTATCGCTCACACTTAGCTCATGGGGAGGAAGAGTTGGCCTTTAACCAGGGCACACTTCTGAGAGGAGCTGAAGATGAGCCAGGTCGCTGTGAAGCCACCTGCACCATGCCCCTTGGCTCCAGTTTTTTTGCTTGTCTTTGGCAGCATGATGTGCAGCGTTGCCTCTCTTTGTTCTGTGACTTCCTCTGAGAAACACTTTGAAAAACTCAGGCAAGCTGGATGGCTGGAGGGCAGTGAGGAGGTGGAGGGTGGTAGGACAGATTCAGTCCTAAAGGCTTTTCTTTCTAGGTCACTGGTTCATGTCCAGCTCTTCTGCGTAATAGGAGATTTTTTTTTTTCCCCCTGCATGCATGAATTCAATAGCAGAGGCTTCAAGACTCATTTCACTTCTGGCTAAAGCAGAGTGAAAGTTTTATTATGCATTTGGTTGTTGTGTGTCTGCAGCGCTTGGCAGAGGAGATGGGCAAGATGAGTATTTCAAGCTCCTGGCTCCAGAGCCCAGCTCTGAGCAAGCAGGTCTGCCTCCCGCTGACCCCTGAATCCTCAGTGCTCTGTGAGTTGTGGGGACACTGCACAAAAGATGACAAGACTGCTGAAAAAGAGGCCTTTATCAGGAAGCAGCTTCCAGACTCACATTAACCTCTTCTGCAGGCAAAGGCATTTCCTAAGTAACTGACAAGCAGGGGAGTTTTAGGTCTGAGGTAAGGGATGCAGTCTGTTTTCCCTGTCTGCTGGGGTGGCAGGGAGACTGGGACCCCTTCCCCATTTGTGATGCTGGCACCTTGGCCATCACCTCTGTGGGTCTCTGAGTAATAATCCCTGCTGGGCAGTGCATTGCAGACAGCTCTGTAGCTGTGGCCTCCAGCTTTTGTTTAATCTTTAATTTCCTGTGACCATGAGCAACATCCGAGGGCTCCTGCAGGCCAGGCTGGAGATGACTGTCACGAAGAGCTGGACAGACCAGCTGGGCCCTTGCTGGGACTGCACAAGGAAAACTGTCCTGGGGAAAATGATGGGACATAACTTTGGGTTGTGTAAAACATCCTAGCTCTGCTGGAATACACCTTGTTTTTTGTTTTGCTCGGGGATATCCAGCATGAACATGGTGATTTAAAGGACAAAGCGACACATGCCCTCCTTGCTTCTTCACCCCCTTCCCAGGCTGACCCCTTTCCTACTCTCTAACTTGCTGCCACTCCTCTGCACTGGGCAGAAGCTTCAGGGATGAGGCTGCCCTGGAGTTTAGGAGGTTAAAATCAGCTTTCTTGCATGGCACTCCATGCAAGCCAGCTTCCCCTTTTGGCTTTCTCTTTAAAAAATGATATTTTTTCCCCCCTCTTTTCTTTCCCTTTCTCCTGCTGGCTTCTTTATTAACAGCGACTTGAACATCCTGTGCTCCTGTTTGGAAAAGCAGAGACCTGTCTCCCCAGAGTCTGATGTGTGTCATTGATGCTCCACATTCACCTCACGGTGCTGGCTTATCCCCCGGAAACATGATCAGATCTCATGGAAGTCTCTTGACACTTCATTTATGCTTCCCTTTTAAAACAGAAATTGGAGCCTTCCCAGGAGAGAAATCTCATTATAGGAAAAAGGCATCATAGTAACATAGAGCTGGGCTTAATAGTCATAAGCCCAGATTCAAACAGGCTGCCCTGAGCTGTGTGATTTGAGTTACTGAGGGCAGGAGAGGGTGTAGCCCCAAGTTGCACACATAGGAGATAACCCAAGGGCAAGGCAGGGCTGTTGTGAGCCCTGCATTCAGCAAACGTTGAGTTTAGGAACTCGTAAAATAAATCAGTTGCCCCTATGCTCAATGGATTAGGCCGTCAGCCCTTGCAATGAATGTTACTTTTGCTGGGAAAGAGGCCCGGAGGAAACCCACTTGGACCCACAGCATAGCCCTTCTGTTTGTGCCTGAGGATTTTGTGTCAGGTTTTTGAAGCTCAGATGAGGGTTACTGCACTTGCATACCAACATACTGTGCCACTGATGTGATGATAAAAATAATTTGGATTTTTTGGGTCAGTTTTGGTAGTGGCTTTTTGTGTGTGTTCCTGACAATCCTCACTGTGGTGAGTGCTGTTGAGGACAGAAAGCTGAAGTGGGATAGGGAGTCACTGTTCTCACTTCTGTTTTCAAAGACGGCTTAAATAGCTGCATGCAGTAAAGCTTTGAGTTGGGGGGGGTGTGTGTGCGTGCATGATTCTCCTCTCCCAGCAACTCTGCTGAACCAGGAATCATCTCAAGAGGAAATGGTACATGGACTAAATGTGTGGTGTTCAGTAGGTGATGACAGATGGGAAGAAGATATAATTAGGCGAATATTTGAAGGGGTTGTGTGACAGGCATTTCTTGGGTCAGCCTGTCACCATCCTCAAGAAGACAAGACAAAAAATAGGAAGGAATTGAATGCAGACAACATTATTTCCTGGCAGCGAGAGGCTCTTCTTTGCAGAAGCCTTTCCAAAAGAGGCTTTGGGTATAGTGTGGGCCCCTTGCAGCCAGACAGGGCGAGACACTGGAGTGTGCTCTAGCAGGAAATGTGCCAAGCAGGGGCTAGCCTTGCCCAGCTGGCTGTGACAATATGGGTCTGCCTCGGAGGCACCTCCTCTGTGGCACAGGAACAGCTCTGCACTGTGAAAGCATCTGAGCTGCTCCTCTGTGCTGCATGTGGCTGGGGTAAACCTTACCCAGAGGAACCTGATAGAAGGATGTTTTTCCCCTCTGTTCTGAAGTTCATTTTATGATGGGGTGCTGCCTGACTCGAGAGGTTGGGGGGATTTATGTCCCAAATTCAAGACTGCCTCCTGGAGTCTTTGGTAGCACCACTGGATGAATGGCTGGGCGCTGAGGTGGAGCAATGTAGGACAGTAAGGAAAGGTCTGGGAATTTTCCAAGCCGCCAGGGTGTTGGCTGTTTCCGTGGCACACAGCGAGCGCTGCTGCTCTCCTACCGGCGATTCCCTTGGCGCCGGGATTCCGGAGGAAGCCGTGTTGGGAAGAGACTGCCTCTGCTGACCTTAGCTGCAGGGCTTGGGGCTGGATCCTTGGTTAGTTCTGCATAGCCTGGCTAGTGTTTCCCACATCCTTCATCCTATGAGGTGGAAGAGAAGATGCAAGACTGTCTCCAGACATCATCAAACTATTCAGTTATCTTTTACTCTTGGCATTGCCCAGACTGTCAGCTCTGGCTGCGTAACAGGAGAACTTGTTATGTCCTGGTTTTAATCTTTGTAAAGGTGAGGCTGAAGTAAAGGTATGTTTTGGCCTCAGGAAGCAGACATTAAAAAGGATGACAGACTGCTTCTTTCTCGGGCCTTATAGTGCTCAGGAGCTGAGCACAGATGTCACGAAGCAGTTTGCTCCAGGTCTCTGCTGTGAGCATCACCTCCCTGCCCATTTGCCTGCAGGGCCAGGGCCATGTTCTTGCCCTCACCTGCAATGACTTAAGCCTGTAGTTGCTCTCAGGGCTGGGTGCCAGCACAAGGCAATGGCAGGAAGAGGGACATCTATTGTTAGTGCTCTGACCCTGCAAACCCGTGACTGTTTTGTGGATGGATGTGAAGGTTTTGCTGGTCTAGGGCCAGCTTTGGTACTTCATGTTCTTCAGAGATGACTAATGCAAGCTTGGAGAACTTAGGGGAAGTTGGGCAGGGATGATAACCCGACAAGAGCTGACAGAGCAAGGAAAAATCTTTTTTGGAAATAAGCAGAGCATTCTTAGTGTGCAAGATGCAGGAAGGTCGTCGTCATGGGCAGTACCCCTGGAGAAGGTTCCTCTGCAGTGTTGGCAGCAACTGAGTGGGTGCAGAAGGGAGAAGCCTGGCAACAACCTTTCAGGGAAGGAGCAAGTGGAAATAAATATGCCAGATAGGAACCCGACTGCTGCATCGATTCCGACACCTTCTACTGGCATGCAGCAGTTAGCCAGATTTCCAGCAAGGCCAGGAAACTGCCCTGAGGCTCTTTCTCCTGCAGCTTTGCTTCCCTTTGTATCTGGTTTGTCTGAATAAAATCTGACTTGTAAGTGTATTCAGTGAATGCGCGGATGCTGTGGTCTGTTCTTCCAGCCGAGGCTCCATTCTAGCTACTGGCCTCTGAGCGCTCATGGGCTTGGCTCTAGTCACCCAAACACTGAAAGAAAAGTGGTGTTTTCAAGAAAGTTTTTCTTCTGCTTTGCTTCATCCAGAGATGCTTATTTCTCCCAACTAGTGCTGGTGGTGTAAAACCACAGTTCAGGGTTTTAAGAGGAACTGGAACTCTTTTTGACAGCTGGCATTTCTTATATGGGAGTCAGGTTTTCAGAAGAAGTTATTTTGGTATAACCAGTCACAAAAACTGTCCGAATCATTATCAGAAGGGTGATGAGAGCTTTCTTGCTGAATCCTGTCTCTCTTGTGTTTTGCTAGGTTATCTCTTAGGACGGAGCAGGAGGAAAAGCTTGGAAGAGATGACATTTCAAATTATCTAAGCTCCAGGCTCTCTGCCACCTCGCTCTCTAGAGCTGCTGTATGAGCTTATTTCCAGCATCTTGATGATGAGGATTTAGAGATGCTAGCAGAGCATCCTTGCTCAGGTTGCTGCGGCATCCCAAATTGCACAATGAAACTGCCAGTCCTCTGCAGGTGAATTAGTAACCTGAGCAGGACGTGTAGGCTTGCATTTAGTGGAGAACAGGAAATTCTGCTAATCTGGGATATCCAGCGTGTCCCTACAATGGTTTTGTGTGAAAGAAAATAGCTTAAAATGCTGAAATTAAAGCTGCTTAACAGATCAAAGCACAATTCAGTGATCACTGCTGACATGGAGGTGTGGAGAGGGAATTCATGTGGTGTGGATTCATATGTGATGCAAGCTCCATACCGAAAGAGTGGGTGGCTACTCTAAGTTGTGCATGAAAAGAGCCTCTGGGTGTGTTTATTTTCTTTTTCATCTCTTGTATCAGTTTAAACAAGGAGCGTTGGGCTTGGAACTAAAAAACTGTTGTAATGTCCTGTCTGAAAAAATGTCTTCGCTCGTGTCCATGCTCCAGAAATGTATAGTATCATCTGATTGATGGGGAACTCTGAAGGCAACGTTGACAACAGTAACAGTGCTCCTGAGGACCTCTGAACCAGCATGTTGACCTTTCCTGGTGAAGATAGCTGCTGTCCCATCCTCTGCTGTCTGGTGAGGTGGTTTGCAAAGCCTTAGGTGAAGTGACAGTAAAGTACAGCTGGTGGGGTGATGTTGTTCATTCTGCTGTGACCTGTGGTTATGGGGCACTGGTGGAACTTGACTGCTAGGAAAACTGCTCTCTGGTTTTATTGTTGGTTCTTCATATCACCCACTTGGTGCTGGTTCCTGAGTGTTAACATGTAGTAGCTTATACGACTGCTTTCTGCATTAAAATGACAAAGCAGTGTGTGCGTGTTCAGTACCTCCCGTATAGAAACACTTCTGGAATAGCAGGCAGCAACTATAGCAGCAGTGTTGAACACAGGACTCAGTTTTTTTGAGAAGTTCTTGTGACTTTAGGTGCTTCGCATCCGGGACTGAACTGGACCTTCCTCAAAGAGCTGAATTTTTAAAACGTATCTTGCTAGTACTCTTGATCAAGTATCAAGCCCATCTTCCAATACATTAATATCCAAGTCTGAAACACACTCCTACTCACTATTTTCTTCTGAAAACCATGGTCGTGGCCTTTAGCACTCCTGATCTGTGGTCTATGTTAAGCCTAGGGGCTGAGAGAGTTATTTTTGAAGAGTTGTAAAGAAAGAATGCAGGAGAATATAGAGTGCAATATCTAATAATAAAAATGATGGCCACTTTCTGTAATAAAGGTGTAATTATGAACTTTATCAGGTTTTGTGGTTGGGGGTTGATCTGTTATGACATCTTGAGGTCTACTGTGATGTGGCATTTTTGCAGGTCTGCGTCTACCTTTCCTGTTTATACCATACAGTGCCCTGGGGTGTTCAGCAGATGCTATCTCGGTTGGAGGACAGTACTACGGTACAGTTTGCAGGCACATTTACAGAAGTGAAAATACTAAACAAATAGCCTCAGAGAAGGCATTTCATGATGGGAGTTTTCTGTAGACTTCTATTTCAAGACAGGTTAAAATATAGGCTCAGTCTCTGAAAATTGGTTCCAAAATAAAAATATAATATTTTTCTCTTTAAAGCATTGGTTGGACAATAAGGTGAGACCTTGTTGTGGGAGAATGGTGCAGGCAGAAACAAACCTCTCTGTGTGTCCTTGACCTCAGAGCATTAGCTTAAGAGCAGGAAGAATAAACCACTTTCCCAAATCCCAAGCTCTTGTTAGTTTCTCCACCAAGATTACCAATAAAGCCCTAGTTCTACAGAGATATTTCTTGCTGTGGCTATTTGTCCATGAAGATAAGGGCCACAGTCCTGCAATTTGGTCCCCAGTGGGGTTGCCCGGCCTTTTTGTGCTGCCTCATAGCTCCCAGTGGTGTGAGTCGGGCTGTGGTTGCGGAGCAGAAACCTTCTTTTCACTTCCCCAGGCTGCTGAGCCCTGCCCAGCCCTGCCCTCTGTCTCGGAGCAACGTTCTCCTTCCCTCTGGGAGCTTTTTGATTTCCTTGGCACCGACTGTAGACGGTGAACAAAGTCCCAGGAATGCCGTCTGTGCAACTCGAGCTGCTGGAGCTGAGACGTGTCCTGGCCAGCCTGTACCGGTGCCTGTGTGCTGCAGAGCTCAGGAATCTCCTGGTGCGGTGGGAGAAGCAGGAAGGAAATGAGCAGCAGCGAGGTGAGACTGCTTGTCTTGCAGAACAGCTCTGCTCGCTGTTTGCTGGAGGCGCCCAGGAAATGTCCAGGTTGCAGGTTTTCTCCCAGAGATGTTCCTCTGGATGCATTCTTGCTTCCAATTGGGTGACTGCTCGCTCAGGTTAGCTTTAATTCAGGGAATTTGGAGCACTTGCCTAGTTTGGAGTGGCCTGACCAGCTCCCCCGATAGGGAACTGTATGAAGTTTCAGCTTTTTTTTTTTTTATTTTATTTTTTATTTTTTTTTTATTTGCAATTCTTTAATAACTCAGCATTTTCCTGAGACCATTAGTCTGTAAACGACTGCACCTGCTGCTCTCAGCTTAATTCCTCACTGATTTGTCAGCTTTGTGGGCCTTAAAATGATTTCTAGCTGATGAAACTGTTTTTTCCTGTGTCACATTTTCTGTCTCTTGTTTTTTCCCTCCTCCTGCCCTTCACTCTGGGAATCAGGAACTGCAGATGCTCTGAACTAAGCATGACTCACACCTTCTAGTTTATTTTGTCACTTATCCAGCACATGATGCTACTGGAGAAAAGCTGGGAGTGGAGGGCTGCTGGGGACCAGGAGATGGTTTCAGGACCCAAAGGAAATACTGGGAATGTGCATATGCGATTCCTGGGTCTTCCAGTGGCCAGTATCGCAGAGCAAGGTGGAAAGGCAGTGCCAACCAGCATGGGTTTGGCTGATTTCAAAACATGGCTTGTAGCTGGGAGGCACAACTGCTGTTCCAGGAGCCAGTGGCCCTGGCCTCTTGCAGAGGCTGTGCGTGTTTGTGCTGCTTCTTCCTGGGCACTACCCATTTGTCTGCTTTCTTGTACATACACCAGCAGGGCCCTGCACCAGCCCTGCTAAGGAGGGCCAGCTCTTGGGCTCATTCCCAGCAGCACAAAATCCCCTGCCCGGAGCTTAAGGAGTGCCTCTCCTCTGGATCCCTGCAGCAGGGGAGCTGCCTCTTCCCTGCCGTTGGGAGAGTTTTGCAGCACGACGCTGCTGCTGAGGGTGATGCTTCCAGCTGTGCTCCTGCCAGTCTCTTCTCCTGCTGGCGCTTCCGCTGGCTGGGTGAGTGCCTGACATTCCCAGACTGGCTCTTTTTTTTTAAATTCTGCATCTTTTTCTTCTTTTTAGCTTGCAGCTGTGCCGGAAGCACCTATCCCAGGCCCGCTCCCTGCTGCGGCAAGGCAGATTGCCTTAATCAACGTCTCATAAACCTGTTGTTATGTTTCATGCTTTGTTGGCCTTGCCAATTGTAGCTTCTCCGGTTGCACCCCTGCTGCTGTGTGACCATCTGCTGGCGCTCTGCCAGGGCCTAGGGACGGGGAAAGTCGAGTCGATTTACAGCAGTGAATGTGCATTAACTCATTGCACAGACACACAGTTAGGAAATAAGAAAATCGGTTTCTCTTTTCCCCCTAGATATGAAGCCTCTTGGGAAAGAGGAATTGTGAGTTTTTCTGTTGTCTTTGGGCCATCCTCTTTCTCAGCACAAACTCTACAAAGAGAAGCTGGTAGCGAGTATCCAGGAGGACTAGGAGAGATGAAGCTTGGCTTTAGAAGGTCAGGCATGGTCTGAAATGGTGCACATCTCCAGTTCTTTAGCATTTACCTCATTGCTGGATGGGTGCCTCCGAGAAAGGAGGGCTGGCTTTCTTGGCCTCGTTTGCAGTTGCCGTCACGCTTGACTCAATGCCACAAGCACAGGGTCTGGTCTTGGGGGAAGCTGCTGCATTTGCTCTTGCCCTCGAAACTTGCCAGGCGGTCGCAGGTGTCCTCCATCTCTTGCCACCTGGCGGACTGACAGCCCTTCATCGTGTTCGGAAGAGGATGTTCTCATCCTTCTCTGCGCGTTGTTCTCACGCCGACAGCGCTTGGGAATAATGCGCTCAAATGAGTTAGAGGCAGCCAGACCGGCCAAGTTTCTGACGATGATAAAAGGTCTTCCCATGCCTCGTGTCCTGCCAGCGGCTTGAGCAGCACAAAGCAAGAACTGTGCGCTCGCACTGTCCTTTCGCGGGCTTAGAGGAGCCCCTGAACGCAGTGTTTGCACAGCCAAGTGGTTTCTTCAGCAACGCACGAATGGGCTCAAATGTGTGAGCAGCTCCAAGGCTTGCTGCTGCCCCGGGAGCCTGTGCTGCACTGTTTCCTTTGGGAAATGATGGTTGAGTCCCAGCCTCCGGGAGCCTGACCTCGGCCTCCACCCTGCAGCAAGCACATCATGAACGCTCATCCCGTTTTCCTTCCCTCTGAACTAGACCTTTGAGGGATCATCGTCACAGGTTCGAGACACCAGCTTTTCAGTTCACGTCTGGCAGTGGTTTGTCTTAGGGCTTTGCCCTGGCAGACGAGCTGGCCACATTCCTGCTTGGCCCTGGAGACGTGGATGCAGACAGGTGGTTGGTGGTGGGTGCTGCGCTGGGTCTGGGTGTCATGCAGCTGTGATGTATCAGAGCTAGAGCAGCAGGCTGCGAAGGGCGGGTGGTGGGGCCTTAGGCTGTGTATGCCTTAGGGCTTGGGCACTGCTTTACAAGTGACCTAGACTGCCTGAGGAGCCCAAACTACCAAGACATGAATTGCCTTGTGGCTCGTGGCATCTTCAGCTCTGGTCTATAAGAAATGAGGACCAGAAGTTGTGGGGTTTTGTGGGGGTGTTAATCTTTGAGACCCTAGTACCATCTCTAATAGGTGTCCAAAGGCCCAGCTAGGTGAAACAATGCTGTCCATGCAGTACAACACTATGTGCACTTGGCCTTTTTAAAGGGTCTGTGCTTTCTCCACAATGTTTGTAGCAACCCAGAAAATGAAAAGGATTCAAAATCAGTGTTATATTTTTAGGATGAAGCTTAGTGTAGGAGATGAGACTTTTCTGGGACTGGTGCAAAACCACTGAGAAGAGGATGTATGAGAGGATGTGTGTTCTGCCACAGCCTTCCCACCTCCTTGCCTGCACACCACACGTGTTTCCAGCACTGTGGGGTTTTTTTTTTTTCAAGTAAATAGCTAAAAGTGCCTGACTGGGAGTAGAAAGTACCCCAAGACTCCCTGAAATACCTCTTTGTGCATGTGACTTGTCTGTCTAGGGAAAGGAAGATGAAGCCAGGGTCTGCCAGAGACATCATCATGAATGACAAACAGAACTTGAATGCTGTGGGCACCAGAGCAGTGCACGAGCCTGTGCAGCAAGAAGCAGGGAGGGGCTGGGATGCCGTTTCATCCCCATTTCCTCCAGCAACGTCTTTAAATACGTAGCTTTCAAATGTTCAGCCTTGCCTCTGTGCTGTCCCTTCTTGTGTTGCTCACACAGCTGTTTGGGCAGCTGTGCGATGAGCTTCATCAGAGAACTATTACAGTTAAAAATAGCACTTCCCCCCTCCCCATTTGTTGTTTGGAACCATCAGGAAGTTGTGGTAAAAACGCAACCCTAGATCTGGGCAGACCTTTTGTGGTTCTGCTTGTGTTGTCTCTGCTCAGCTCTTAGCCGGGTCTTGAGCATCAGCCTCTGTTGTCTGGATGCTCTTCCAGAAGTGCGATCACGCTGGTGTGACTGGAGGCAGGTGGTACTTTCACAAACATCCTGTGGATTTAAGTGTTAGGGACTGCAGTGGTAACATTTTTGTGGATGAGATTCCCCCTCTCCCCTCCAATTCCATAAAATTTCATGTGTCTGAACACCAGGTGCCCGGTGTGACACGCATGGGTAGGTAGCATCATTCCTGAACTCAGCTGTGTGTTTCTCAGTTCTGTAGCTGAAGGAAGCGTGGGGTTTTTTGTTTATTTTTGTTTTGTTTATTTATGCACATATGTCTATTGAAAGTGTTTCAATGCTATTTAGAGTTTTGTGTTCTCTTTCCTTTTTTAAAGGAAACTTCAATAAGAAAAGCAACAACAAAACCTTAATTGCACCGTCCAGAATTGTACACTCTCACAGTGAGTCACTAGGGGATCATTTTGCTGTAATCTCTGTCCTCATTGCTGCCCTGCTGCTGCTCCTCCTTGCTTTAGACTTGAAGCGAGGGCTGGTAGCAGGCACCAAAAGCAGGAGCACTGTCTTCCTTTTGTCACTCCTCCAATGCAGCCAGGCAAAACCAAGAATTCTGTCAAATATGATAAAACGTTTATTTGTTAATTACAAATTCCTGTAAATATTCAGTGAAGGTGCCGGGGTGCAGAGGAACATCTTGAGCGTGCAGCTGCATTCTCGTTTCCTTGTAGCGTTCCCCGTGGTTTGTTTGCAATGATGGAAATGTCGTGTCTTCTCGGACACTGAGTATTTTCATGGACTCCCCTCGTGCTTTCCCTATGTTCTGGGGACTTGGGGTTTATTTTCACTTTCTCTTTGTTGCTTTGCTAAAGAGAAACCTTGGTCTTCCCCAGGGGCGGCTGCCTCAGGGCGAGACGGAAGCGGTTTGGGAACCGCTTGCAGCTTTGAAAGCACCTCGCGACTCTTTGCTTTGTGCCATACGTGTCAAGCAGGACATAACTCCCCTCTTGGGTGCTGTTAAGTAGTTTAGTTTGTCACGGTCAGGAAAAACAAGAGCAGAATTCTCTAGTCTCAATATTTCAGTGCCGTTGCCTTAAATTCCCGTGGAACGAGGAGGGAACGCAGTGCGTGGCAGATGTGCTGAGCAGGGCCCTGTACTGCAGTCTGGGGCCCCAGCCCCAGTTTATTCTCAATTCAGTGCGAAGCTGACGTGTCTGTACTAGTGGAAGGCTCAATGGATGCTGTGGGTGTCCCTACCACATTACCAACATGACTCCTGGGTTTTGTTGCCCCGATGCCTATCATAACTAGTTAAAAATAAGCCCTTGTGTTTTCCTACAGTGCGGAGAGAGCATTCCTTGGGCATTTCAAGTGTGAAAGTGGCAGGCACTTGCAAAAATATGCCTTTTTCAGGCTTGTGCCAAAGGGAGCTTGTCGCTTTCCTGTTTAAGTTTGTCTCCAGGTCATTTTTGGTGAGTCTTTTTAAGAAGCTGTGTTTATCCCTGCCCGTAATGCGAAGGGCTGATTCTGCATTCATTGAGCGGCTGCTCTTTGCTTTAGCTGCTTTGGGTTCAGTTTGTATAGGGTTCTGAGCTACACATAAAACAGTTTTTTGCCAAGAATGGGATTTGCCAGGTGGGAAAACCATGTTTCCATTAGCATTTTCCATGGGGGGGGTAGAGGGGAAAAACATTTCAAGCTTACCAAATTTTTCTTTTTCCTGTGCTTTTTTCTTTTTTTTTTTTTTTTTT
>PTEX01000002.1:12572361-12700382 GCA_003342815.1 Eudromia elegans
TTTTTTTTTTCCTCTGTTCTCTCCTTTGAAATCCCTTGATTGGCCAAGAAACAGCTTTTGCATTGAAAATGCTTTGGTAGTCATTGGACTCCCTTGAAAATTGAGGAGATGGGATTATATAAAAATATACCTTTTACGTAAAGGAGACTGCATTGTAGTTGTGTTGGGTAGGAGATGTGTGAAATCTTCTTTGCCTGGACCCAAAATGCTTCACTGTGGTACTGCTAGGATGTCATCTTTGCAGAAATCCGTCTCTCTTGGTTCTGCTGACCATGCTGTTCAAAGCTTTGTTCAAATGTATTCATGAACAAAATAAGCTCTTTTGGTAAAAAGTTCTCTGATTGCAGCTACACATAGGGAGGGCTATCGGGGCACTGTCAGAGCACGTGTGGCCTTTCTACCCACCCAGGATGCTGTAAAGAGTTAACACTGCAGCAATGTGTTGTGCATTTATTCTTTCGGTTGAAGAAAAGAGACGCTATTTTTATTTCTCAGGATAAGTTTGGAGATTGGGCAACTCGCTTTTCAGATGTAGAAAGTAAAGGGCTCCTTGCATTGGACAGGACGTGTGCACCCAGCCAGTGTTGGGGCTGGAGAGGACACATCTTCCTCTCGCAGCTCCATATCAGCTCTGGGCCTGTCTTTTCATGAAGGAAACTTCCTTTGCTTCTTGGGATTGGGGAGAGTTTCCAGTGCTGTTCGGAGCAAAGTGACGTGGGCCCTGGGCACTGGCTCCTGGCAGGCCCCAGGAGGGAGCACCAGCATCCAGCATTTGGTTGGCATCCAGCATTTGCTCTTTAAAGAGCCGATGAAGCTTTGCAGGAGGCAGAGGGAACAACTGTAACATTCCTGAACTCGTAGTAGAGTGTTGCAATGAGAAACGTGGAGCTTGGTCTGCTGTGCTCCTTAGAGAGGAGCTGGAGGGAGAAGCCAGACTAATTTGATGATTTTGGCAGAAATGTTTCGGATGGGTTTTAGCTGAGCACGCATGGCTTTTGGTGGAGAAACTCTGGCTGAGTGAATACAGGGTGTTATATAAAAGGTCTGATATGGCATTCCCCAACATTCTTAGGGGAATGTTGACCTTAAACTGACAAATCTGAGATAGAAGGAAGAGTGGAGAAGGTGTGTTAGCAAACAGACCCAAAAAGGTAAGTGCATGCACATACAGCAGGTGCAGGAGGGGGAAAAGACATGAGTCCAGGCCTTAGCAGATGGAAAACAAGCATCAGGTGTATTTGTGTGTGTAGATACGCCCAGTATCTCTTTAGATGCTTTCTTTTATTTCTGATCTTAATTCTCTTGTCTTTGTTTCTATATACAGTATGTCGAGACTTTGCTGTTCTGGAAGATCATACGTTGGCCCATAACCTGCAGGAGCAAGAGAGTAAGTAACAGTGTTTTTTGGAGCAAAGTGAAGCAAACCTATTTTCATTGGCTAAGAAAAATCTTCCCTGCTTTTATTTAATTTCATTGTTTTTATTGACATACTGATTATTCTTCCTGTCTTCACTGTCAAGTAACTGTAATTTCATGCGTTCTACCCAGCTCACATTGTGCCCTAGGGACAGTTGTATTTCAGTGATTCAATTTTGTGATCTCCATTAGAGTTAAGTTTGCTTATGCAGTTGATAGTAAAATTGCATGTGGGAGTGCAGGTGAGATTTCACTGCTGTGCAAAGTCTTCAGAAATGACTAGGAGTAAAACACAGTCAAGACTTTCAAAAGTGACTAGGATTTTTTTGCATGCTTATCTTCTAGTTGGGGCATGTTTGCACTGCAATCTGAGGTGTAGTGCTATCTCTAACCTATTTAGCTAAGCACCAAGAGCAGTGGTACCTCCTGGCACTGGGCACTGAGCTACTCCCCTGAGCTGCAGCTTGTACTGGAGTTGTGTCCTTGCTGCTAGAACCTGAGACAACAGAAATAAAGCTGGCTCTTGGCTGCAGCTCTTGTAGCTATGTTTCATTGCAGGCAATATCCTTGTATGGTAAAGGACTTGCTTTAGTATTGAGTTGCTCTGTTGCTAAATATAAAGGTGGTGAGATTCTGGAACTGATTATGTGGGGGGAAGGAGCTGCATCCCCGGAGGTTCTTGAGAGAGAATTAGGGAAAGTTTCATAGCAATAGTTCAGGTTCAGCTCATTCTGAGTGGCCTCTGGTGATCATTTCCTCCTCTACTTTTTTAATCTAAGATAATTTTCCATGACCTGAAAATTAAATATAAGGTCTAAGAAACATTCACTATAAATCTGGATGTGATTAAGATATGCAGATCTTATTTTGGTAATAAATGCTAATGTGCACCCTCGTCAGTGCTGAGGCAATCTCGAGCTGTTAGCACAGTGTCAGTTCGGAACTCCTCCACCTCCTCCACCTCCTCTAGAGAGGTTTCATGGTGTTTTTCTATTGAAAACTGTGTCTTCCTTTCCAGCCTGGGATCTCCCTCCCACTTGCTTTGTCTTCTTCACACCATTAACTTCTGTAGGTTGATTTTGGGTATTCCTGTCTGTTTTTCTTTCCAGTTGAGCATCACTTGGCAACAAACATTCAGCGTAATCGTCTAGTGCAACATGACTTGCAGATGGCCAAGCAACTGCAAGAGGAGGAGGATCTGAAAGCACGTGCTCAAATCCAGAAACGCCAGAAAGACCTGTGAGTGGTGAATGGAAGAATCAAACTGCTCGTCCTGTTTGGTCAGAGCGCTGCAATTAGCTGCTAAATTTCGAGCTGGTCAACAGTACATTTCCTGCTTTTGTTTCATGTTCCTTTTGGGCATCGCTTGCTGTAGAGGTATTGGTGCTAGCTTCTCTGGCATGGAACAATGAGAACAGGGTGGAGTTGGTGGTCCTGACACCCAGCCCTGGCTGGGACTCTGTTGCATGACCATGAGAAGGGAGCCTTTATGTTTGCTACATTTTGGTAAAGTGGGGTAACTGTTGGCCACCTGCTTTGGGTTTGGCCTGACTAAGGTCTGAGAAGGACTTAGGCGGGAACTGTGCTTTACTGAAATGCACAATGTTGTAATGAATTCTCTTTTGGGGAAATTGCAGATAATGGTGTATTTCCATTGCAGGTGATGATGTGCTTTTGAGGAACTCAGCACAGTGTAGTTTGGTGTCCCGCAGCACTAACCAGCTGAAAGCTTCTGCTTGTGTTTGCAAGTACTCCAGGGTGAAGCAAGCTGGGAAGAGGAGTTGCTGCCTCTGTTTTTATGAGGCTATTGGGGGGAGGTGGTGAGATGGGTACTAGGGACAGACTACCTCCTGTAGACACTGACTCAGCAGCAACCTTGGGGAGATCCTTAATAAATGCCCTAGTTTGCCCAACTGCACAGATTTGAAACTTTCAAGTCAGATCTAACTCCATAGCTCTTTTTTTTTTGACTTCTGCATACTGTGACCCTCAAAGGGTTGCAGGGAAACCCAAATAGGGTTTCTCCTGCAAGAGCTGACTTTGGCATTCTTGGCTTTGTCTCCTTCAGTCTCTTGCAATGCATGAAATGTCACCAGTAGGATTGGGTGACAGGGCTCTACCAGGACACAAGGACAGATAGTGGCTTGTCCTGTAATGGGGTCCTGGCAGTTGTAGGACCTGCAAGGCAGGATATATCTCCTCGCTGCTGCACTGTATCCTGGCTGGTCACTTGCTGCAAGATGCCACCCACAGGTCGGGCTGATGGACCCAGCATGGTTCATCCGACATACAGCAATGTAGCACCAGAGCTCTGGACTGCAGATGGGTGAGCTACAGGGCTGGCTTCAAAGGTGCTACTTGGAAAGGATTTCAAGCTTGGATTTTACAAATCAGCCACTGTCTTCCCTGTCACCAGCACATCCAGGCAGCACTGGGAAGACACATGCATCTTTAAAGTTTGTGCTACATTGTGCTACATTTCACTGGCTGTGTCTTAGGTAGCTGTGTGAAGTAAACAAACAGCAACAAATAATATAAACAGCAACAAAATTTGTTTGTATCACAGAGACCATCCCTTTTTCTTACTTGACAGAAATAGTTTTTCCTCTTGTAGAATTTCCTGAAAGGGATTTGCTAACTTCAGGATCAAGGTTACAGGCAGGACTGCTGATGCAAAACGTTGTGTCAGCAGCAATTGCACTCCTCAAAGCATGAGCTGTTATGCAAGATCGGTAAAAAGTTGGAGACATCCTTTTGGAACTGGATCCTTTTTCTTCCCTAATTCTCTGTATGTTCCTGCTGTCTCTTTCTTGTGAAAGATTACCATGTTCTGGTAACAAAATGATCCCCGCTACAGTTGCTTTCTGTTTTGTCTAGAATAATTTGACCTGAAAGGGCAATGGAGGAATAAAGCAGCAGAACAGGGTAGTTGCTTTAGAAGTGGGGAGCATAAATGACCTCTCCAAACTCAGGGTTAGGTGTGGGGAGTTGCATGTAGCTGTGGTGGTGGGTTTTTGTTTGGTTTTATTTTTTTATTGTATAAATCCTAGATTCCCTAAGAAAGAATTTGTTTAGATAAATGGGAAAATGGATATTTCCTCTCTTTTTGATAATTCTTGGAAGCACCGCACTTTATTGTCATGCTTCAGTAAAAGCCTCTCTCGCCTCTGAGTAGCTTGCACAATACCAAGCATAGGAGCAACACAGATGCTAAAATGAGTATCTGAAATCGCATGAGAGAACGCTCCTTCCCCTCCTCCCTTGTTTTGCTCCCAGTTCCCAGTGCTGTGACGACTCTGTTGCACTGATGTGAGCAATTCCTTTGAACAATTCACTTAAATGCACTTTTTTTCCCCCCCTCTACATCTGGCAACAATTATTTGCCAGAGTCAACATGAATGGGAACTTTCCAATTATGCTACTTTTTTTTTCCTTCACTACTAGACTGATATAGAATTTCCCTGACACTCCAGTATTCCTGGCTGCCCCGGAGTGAAGGGCAGCACGTAGGTGTGATGTTTAGGGATGGTAACGTTTGTATTGCTCTGACTGGTTTCTGTGACCTGATAGGAACCTGAGTTCGTGTTAAAGGACAAGAAGAGCTGTAAAAGCTCTTTGAATGTTTTGCTTATGCTCAGTCAAGTTGAAAGACTAGCCTATGTTGAATGACTAATCAAGTCTCGGTATTTAATTACATGCTGAGTAACAACCCGTCTTCCTCCCCATATATAATCCTGTGCTGTTCTGTGGTTTTGAAAGACTTGATACAGTGTATTTCAAAGTGCATGCCATCAGGAACAGGAAAATGCTTCTGCTTTTGAATTGCTTCTGCCATTTTCTGCTGTCCATGAAGAAGCAGTGACCTGTTGCCTTGGCTGTAAAGTCCGAGTGGCTGTTTCAGTGTCTTGTTTGTCTGCAGTAAGTTGTATTTTAAACACTCTGTAAATCTGTTGGGGCTGGTGAACTTGGCACCTTAGTTCTGCTCACAGGTGCCAGGAAGAAATGGAGACTTGCAGCATTTTGATGCATCTGATCCTTCTAGGTTATTTTTTTACCTAGACTTATGTCTTCTGAGGCTGGGGTCATAAGGGATCCCATATTTTAGACATGCTGACAGTTCATTCCTGGGGGCTTGTGTATTCAGGTACTGAGTTTTGCTGGAGACTGATTCTCATGTTGGAGCAGGTTTGCCAAGATCTTTTCTTGTATGGCAGGTCTGGTGCTGTAAGACCCTGTGTGCCTATGGGAGTGGAACCAGTCACTGCCTGGCAAACTTTTGTGTTTTACTCAATTGTAGCTTTTGTTAGCTGGGTAGGAGAAGCTGATATCTGATATTATTTGACCTATTGATAACTCCAGCCTTACAAACACTGAAATTCACGAGGGAGGGGGATATAAATAGCATGCAGTACTTGACTGCAGATCCACTTCCAAGAAACAGTTAGTGGAAATAAAGAACTATCCCTTCTAACCTGTTCTGTGTTCTTTTCCGTATTTCTAGAAGATTAGATTTTCTCTGGTGACATTTCTCTTCTAAAACCTTTTTTTTGGCCTTCCAAATGCCAGCCCTGTATCTGTTAATTTCTTCTGCCTCCTTCTTTATCCTTGACTTCCTACAAAACCTGAGGCCCCTGCTACACTGCTGTCTCCTCCAGCAATGCCACTTCTGTCTGTTTCACTACAAGAAGTCTGCTTTTGCTGTCTTTGTATTCTTTATTTCTGTCCTGCACTCAGTTCTGGTCCTTTGCCTTCAAGTTTGCCAAGTCTTTCATGCCCTGCTTCTAGCTCGGGCTGAGAACTGGTGCTCCAGCCAGCCAGTAACACAGCTGAGCTTTGCACAGTTCTTGCAGATGCTTTTTGCATAATGTTTCTGAAATACAGCCCTGCCTGTCTACTCATGCTGCCAAAACTTTCATTTCATGTCTTAACTACTCTGGTATTTCATTTGGTGTCCTCAAGTAACGCAGTTGTGCATTGCTCCTGCATCCATAATGGCACCATGGTGATTGATTCCTCACCCCTTGTTTCAGCTTGTGTCACTCCTGCCTCTCTGCACTGGTTCTGCTTTCTCTGTCTGGCCCCAGCTCAGAAGGATCTCTCATTCATTACTAAACTGCCACCTCCAGCCTCCGCGTGGCCTATTTAATGCATTTTCCCATAAGCATTTCTGCACTTTCTCTTTCCTGGCTTTCTTGTGAAAACCGCTGCCCAGAAACAATTTTTTTAACCTTCCTCCAAACTCTTCCTTTGGCACTCTTTATGCAAAAACCCTTCAGCAGACATAGGCTGTTGTTTGCAGACTTCTGCACATTTTCTTGGCCTGCCATATCTTATTGCTACCATCTCGTCTTCTAGTAAGCTGTCTATTAATCTGCTTAATTATTCTTTAATTATGTATGCTTTGGGACACATCTTTTCTATATTTGTCTAGCAGTAAGCACAGGAAGCTCTGCTAGCTGGTGAGGATTCATAGTCTCTGCAGTAACACTAATAACTGTTGTGTGTAAATCGGATGGATTCTGTCTGTCTTTATCCTTGTCTCCAAGCTAGCTGATGTCTGACTTCAGCTGTGTATAATCCTTGTCTGTTTGCCTCCTAGGGAACGACAGGACTGTGAGATAGCTCAGGAGATCCAGGTGAAGCTGGTGTTTGAAGCAGAGCAGCGACGCAGACAAGAAGAAAAAGATGAGGTAACCTTTAAAGCTGCACAGCTGGCAGGGCTGTTCGCACTGACCGTTTCAGTGCAGGCGTCTCCTAGCCATTAGCCCGAGGAGGTGGTTTATGTGGTGCCAGTCCTGGTCCTTGCTGCTTGCACATTAATGACACAGGGAGTAATGCTGCGTTGTGAAGGTTTTGGATGCCAGGGGCCAAGCAATATGTTGGTCTTGTTGAGATGCTCAAAGGTCTGGAAAAGGGAAGCAAGTGCTTCTGCAGCCTGAGAATTTTTTTTCTCATATGTGGGGAGACGTGTTCTGCTTTGGGGGCTGTGATTGCTATGGTTTTTAGTGACTTCAGACCTGAGCAGGACCCTCAGCTAGCCATTAGCCCCCAACTTCTCCTTTACCTTCTTTCATCTTCAGTTTGCTTTTTCAGAGTGTGAACTCCGAAAGTCTCTTTTCAGGGGCAAGTGCAGTGTCCTGCTAGCACAAATGTCCTTCTGCCATTGTAGAATATGGTTCTACTGCTGCTGCCTGAGAGTGGTCAGTGTTGCTGCTCTGTTGATGACCTTCAAAAGACTTGGCTTGTTGACTGCTTTATCGTGCCAAACTGTTAGATTTTGTATTCCAGAGAGCCACAGAAATGGAACTTGTTAGAAGAGGTTAACTTAGCCTGGGTAAGGGATTTTTTCATTGTTGTTGTTATAGAGCTTGTGTTGTCCCCGGGCCCTTTACAAACCTAGTTACCGTTTAAGTCTGATCTGAATCCTGGAATAAGTTTGTATTTCAACACCTATCCAAAGTCCGTTAATATTGGCAGACACCCAATGTTTTGGAAGGTGTTGGCTCCGACTTTGCATTTCCGTAGAGCTTTTCATACCTGCAGGTTCACTTTACACGCACAGCTCTGTAAAGATCCCAAGCCTCTTAAGAAGCTGTTTGTTACTCTGTTTGCCAAGACAAATTTGGGTCACAGAGAGATGAGTGGCTTCCTTGCCCTCTACAGCAAATTTTCCTTCTGCTTTGGTGAAGTATAAAGACGTTTGTTTCCTAAGTGATCTTAGCCTCCATTACAAGCTCACCTTAACAAGCTTAATTAATTAATAACTTAAGTGAAGACCAGGAACAATGATTGAGTTGGAGGGAGTCTTCAGGCTAAGGGAGTGCAGGGAAAGCTTGGTCTTTGAAGTTGGATTGGTACTTTGATCAGGGTAACCTGGGATGAGAGAAGACAAGATCTTCCCTTCCTTGGTCTCCTACTTCTGAACCAGATTTCCCCATTTCTGTTGCCTCATCTGGCCCTGCTCTTGGAGGGGGTCTTTGGCCCTGGTCTCTAAGTCTAATGAAATATACTTCATTGCTCCACCACTGGGACAAAGTGTCCCAGCTTTTGGAAGTGTCCCAAATATATTCAGTAAGGTTTGGCTCCCTGCAAATACCCTGAAGGAGAAAGGACTGCTTTCCAGCCATATTCATTGGTGACATTAGGAATCAAATGGCTAAAATTCACCTTTGCTGTTGTTTTTGTTTGGTGATCAAGAATACTTTAGTGCGCAGCAACTAAACTTGTGTATCTCCCATCTATCAGCCTTGGCCAGCTCAAGTTTAAGGAGGCTTAAATGAATAACATCCTAAAAAATAGCTTGCCGTGCCTGTGTCTTCTAGCTGCTCTTCCTAGTTCCAGATCTTCTCTTCTGACTCATAAGCTTTTGGGTCCTCAAATAAACAAGCCCCAAGGAGTTGTTTCCTATTGCTAGGCCTTGTTGAACCATTAATCATCTCAAAGGAAAACCAGTTAGGAAAATGGAGTATATATCTGCCAAAGCTACAACAGAAGATAAACAGCCTACAGCCCCTGCAACACCCCTGCATTGTGCTTTCTTCCTAAGATCCCATTCAATCTTCTTTCACTCCAGTCTTCATCTGTCACGTTGATGTATTGGCACCTTACAGCTTCTGTAAATTACACCTCATCTGAAGCAAGTTCATGACTTGTTCTGGGAATTCCTTTTAGTAAAAAGAGCCCTCAGCTTGAAACAGTCTTTGTCTCTTTGATTTTGGTTTTTTTTTTGGTACCCCACTTATGTGAGTTCCAAGTCACCCTGTCATCATCAAGTCTGGAAAGTTAACCTGTCAGGATTTTTACACTTGTATCTGAATAAAAGCATCTGTGCATGTTACTTTGGGAAAGGTAATGACTGTTTGTTTCTGCAGGACATTGCTCGTCTCCTACAGCAAAAGGAGTTGCAGGAGGAAAAAAAGCGCAAGAAACAGTACCCGGAATCCCAGGGACACCCAGGCTACGAAGACAGTTATTACTCAGAGAATGGAGGTAACTTTTTTCTTGGTAAAGGGTTGAAATTGTGGTAATCCAGCTACCCTTTGATCTGGTATCTCAGTTTGGAACACTTCCCTTATCCTGCAGTTCTGTGCTAAGCACTGTAATAGTGTATTAGTTTCCAGTGGTTGGGGTCAGACTTTACTTTGGATGAGCAAAGGCTGGGAAGGATAGGGGAGAGATAAGATCCTATAAGGGTCCTATAAGATGGCCTCAGAGATGGAGGTGGGGTGTGTATATGTGCATGCACATGCATGCATACATGTTTTAAAGGGGCCATTGGAGAACAGTAGTAGATGATGATACATAAGTCATGCTTATTACTGCATAGTATCCATAAAATACTGCATATTGCAAGTGTGCAAAGGAGAAATGAAGTATGATTCCACGCTTGTGTTTGAAGAGAAATGGTTTTGGGTGCTTATCTGTGATGCTGACACTGGTGAGAGCGTAGAAGAGTAATCTCTAGTTCGTGGAGCAGCTTTCAGAAATAATCTCTTGCAGGTATGTATCTAAGAACTAAAATGAGCACAATCATTTTGAGTGACTTACAGAATAACAAGGCCATCTGTACAGGATATCTTCACTCTGATTATCATCTGGGACTGTATGTTGTGGAAAAGATATGACCCACATGGCTGAATTGCTTTCTTTTTGGCAGCTTTTGTGATCTAATGCAGGCTTCTTTAAATTGGGAAGAGACAATCCGAGTGTGTTTAATTATGGAGCAATCTGGGGATTGCTTTGCTTTTTGCTGGTGGTGGTTCTTATGTTCTTTCTTCAGAAAACTTGTGGTGAGGAAGGAACAGGCTGATTTTGATTAGCAGATTGTCAAGATGGAGACCAAACCTCTTTAGCATTCCCACTATTGGTGATTTTAAATATGCTTATTTGCACTTGGGCATAGAGTATTTTAGACTCAATTGGGAGGGAGTTCAGTGGTGGCCAAGCACACCAGCAGCACAAAGTGCAGAACAGT
Source organism: Eudromia elegans (assembly GCA_003342815.1). Taxonomy (NCBI): domain Eukaryota; kingdom Metazoa; phylum Chordata; class Aves; order Tinamiformes; family Tinamidae; genus Eudromia; species Eudromia elegans. The sequence continues at coordinate 12,582,752 of PTEX01000002.1, forward strand.
AACTAGCTAGGAATTGCATGGATATGAATTCTATTAGGTGTGTAAAGCTGAGAAAGACATGAATTTGGGAGTCCTACAGCCTTCCCTCACCTGATTTTCAGAATTAAGTGGATCAAGTCCCTGGAGCAGGGGGGAAAAAATGTATAGGAAGTAGTCGTGCCATTCAGAGCTGGGAGAATAGGTTGGATATTATATATATAGATAGGTGGATATGTATATATTTAAAAAAGAAAAAAGCCTGTGACTTTCTGAACCTGAACTGTAGTGTGGATTTGGAGAGCGAGGTATCTTAAGAGTCTAAGTTTTCTTCCTGCAATAATCTATGGTATAGAAGGTGAGGTAGAAAGCTTTCTACCTTTTTGTAGTAGTATTGCTTTTGATTCCCATTCCTTTAAAAATCAGGAAAGACTGAAGTGGATTTTGATACTCCGGCTGTCTGGTACATTGATCTGGAACCTCTTAAGTACTTGAGCATTGTTCAGTTAGGGTCCAGCATCCTTGGTTTGAATCATCTTCATTATATGTGAATTTAAATGCACAGAGTTCTTTTTTTTTTGTTTTATTTTCTGTCTTCAAATTGATGCAAATTTACATCAAGAAGGAATGTGGATTTTAGGGCTATGGCTCCAGAGCAATCCCAGTTTTTTAAAAAGAAGATAAACAGAGGTGGAGGAAGGCAAAGTTCCTCCCAGAAGTATCTGTGCCATGAAAAATATCTGTATATTCACCCAGTCACGTGCTGCTGGAGAGAGTAATACCAGGACACATAAGGAGTAGTTACGCTGTCCCTGTGGAAGGTATCACAGGAGCTGGCACCTGCCTGGAAACTTAATCACTATGAGATTTGCCAAGGGCAGATTTCCTGCTCAGGCTCTCCGGCGTGGTTATTTGACCTGCACTGATCCTTTCCCAACACAGCCTTGCGTTCCAAGCCATGCTTTGCTTTCTCCCGATTTCCTTCTGTGTCACTGTATTTATTGACCTTTTTTTTAATGACAAAATTGAACTAATTCTCAAAGATGCTGAGTTCTAAGCACTTGCTGATACCATTCAGAAAATGACTTTTGCTTTCAGTCTCTAATATTTGGTGTTTATTAAGTCTACCAGACTATTTTCAGCTATTTGTAGCAAATACAGTCAGTCATGCCAGTGGTCTAAAACTGAACAGAAAAATCCCTGCTTAACAGGAACTGCTGTGGTTGTTCGTACCGTTCCTGATTTAAAAGCCTATTTTGGATAAAAGTCGAGCAGATTTGTTTTCAAGATGAATTTTCAATAGGCTCTATTTTTGTTGGCTCTGAGAAGAAAAAAGAAATGTAAATAGTGTAAATTGAAACAAACTTTTTTTTTTTTCCTTTTGTCCTTTCTCCATTCTACAATCTGGATAGCTTTGCTTTTCAAGACAGAATGCTATCCATGTACAGTGAAATCTCCTATGAATATTTTTAGATGCTGTAAAAGAAACTTGCAAGAAGGAATTTACTCTACTTGTTTTTGTAGAGTTCTGTTTCAAATCAGCCTCTGCTTTAGAGAAATTTGTTCTCGGAAACATGTCTTCCCTCTGGAAGGCCACTGTAGACATAATAGTCCATTCTGTGCAGTGATTTTTCTTAGCAAATACATTGACTAAAAACCAAACTGATTAGCAGCTTGGATGGAGGCAGGCTACTGCATTCTCACAGTTGTTTCAGTTTTATTGCTGAAACTAAAACCAAAGAAAATTCCACCTGTTTTTTGGAAAGCGCAGAGGAAACAACCTGGCCAAGCTGCCTAGTTAACTATTTCACCGACGTTGTTGATGTTGGGAGCTCAGTTTTTGTCCAATCTTATCCTGCCTTTGAGTTTCTTTCAACCTCTCTACAGTCAGAGTCTGAACTTCTGTTTTTGCACGAGTATGTGTGGGCCCTGAAGCTCCTGGGTCTGATGGAGAGGTAACAGTTTGTGTTTGTCTGGTGCTGTTATCCATGGGACCACAATGACTGTTCTCATCCCATGTGCTGTTTCGTGGGTTGTCCTCTCCTGTGGTCAGGAGACACTGATATTTCTGAGGAAACATCTTGTGGCTAAGAACAGGGCAAGGCATCAGCTCTCATAAACTAGTGTCAGCCTGAATTATTCTGCCTTACACTTGGCTGCCAGCATCTTTGCAAACCTCCATCTAACATCCTGCAAGAAACACTGTGTCTCCAGGAGCTGCAAGAAGCCTGTGCTCTCCAGATCATGGCTTGCTCTGCTGTCTATTTTCCACCCCAAGTTCATCAATAAAAGCCCTTAATCTCATTACCAGCTTGGCCTTGCCTAAGGGGTGCTTAGATGCACCATTGGGATGCATCTGTGCCTTCTGTTCCAGCCCCGTGGCGCATCCCATGCCTGGCTTGGCTGACTGTTCTGCTCTTGCTCTATCCCCATTACAATTTGCGAGCACCTGCTGCCTGCTTTCCCACTGTTGCTTCCTTCTGATACCTCCATGCTGGTGCTCCTCACTTCTTCCTACATTTCCCTTTTTTTCTTGCATCATTCCTTCATCTGCATGCTGTGGGTCATCGTTTCGTTACCATTAACCCATGTGTCACTAACCAGCTCCCTTGTTTGTCCTCCCTCCATTGCTTAGCACACTTGCAGGGTGACTCTAGGGAGCAAGTTTCTGAGCCTCGTAGACCCCACAGTGGCGAGAGGCACCCGCGCCAGCGGCGAGAGCACCAGAAGGTGCCCTCGCCCTTGCCCGACACCACCTCTGAGCGCAGGCATCGCCCCTCGGAGGACCCTCGCTGCTCTCCTCAACCCAGCAAGGCCGGGAGAAGGCATCACCATGACAGAGAGCGGCAGGAGTGGACATCAGCCAGCCGGGGAGACTCCCGGAGACCTCCAAGCCTGGACCTGGAAAGAGGGTCCGAACGTGTCACCCCTGACCGCTGCGATAGCTGGGAGCCGCAGGACGGGAAGGCAGCCAGCAGAGAGAAGGCTTGGAGGCCTCTCAGTCTTAATCTGGAATCAGAGCATGAACTTGCAAACCTGGTGAGGCATGACAGAAAGCCTGCAAGGCAGGACAGAGAAAAGCACCTTCCCCTGCTTGATATGGAGCTGGAAGCTGAGCAAGAAACCTGGCATCGTGGTGGCAGCCAGCTGTTGCACCCAGAAAAGCATAAATCCCACCATCGTGGCCACACGTCACCCAGGACAGCTCGTGACAGGAGGCTCCATGACTCAGAGCCCAGAGAGGATCATAGGGGTGAGGAGAGGGATTGCAAAAGAGAAGGACACAGGAGAAAACCTTCTCCCTCTCCACACACGGTGACCCGAAGAAGGGTTGCAGACTGCCAGCAGGACTCAGGTAACCAAGTAATGGGGACTGTGAACATACATGTGGGGAAGGTGCCTGGCTGACCTCATCCTGTTGTTTGAAACCTCTTCTTTTTCTTTGAAGATTCATATCTCAAATAATTATCCATTGTCTATATGCAATGAACTCTACCTGGATTTCTCCCTCTACTCAGTGTGATTCTCTATCCATTAAAACTCTCACTCTGTTTATTTTGTGATACATCCTGTGGCATCTAAGAGAACAAGTGAAAAGATTGATTAGAAATATGGTCTTGGTACCCTATAGAAAACCATCCATTTACTTTCATTATTAATTAGTGCTGTACTGGCCTTGCGCAGGAACAAAAAATTATGTCAAATTTGGTACCCTTCTCTGTCTTTGATGTGATTTAAGGGCTGTAACAAGGGACAGTTTGATTAAGCTCTAACAAGGTACCATTTTCTATTGGAAACCTAAGTAATTCTTGTTTGGGAATGTTCTGTGATTGAATTAAGTACCTGAATTGAAGACATCTGGAAGACTTGAGTTCTTGTGCGGTTCTGGAGCAGGTAGATTTTTTCCTTAGAAAACGTGTACTGCTGTGGATTTTGTTTTCTAATAATACTTGGTGCTTTAAAAATCTAGATATACCTGATGATGACAATGGGAGCGAGGATGAGCTGTCTATTAGAGTGAAAGAAGGGATTTGGAGATTTGCACCTCTTTAATTTGGCCTGGGGTGGGAAGCTTATGTCAAGCTATCTCTCTGGTCTTCACTTGGAAAGGTGGGGATAATTATACAATTTTGTGTGTCTGTCTCTGGAGATGCTGTGAGAATTCTTTTTTTTTAATTATTATTATTACTACTATTGGTTATATGTGTGTATGTAATGCAGAGGTTTTATTCTGGGATGTAGAGGGTGTTCATTAGATCTTTATAAAATCAAGAGGTTGTGATTTGCCCTGATGAAATATGGGCCCTGAGTGACTCTGTGTCCTCGGTGTCCTGTCTCATGCATGTTGAGCTAAAATAGCCCGGACAGTTAAACAGAAGCTCACACCTCCTTCCTGCAGGCAGGAATCATGGCAAGCTTTGTGCTTCCCTGAGCTTGGGCAGAAGTGATATGGAAATAATGTTTATCGTTGTCTTCTGTCTAAGGCAGGACTGGCATCAACTGAAGTGTAAAGCAAACTCAGCCCTGCTTTCAGCATTGCTCTCCAGCAAGCAGTTCCTGGAAATTCCGTTTTGTCCTTCATACAGACAGTGGTGAACAGGAGAGTGTCAGCAACCTTGTATTCGACCCAGCATGGCAAAACTGCATTTACCGCAGCCTTGGGAAGAGTCTGAATGCTAAAACTCTGTCCAAGCTGGTAGTTTTGCCAGAGTTTCTGCACTGTCTGAAACTGCAGTTCTGAAATTGCTGCTTTTCACATATTGGACTGATCAAATTACTCTAGGAAAGACCAAGCCATACACTTGGCTATAACATACCAGAAATCAAGTTGTTTCTCCTCTTGTGCTAAGATGGTTTGTGAGAGAGGTGTTAATTGCTTAAGTTTATCAGTTGATTGACTTTAGTTCAAATAAAAACAATAAAACACCTTCATGCCTGGAGGGAAGGTACTTCCTATTCCTGGATTTTTAGTCAAGGTTGACGCGTGTTGCCTGTGAGCCTCTTTAGTCTGCAGTTGCAGGAGGACACAGGACAAGAGCACGACCGTGGTTTGCTGATAGATGTACAGAAAATTTAGAGGTTAGTTGGTTGCTTCTTTTCCTCCGTGGTCTTGCTTGGTCAGGAAGAATCTGATATATGGCCCAGTAAATTGTATTTGTAATATGTGCACAAACAGTGTAACTGGAGACATGGAAGTTTTGGTTGAAACTTATCTTCCAGTTTTAGCATAGAAGAGTGACAGGCAGACATCTGGAGCATCTATATACTTCAGACAAAATACAGAAACCTCGTTTAGATGTTGGAGATTACCAAACAATACAGTTCGGGCTGCAAATAGAAAGAAAAAGCATTCATTGTGTGTGAATGAAGCCATACATTTTATAACAAGAGTACAATAAGACCCCTTTGATGCTGTGTTGCAAATAGACTATGGAGAGGCTCTCAAACTGCAACATTTCTGACCATTTGGAGATAGTTTAAATTTAAGCCAAACATAAATAAAGCTGTCTGCCAGAAGCAAGAACTGAACCTTATGTGAACTCTAAAAATGTTTATTTATCTGTTTTCTCACAACGAATGGCAAAAATCATGAGTCAGCCCCAAAGAAGACCTGTCAGAAACTTTGAGAGCCTGTTGGGCAGCTTTTGCAGTCCTTGCTGTTCCAGAGAGGCGTTTTACAAAACCTGCTGTGCTTGTAGCATGTGTTAAGCTGTTCTCCAGTGCTGAATTTTCCCAGCAAACCTGTGGCAGTCCAGCGCGTTAAAAAACCACAGTTCCTTTGCTACCATCGCCATGTGGGCAAAACCCAACAAGACAACAAGGGTTGTTTCTTCCACCATGTAGTGGTACCTGTTATGTAGGGAACGGTATAACCATGTATAGGAAAAGCTCATTCCGAGGCATTTATTCGCCTTTGACTAAAGGTCCTCTTAACATAAGTGCCTGACAGAGTCTCTGCTGTGCTCTCTGACCTCCTTGTTTGCAGTTTTTCAGGTGAGGAGTTGACACTAAGAAGGCAGTGGAGATTTCCTTTCAGAAGCACTTTGGAAATCTTTGGATTGATTGTTCTTTCTCCTGATGTTACAGGAACTAAGTCAAGGGGATCAAAGCAACATATTTATGACAAACCTCGAAGGGAACAGGAGTTATCTGATGCAGAGATTGCTCGGAAACTGCAAGAGGAAGAGCTTCTGGTAAGTAGAGGTTACATTAGCTTGCTTGGAAGAATTAACATTCCCAGCAGTGACAACTTCCTTTTGCAAACTTTTTACATATGATGTTGACACTTAAAAGCTCAGGCTACGTTCTGATACTCTTCTTCCTCTTCTATATATGCATGTGGAGTGAGTGGTGGTTTCTGTGTGTATACCTCTTTCCTGCTGTTTTCTTAACACAAATGCATGCACGCTTGAAAATTAAATGATCAAAGCAGGATGACGTTAAATGAACGCTTCCGTATGGATGAAGGTGGCATATTGTCAGCGTGGTCAGATATGGTAGCAATTTTTTTCTATGTTTTCTTTTTTGTTTATTTGTTTGTCTTTTAGGCCAACCAGATGGATGAGAAGGCAGCTCAAGTAGCTCAAGATGAGGTGAGCAAGAAGACAGATATTCAAACTATGCCTTTATTTGTAGAAACTGCAAACCCCTCCTTGTTCGCTAAGATGCTCTAGCTGTTCACTTCCCTCATTGCTGGGGAAGCTCAGGGCTCTGCTGGTGTTTGTTCCTATCTGGTTTGCATACTCAGACTGGCCAAACAGGGGATTTCACTGCCTGTTGCAGCCACAGCAAATCAAGGAGGTTCATGGATCAAGATCAGCTCCTGTAACCATATCTCATGTAGGGGCTATGACATATACTATAGGGGGAACCCTACACTGGAAGAAAAGTGAGATTGAAATGCTCTGCACATGCAAACCAGGGAAATCAGGGGCCACTGAGCATGTAGTATGTAAGCAGGCTCACTTCTGCAGTGTCGCTTGATCATTATGTCACTTAGCATAGGCTAAGTTGAAAGCCTGACATTTATGGCTTTGCAGCTGTTGTGTTCAGCAGCCATCCATTATGGGGATCCCAGGACCTTGCATGTTGTAGAGGAAACAGTGCCAAGTGCTTTAGGCCTCTACTGGTGATGCTGCCTTAAAATATGCTTGGAAAGTGTTTAAACACTGAAACCTACAAGAGCAATAAGCTCTTCTGACATGTGCTCTTTATTTTTTTTTCTCCCAGGAAATAGCCCGTCTGTTGATGGCCGAGGAAAAGAAAGCTTTCAAGAAAGGGAAGGAACGAGAAAAGTCTTCTCTTGAAAAGAAGAGGCATGATCAAGACTGGAAGGTATGTCAAATTTCCGGAGGCCTTACAAATGAAGCAATAATCAAAACGCTAGAGAAGGTGTTGTGTTAATCTCAGAGCCAGATGGAAATAGCTCTAATGTTTTCAGCTTTCTGATTGTGTTGAGCCAGTTGCAGGGGCAGAGTTGAGTGCAGCCTTATGCTCTGCTAAACCATGTGTACCAAAGCAAATTTTATGCTTTTGACCCCAGCCTTGAGCTTCAGCTTCATATTTAGAGCGAAGCTTCAATCTCACTAAGCAGGGCTGAGTTTAAGGTAGTGGAGGCTGGAGCAGATCTTGCCATTTGCATATATCTGGTCACAGCTGCATGAATGAACTGAGCGTGGAAGGACTGTGCAGAGCTGTGGAAACCTCAAAACAGTGGTTAGTGTCTCAGAAGGCATGAGGACAGCCTGTTGGTGAGCTGCTCTCCCCTCTTCTCCCTATCAGTACGATGGAAGTGAGTCACCGCGCTCAAAGTCAAAAGAAGGACTTGAACCCCAGCGACATAAAGGCGACAAGTCGTCACGGTGAGCTAAAGTCATGGCCAGTAAAACAGGAGAAATGCATGCACGAGGCAGCTCAGAGCCCCAGGGAGGAATGGTTGGGAGACCATCCCGATCCACATGGGGCTTGGTGGAGAGCAGTGGTTTCAGCACTGAAGATTTATGGAGAGAAAGGAGCCTGTAGCGTGTTCGATGACATGCGTCATTCGCTGTGCTTGTGGCACCTGGCCATCCCAGCCTCCCTGCCCAGCACTGACAGGGATTGATGAGCTTGTGCAGTGACATTTGTTAAATGGCAGAGAAGCACTGACAGGGTTAAAGAGCTTCTGGGGATGTGGAATCAAATGTCATCCCTGGTCAGGAAGAAGGAATCATGATGTGTTTTCATGATTGTTCCTTTGTGTCCCTATTGCCCAGCTAAGCCCTATATGTTATTCCCTATGTGAGACCCTGCTGCAAACAAGTGCATCGTACTTATGGGATATCTCCTTCCAGAGCTGAGAGGAAAGGGGTGTAGTATAGCATTTCTCCTGGGACAGAGCATGCAGTTAAAGTATTGCTTTAGACATAATGCCTTTGGTGTGTCGGATGTTTTTTGTTTCTGTACTCGTTTCCCCATCCCAACATTTTCTTTTGCTGTACTTGGCAGGTCACAGCCTCTGCTTGATGACTTTGAACACTCTCGCTATTACACAAGCCAGCCGAGCCCCTCACGCCAGTTTCCCAAACATGAGCACTCTCCTAAAGGTAGGATAGAGGTCACAGTTGCCCCAGCACTTGGGTTAACTTGTGCTATATTCCTCAAATAGCCAGCCTGAGGGATAGGACTTTTGGATGGGAGATGCTAATAGAGAGGGAGAATGAATATATTATCCCAAGAGACTTGTGATGGTCTTCAGTGTTGTACTTGCTGAGCACATTGCTGCCTAAGTGAGGAGAAAAACAGAGTTAGTTAGCCATGTCAACCTGCTCTGCTCGCTTTATGATCTCCTAATGATGAATGAATGTAAATCCAGGCAGCAAACGAAAGTGAAGTGACTTGATGAAGTAAATGACGTGGTAGTTTTCAGGTGAGTCACTGTATGAAGCGATTCAGTGCAAGACAGAAAAGCCTCACAGTGTCACATGTCTGGCTGCTGGGTGACCAAGCAGAAGCTTGTCCTGAGATGAAGCCTATTTTGTTCCTGTAACGTCTCAGCACTGTTTCGTTGGCTTGTATCCCAAAAACATTTGGCACCAAAGCAGTGTGGGTGGGGGATTTTCATTTGTCTTGTTTTGTTTTGTTTTTTTGTTGGCTTTTGTCTGATTTTAGAAGTCTAGAGATAACAAACAACTACCTTTTAGAGTCTGTGAGGGAACAAAGGTGTAGTCAAAGTTTGACCTCTCATATTTGATCCAGCTCCACTGATTATTACTTAAATTTGGTGTTTATTTTATAGAATTTAAAGTTTGAGTCTCTTGTTCTGTCTTCATCAAACAAGCTGGAAAGTTGATGGCAGTTTGTGTAGTTTGTAAGCTCAGTGTTCCTTCCACGTTCTTTAGTGAGACGCTGGAAAGCAGTCGTCATCCCATTCACATTCACTGGAAGAAATGCAAGTGTCTGCCAGCCTCAGTGAGATATTCTTCCATTTACTGTTTGGATAATGTTATGTACAGTTGCCGCTTCAGCATTTGTCTTCACCAAGCAACCTAAGACTACACAGCCATCTAAGAGGGCAGGACAAGCAAGATTTCTGCAGTTAGTACTTTCTTCACCAGGACTCTATTAATTTCTTTTTATTTCTTTCTCTCTTGCTTTCTAGGTTCCCGCAGGAAGCAGTAAACTGCTGGCCTTTGCTTTGGTACTGACTCTTCTGTAGCAAACTTTACTGGAATTGCCAGGCAACTTTCTCGATTCCTTACCCAACGGGAGGTCCGCCCTCCACCCTCAGGATCTCCTCTTTAACTGTCATCGTATTAATGAGGAACATTTTTTTCATTTTGGTTTCTTAGTCATGTGTGATCACTTAAGCAGTGCAGTACAATCTAGCCGCTACTGAGCTGTGTAAATCAACTAGCTGATTTAAAAGATTTTTTTTAAAAAAACACTTTGATTGGAGCTTGGACAAACAGAGATGCACATACAGGAAAATTCAAGATACGAGTTGGATTATGGCAATGCGACAGAACATTTGAAATATAAGTCCTTACTATATTAGGATGACTTAATGCAGAGTTGTAAGAGGGAACGTGTGTTTTTCTTTGTGCTGGGTAAGAAAGCTGAGCCAATCCAATAGAGAGACATCTTAGTTTGCAGGAAGGAGAGAGCATCTTTACAACATATACCAGAAGCGTCTAGAACTTGAAACTGATGATGAGGAATTTGCTTGTAGAACGAATTTTCTTAACTGTTTTGGTTTTTTTTCTAGGGTTTCCAGCAAGCGCTGCTAAATTCTCCAGGGGTAGAACATGCAGCCAGACATTCAGCTCAAGGTTATTGGATAGGAAAGTTAAGAGGAAAGACAATTTAAACTGAAAATTACCTAGTGTGTATGACTTCTAAAGGGCTGCAATGAGTTGACAGAGCTATGAGCTGTGAATTAGAAAGAATCATACAGATTTTAATGCCTGAAAAGGCCTTTGTGGTCACCTGCTTTGGGCTTCAGCATAACTCATCTAAATTCATTTAGGCCAAGCAGGGGCTTCTGTTGCTGCTTGGTCAGTTGCTGATACACTGAGCCTAAACCTGAATATGTCTTGGAAACACAGGCCTGAAGGAAAGGCACACGGGCATTGGACATTGGATCCAAAACCCACTGTAAAAGACAGCTCAGAGACACTGGGTCCAAACCAGTCAAGAAAATGCCTGTGTCACCTGCCTTTCCCTCCGCATCACTCCGTAGACTGTCCCAGGCAAACTGCAGTCTGGATTAAGTGATTGCTGTCTAGGGCATGGTTGTACCTGACAGTTGAAGTTACCTGTACAAATTTGCCCACGCTCTAATATATTTTTTCCCCTCTACTTAGTGAAAGTCATTCTGCTCTTAAACAGTCAGATAATTTTGCCCTGACCTCCTCTCATTCTAAATCTCTTGGCTTTTAAATATCTGAGCTTTTTGACCTGCAAAGCTGACCAGAGGGATGATGGTTTGGGGTGTATCAGCCAGTTCCAGCTAGTTCCTGGCTTTAGCAACCTGGTTCGCAGCAGCAGAGCCTGGTTGTGGTGTCCCTGCATCCCAGCTTCCTTATGGCCCTGCACCAAGTCTGTCCCACAGTTCTTCATTTTTTGCTAGCTGTTGCAACCCTGCTCCAGATTTAATGACTGGGGACAGCTCCCAGTCTGTACTTGTCCCCTCTCCAACCTGCTTCTCTGCCTGGGAAAGAGGAGCCTGCCAGCTGTGCAGAGCTTCTTAGAGATGAAATGTTGGCCTGGGGAACTGGTCGAAAATTAGAAGAGGTTGAGGCTCTCTCCTCTTGCACCAATTCACAAGTCAATCCCCAAGGCAGCTAGATGGCTTTAGCTTTAGCTGTTCATCAGAAAGTTACTGTGAAATAAATTGCTGGAAGACAAAGCAACTTGTTTTTCACATAAGTTGCAAGGCCATATCTAATACCACAGCAAGAGCCTGTGCTTCGCCTTAACACAAGTGAACACCTCCTGCTCCACCTGGGATGTTGCTACTAGTTCCCACTCTACAAAGTACCAGCTAATCCCCTACAGAGCTTTGTTCCAGGCATGCACTAGCCAAAAAATGTAGCAACACAGGACCTTGTGCACCAGCAGCATCCCATTAACTGCATGTCCTCGCTTCCAGACCATGAGCCTGCCCACCTGCATCCACCCTTAAGTGACTTGCAAGCTCTCGCTTGCTTGCTTGCTGCTGCTTCTCAGGAAATATCCCAGCTCGCGGCTAGATTTTACTGTCCTTGCATTGTGCCCTCTTCTCTTTCCATCTCTGTCCATTCAGAAGTGTTAACGTTGTTTCAAAGGAACAGGGGAAAAAAAAAAAAACCAACATAGACAGTATATTTTTTATTTGATAACTTGGGCCAGTGTGGCAACCTCATTTGCAATGATTTTATTTTGTAAATGTTTATTTTTATATTTCGTGTAACAGTCAAAATTTTTACTGCTGAAAATACTGGGAGTTTTTTGGTGAGTTTCTTCCTCCCTTGCATTCCATCAGACTGTATTTATTGTTGTGAAATGGATCTCTAGTGGGAATTTATGTGCTGATACTTCTGCAAATAACCCAGCCCAGGGCCCGCTGCTTGTCATTTGGTGCACTTGTGAAAACTGGATGGGAAAAATCTTGCCGAATCCGCCTTGGCTGTGTGTGCTAAAATAGTGCCTCTATGTGCAAGGCAAGGAGAAGTCAGCAACTGGGCATTCAGCCCTCCCTGGGTTTCTGTAGCTGACTCTGGTGGATTTTCTTGCACTGTAGTTGGCTGCTGTAACTTCTGTCTTATCTTAATCAGGGAAGTCATTAAGTCCCTGAGCCTGCTGACATCTGAAGAACCTGTTAATTCAGCAGTGATGCTCAGGAGCATCCAAGTTGTTGACTTCTGTAGGGGTGGGTAGGGACTAGATGGTGAGAGTGGGTGTTCTGGTTGACCTGCTTGGAACCTGGGAGAGTCCAAAGGCCGTCCCAAAGCCTAGACTGTGGTGGTGCAGGGTCTCCTTATGAGCATCTTCTGGCTTGCCAAGCTATCTGCCCACTGCACCGAGAAGAGGAGTTCAAGGGAAGGATCCCACGAGCATCTGCTGCTTCTGCAGATGCCTTCAGGGAGGGCTGTTTAGGGACTGTTCAACTCCTATGTTCCCACCCCCCCCTTATTCTTAATTTTAGTTTTGCTCCCTGTCTTAGTTACAAGGGACAGCAAATAACAATCTCTCTCCCTGTTTTATTTTTTTTATAGCCTTTCTGAAGGAGGCAGCCTAGAGGTTGTGTTGGAAAGGGATGGATAACTACACCTAGAGAGAGAAACTTAAATTCAGTAACTGAGGAAAACATATAGTAAATAACTATAAATACATAAATATAAAATGAACTATTCCTCTAATAGGCCTTGTAGGCCTCATGCAGTCAGCAGGCTAGAGACTTCCCAAGACAAATTTTGCAGCTGGGCTTGCATGTTTAGCAGCTACTTTTGGATCCTCCCAGAGCCCCAGTGAAGTCAGCAAGAGTTGAGTTAAGGTTGTGAGTCAACAAGGACCCAGTTCGCCTTGGGGCTCAGCAGCCTGCTTTGCTGAGGTCAGGGAGATGCAGCAGCACTGGCCAGATGTGAAATCAGCACCTTGCATGTGTGCCCCTGGAAAGGGGCGCACTAAAATCATTGTTTCAAAAAGATCCAACCAGAGCAATATTTCGTTTTCATAATATTTTGATAACCTTATGCTTTTTGTTGTCTATTGCCAAGTCTCTGTAGCTTTGCCTATGGTTTTGTTCTAGATTTAAAGCACGCCCAGGCTACTCTGACTTCATATGCAGTTCTTACTGTGCGTGTCGATACAGGAACAGTAGTCACATGAAAAGCTTGTCACCCTGAAACGCTGTCCCTTCCTCGCTTCCATAGCAGGCACACCTCACCAGCAAGAGCTCCTCCACCTCCTCCCCTCTGTCTGAAGCACAATGACCCGCAGAGGAGAGGGCAGCGAGCCGAGAGATCGTGCCTTACGTGCGGGGACACTCGCTGTCTCCGGGATAGTCTGATCTGAGTCACCTTCCTATGAAACACTGTCTTAAAACGTGGACTGCGCAGCTTCCTGCAGCGAGAAGCAGTTGTCATCGTGGGGATGGATCCAGCAGATTAATCTCATGGGTTTTGGAGAGCTTTACGGTTTTGAGTTTAGTGAGGGGAAGGGAAAATATGAGTTGGTAGGGGTTAGATTGAGTCTTGCCATTGGATTTCTCCCATAGAGAGGGGAGAGAAAAGTTACAAATGCTGCAGTCTGCTTCACTCTGTAAAAGGGATCTTGTATGTACAGTATTTTTATATCTCTGCATCTCCACCTGCCAGGATTGGAATCAGAATTAATAACATCTCTCAGTTAGGAAAAAATCTGCCTTTTTGTTTGTTTTTGGTTTTTTTTTTTTTTACCGTGCTAGATCTTTGTAAGTTTTCGTTTTGTGCCAAATTGCAGCCACTGTTACATTTTCTCAGTTTATTACAAACTCCGTTTATTGCTATTGATCCATGTGTATATTATATATATATTTTTATTATCAAGGTTTTTATTTTCATTCGTATGAACCTGTATGCAAGCTAACTGTGGATTGCTAATTGATACACGAAGGGGAGCGTGTCACAGACCGGGGCAGGATCCCCTGCTTGGTTTACACGCTGGTAAGGCCGCGCCGCTGTGCTGCAGCGCGACTACAGCGTGCAGGTTATGGGCAGGAAATCATCACCCTGCCCTCAACCTCCAGCTTGGAAACTTCATCAGCTGCCACCTCCCCCTTGGGTGGCACAAGGCTTGGGCCGTGCACCTTGGGCTCGTCCCCGGGGAGGATGCTGGCGCACACACAAATGAGTATTTTCTACTTCCCGGTAAACAAGTTTCACTGTATCAGTGTTCGCTTTAAGTAGACTCCGCAGTGTGTCTCCAGCTGCCTCCGTGCACTGCAATATAGTTACCTTCCTCAGAGAAATAACTGCCCTTGTCTAATTTAGCTCTTCAGGGTAAACTTTCAACCCGTTGAATCTAAATGTTAGCCGTAGGATAAGGTGGGTTAGTGAAATGGTTTAAATTCTTCAGAGTTGCAAGTTTACCCCGTGTTGCAACAGCTAATCCTTAATTGCAAATTGCGCACTGACAATAATCCATCTATGCAAGCCGCCTTGTTGTTCTTATTTTTGAGTGTTCACTATAATTTCACCAGGTTTGGCATAGAGCTTCTGAATGACATTTAACCAAAGTATCACGTCTGTGTGTGTAGAGCATGTTTTGCTTCATACTCCTGAATTCATTGAATGTAAAGAGAACATTGCCTTGCCCCGTCTTGTTCAATAAACCCTTGTCTTTTCTTATCCACTGCATCCTTCTGGCCCTGTGTGTGCTTTCCTGGGAGCCGAGTCCTTTTCACCACGTGGTGAATCAGAAGGGAGTTCAATGTGTTTTCCCACCGCGTGCTCCACTTCTGTTGGGTTACACAAGAGCAGGGGGAAACGGTGCTTTGTTCCAGCCTTGCTTTCTGGAGTTTAGCTTCTACCAATAATTATGTTCTTCCAATCTAATCGATGTAGCCTATTGATGATTTGTATTTGGTTATTTCATGGCTAGAGCAATGGAAAGAGTTGTATATTGTTGTGGAAGGAATCCGGACTGTTACATTTCCTGAGACTGTGATACTGAACAATAAAGCGGTGTACTTATTCGCAAGGGTAGGTTACTTTATTTTCCATTAGCAAAGCTTCTCCTTTGTGCAGTGCCTGGTCGAAGCTTCCCGAGAACAGCTCGAGCTACCAGGGCGCGATGAAAGGCGAGAAGGAAGCGTGACAAATGTCCTGTGAGTGACTGATGCCTTCCACGGCGACTAGGAGAGGATGCCAGCGCCGTGCGACTCGAACACCGTCGGACACGGAGCCAGTGCCATGTCACCAATTCAGTTTCTAACTGAGCATGCTGAAATAAATGTGAGGTTACTAAATATAAGGCAGAGAGATAGAGACCAACATGGTAGGTGTCTTTAAAGGCTGTTTTACTGTCTGATTTCCACCTTTTTGGTGCCTGCAGTCATTGCCCAGGTAAGCACCAGGCTGCCCCTGCCCCTGAGCTGGGGCCTGTGCCGGGGCAAGTGCTTTGGTGGCTGCAGATTTCGGTTTGGGGCTTGATAAAGCAGCCCAGTGTGCTCAAATACTGTTTGCAGCAGCTATAGTGTAAGGGTCCCTTTGGATTCTGTCTCTTTAGAAATTGGCAGGACCCCACAATTTTTAATTTGATAATTAAAAATCCCATGCCAGGGCTAGCAGCGGCGAGAGCCCTGTTCTACAGAAGGCACTTGGTTGGAAATGCCAAGAGCCTTGCCAGCTTGCAGTTTATTGTAGTCTTGTGTCTGAAGCAGCTGGGTTGGCCTGTTTTCTTTGAACAGGTCCTTTTGTGCCAGCCTTGGCCCTTATTGAAGTGCTGGACTGAGCTGGGCTCTGGTACGAGGGGGATGAGGTGCCAGGGAGCGTCTTCTGCTGCATAAACATGCACGGAGGGGTTACACATCGGAGCCACGGGGGGAGGTTTTAAGAGCAGCTGGGATACTCGTTAAATGTCTGTGATCCCAGCCAGCCCAATAAACCAGTATCCCACAGCTCCTGTGCTGAAACCTGCGCCTGGTTCCTTCTGCTGGAGCCTGACAGCAGCCCTGAGCTCAGCTTCCTCTTGTGCTGCCCTCAGTAAGAGCTTGCCTTGCCCATCTCCTCCCTGGGATCTGATTCCCTAACGCTTTCCTGGTGTAATTGCAGCCCAGTGACTCTCCTTCTGGCCGACTGAGCAGGATGCAAATAGTCCCCAGCTGGTGCTGGAGGTTCCAGATCACCAGGTGATCTCTAGACTTGTGTAAACAACATTACAAGATGAGGCGCCGGGAGGGTTTTTCCCTGGCTATTTTATATTTAGATGCTGTCTCACTTCTATTAAAGCATAGTTGACATCCACAGGGCCTCTTTATGAGCAAGACCAGCACGTGGCATTTCTCATTAGGATGCTCTACACGCAGGTGGGCCCGTGCAGGAGCAAGCAGCCTTCTGAGCCCTTGGTGCTTATGGGCAAAGAGAGCAGCCCCGTGGTACCTCCTGGCCCAGAGGACCAGCGCAGAGCAGGAGCAGGGACAGCCCTCCTGCAAAGTCGCCTTCTGCTTGGCTGAAAACATCAGTCTGGGTAAATATTCTACCTGTGTGCTGAGGAGCAGGTGTGCAAACAGAGCAAGTATTCCCTGGGAGAGAGTGAGATAAAATGGAAAGCCTTTGAGCACCCGAAACAAGGGAAGATTTCACCAGCTGGGTTACCAAACCTGCTGCAACCCAACCAGCTCACCTGAATTTTGAACAGAAAATACTCAAAATGATCTTCTTACCTGAAAAATCAGAGGGTTGGAAATTCTTTCAGAAATAAGCCCCCAAAATCATTTAAATACAAATTACTACCATTGCAATTGGTTGCTGGGATATTCGTAATTTGCCTCAATGCGTGCAAATTATGACTGTGAGGTCTGGATCTGCTCTAAGCACAGGTGAAGTGCGTGAGCTCAGGGCTGGAGCACGGCGAGGCTGACGGGTCGCACGGCAGTTACTGGTTTGGGGCAGGACTCCAGCACAGCTGACCCTGCTGCTCTGCACGTTGCCAATGGGCCCCCCAGCTCCCACGCAGGTGATTTGATGCCTCTGCCTTCGCTTTCTTCAGCTGGTCTTTGCACGCGTGGATTCACCCTCAGGGTCAGTGCCAGTCACTGTGTGCTTTGTCTTACTTAAAAGTTACCTTTTCCCCACCAAACTAGAGTGTTTTCCCTAGGCTCAGGGACCATCCACAGCAACACATTTTATACCAGGGCTCTCTCTAGTGGCTGGATTGTAGAAAAGGGAGGGACTGGAGCTTCTCTTCCCGACAGAGCTGCATCTGCATCCCAAGCAAGACCTCAGCGACTTGGCGGTGCGGGGTGACCTGCCCTTGCCCTGGCAGAGCCTCATGCAGCAGCTCATTAAGCCGCAAGGGCAACAGGAAAATAAAATACCAACCCCTCTCTCCTCACCTAGCAGAAAGGCTAGGTGTGCCAAGGCAGGAGTCGAATTTGGGACAGGTTGGCTCAATCCCGCAAGTCTTAGCAAGTGCACGTGGGTACAGTTGGATTAAGCCTTTTTCTGCGGTTTAATAACCTGGTGGATCCAATCAGGCTCACTCGGCACCGTTTAGACGGGGTCAGGGCACGGTTGCTCACATGGGAGCTGTGTCACACAGGCTGGGCACGGAGATGTGGTGTTTCCCACCTGCCATCCTCCTCTTGGCATCTTGCCTTCAGCTCGCCCTGGCCAGGAGCCCCAGCAGGGAGGGCTCCTCCTCCAGCTTTGCCAGGGATCCTTGCAGAGCTCTGGCTGCTGGCGAGGCTGGCAAGAGCCATCAGCACCTAAACCATGGATTGCTTTCAGGATAATGTATTGGGGCAATCTTTCTTTAGACAGTGCTGCACTATAGAACTGTAAAACTTGTATTGCTTTAATTATAGAAAATGACTGCCAAAAATACAGATTTTAAAAGTATCTTTTATATGGCAAAGCCAAAAAATGAAAAGCTAGGCAATGCCCGACCTGAAGCTGCACAGGTGGTGTTGATTGAGCCCCTTTGCTCAGGTGGGGTTAATGACAGAATCGGTGCTCTCCACCCACCCTCTTATGGCCCAGTCCCGGGGTGAGTCTGCTTGGAGATGAGGTGTGACTTGTGCCTGGCTTGGTCTTGACCTACCTAGCTCTTCCTCATCAGGAAAGCTTTATTTCTGATGGATTTGGACCTCCCTTGGGTTTTACTGTGAGTACTTCCTCCCTCTCTCCTATTTTCTTTTCTCTCTTCCTCTGTAGAAATGAAAAATATGGTCTTATATGCTTTTTTCTTCATTTTCTTCTCTGAATATGTGTGTTCTCGCTCTTAACATGCAATACTTAGTTGTGTGGCTCTGCAGGGAGAGGTCTGTCTGGCTCGCAGCACCCTGGTGTGTTCTGCAGAGCCTCTTCTCACTAAGGTGAGAGTGAGACTTCTGCAAGGCTGTGACTGTTTCTAAAGGGACTTCTGCGTCCCTGTGCAGAGATGCTCCTGGGAGCTGAATTTCCGTGGATGCTTTTGAGGGGGTTGTTTCTGTCTTGAGTTACCCACAGTCCATAGAAGAGGTATTCTCTGGGAAAATTAAAGCCTTGTGTTGTGGAGGGGAAAGAAAAAAAGTGTTTTTGTGGGGATGTTCTCCAGCACCCAGGGAAACCTCCCTCTTGCTAGGGAGCTCCCAGGCTCGCTGAATATGACAGTAGAAAAATACATGACTGCTAGAAAAGATAATAGAAATTCATATTACAAGAGTTTCCTGAAGCCCTCTTGATGCTGCACAAGCTTGAAATGGAAAAGAAAAAGAGATCTTTGCCCTAAATTGGGAGGGGTGTGTCTTTCTAGTGTCTCAGCTGAAGCCAATGATAACGGCTACTGATAACTAACTGTCAGTGTGGCTGTCAGGCATCTCCCTCCCCAGAGTATGGGGAGGAAAGAAGGTAAAATAAAATAGGAAGAGCAGATCGCCAATACCTGTTCTTACTGACATTCCTTTCTCTCTAAATTTACTTCTGCCCAAAAGTGCTGCAGTATTTATTTGCATCGCTCGCATGGATATAAGCACGTAACTGTTCTTGCATCTTGCTCTCCTCCCTTTTTGGAGTATTTATCCATTACAGCTTAACTGGGTTCTGTACTACTGAAGGCTGCCTGCTACTTAAATGTCTTTAGAGATCTGCGTTGAAATATTTATGTCCAGTGCATTACTTCATTAAGGAAATGATCTAAAATGAATGAGGATTGAATTGTGCCCCAAGTGCCCTCAAAGCTGGATGCCAACTGATTCCTTAATGGTCTTCCTGATACCTGATGCGCTTGAGGCCTGTGTTTGTAAGCCTTTAATTTTTCATAGGCTGCACTATGTCTCACAGCAGCCCAAGTCTTGTGGCTAATGGCATTTCCTTGTCACAGATAATACCTTTTTTTTTTTTTCTTGACATACATGATGTATTCATGATAAGTGAATTGAGGTGTCAACCTGTGTTTTGCGCTCGAGAAGGTAACTGAGGTCGCCAAACCAATTATCCCCATTTTGGTTCTAGGAAGCAAATCTGTTCAGGAAACACTTCTGCAGCCCTGGAGAGGCTGCTCTCCCTTTTGCTCCTGTTTAGGCTGCCTCTCAAGCAAGCCAGGATGTGGTAAGAGGATGAGCCTGTGGTTAAGACTGAAGGAGCTTAATTCAGTGCTAACCACTTACAGAATATTTGGTCAACTAAGCATTTTGACTAGGATTTTCAGCTGCCAGGGCTCTTTAGCAAGCTTACCTTGATATGTACCTCAGTTGTGGAGGATGAGTTCTTCCAGCTGACCCCAATACTAATGCAAATGTTGCAAGATGCAAAGAAACCACAATGCAAGTGGAATTATTAGGGTTTTCAAATACTGCACCCCTTTCAAACCTGTGGTGCATCTTCCTTTCTTCTCTGGAGTTTTCCTTCCTCTTATTACATACATCCCCAGGAAAATTGCCATATTCTTCTATAATGCAGAAACTCCATCCCATATAGACTGAGCAAGACTCGGAGCAAATCTGGGGACAGGGCAGCCCGCAGTAGTGAACTGCAGCCTGGCTTTTCTGCGTTGCTAGAGGTCTTCATGCAGCAACAGCCTTGTCTCATAGCATGCACGTCTAGTCCATATGGATGGAGTCTATGTCCTAAGACCCGTGCAGTGCCTTTCTGGGAGCTAGGAGGGACTTGGGTTGTTGGGTTCTGCACAAAGAAAGAGACAGAGAAGGTGGGATTATTGTGAATGTTCAGAGTAGGACATTAGGGATAGAGGAAAAGCAGCCTTTTTATTGCCCTAGAATAAGTCAGGGTCTCCGCTCTGCATTCCTGGGGAGAAGAAAATATCCGCTCCTTGTTTTACAATCCAATGCAAACTCCTCCCAAAACAAATCCTCTGACAGCTTGCGATTTAACACAGTAAATAAGGCAACAAGTTTTTTTCAAAGTCATAACAAAGGATCTGTGGTTAGTGGCAAAACTTATTAATAAGTGTTCTCCTGGGCAGTGAATCTGGAGGTTGCCTCATCAGACAGTAATTACCAGCCCAGCGCCACCATTCCTGAGGCAATTGAAATTTCGCCTCCTGACAAAAAATTGATTTTGAAGATTAATTGTCCCCTGTAGCACAGTTTTAGTCCAATCTAAAACACAGAGAGGACAATTGTCCTTTGAGTTT
This sequence comes from Eudromia elegans, assembly GCA_003342815.1. NCBI lineage: Eukaryota > Metazoa > Chordata > Aves > Tinamiformes > Tinamidae > Eudromia > Eudromia elegans. The sequence continues at coordinate 12,603,524 of PTEX01000002.1, forward strand.
AATGGAGCTGTCTCTTTGATATTCACAAAGCTAAATCAGTTATATGCGTTTGCTCTTGTTTTTGTCTTGAGCTTAGAGACGGTATCAGGAAGGCTGTTTCTGAGAGATGCTTCTAGGGGAACTGGCAGCAGTTAGAGGTAACTTCTGTTCTAGTTTCACTCCCATGGGGTTTCCTGTGACTCACCAAAGGTACCAGAAAACAAAATTTGCATTTAACCAGAGGAATTTCCTCGTGCAGGTGCTACCCCAGCATTGTCAGTGGCTGCACACTCAGCACAGCTCAGACCTGCATTGCAAAGACAAAAGTGGAACAGTTTATCTTGAGGTTAGTTTTAAATATGTATTGGAGGACATAGCTTGGAGCTGCAGGGAACCCCTGTACCTCCAGAGAGGGTTTCTGCAGCTCGGTAGCACCAGCTATGTGTTCTCTCATGCAGTCTTGCTATGTAGTAGCTGATGAAGCCGTGGTCTGTGGGATAGAGAAACTCTTCTGGGTAGATGCTTGGCTCGGTTGGTTGGTTGGACTTGAGTGTGGATACCCTACACACAGCAGTGTGGAGATGGAGAGCAGAAAAAGCAGACAGAAGTTGGGTTTTAGGACGATATTTGACCTGATTCAAAAGTTCAGATCTGTAAGGGCTGTTGATCCAAGTGGGTGCCAGAGCCTTCATGTGAAACCCTCATCTCCTGGCAGATCCAACATCACTTTTCCGTAACTCTGCCTGCCCGTATCACTTCACACTTGCTTCCCTGGCAGCAGAGGAGGCCGTGGCTCAGGGCTGGCAGCTGGCAACAGGAGCTGCCAGCACCTCCCAAGGGCTGCCTGTCCTTCAGTGTGTTCTCTGGTTAGACAGGGATGTCCGACTGTCTCAAAATAACATCTTCAGACACGGTGCTGTCCTTAACGTTGTCCCTTTCCCTTCATAGTGGTAAACGTACCAACATAACAGAGCTTATCCAGATGTGTCCTCAAAGTCTCCTGGTGCTGAGTGTCTCTTGGTGTCTTGTGTGCTGGGGCATGGCCTGTTCACACCTTCAGCTTGGCCTCTTCATTTGGGTGTCTGCAGCCTCCCTCCTCCTCCTCCTCCTTGCTCCTGTCGGGAATTCGAAGGGTTGAAGAGGGCTGTTTGCTCCAAGCAGGAGCGGTTGGTCGTGTCCCTGATGAACGTGGTGTCTGGAGATGCTCGCTGCCATGGCTTTAGGTTTGAGAAGGAAAAAAATCCCTCTGAAACAACTTCTCTAATAGAGGATTTAGTAAGTTGATACTCATAAGGTTCTGCCAGGCTCCAGGGATGGTGCCTACCAGCAGCTCCAGGGCTTCTGGGCTTTCTGCTTAGTCCCCCTGGCCGCAACTCCTCATTACCAGAGGGAAAAGTGTGGGAAGAAGGAACAGCTGAAGGGAGCTTTGCTAGGAATGGCTTTGAAATGTTTTTGAGCTCTCCGAGATACAGGCCTCTCCCTAAGGTGCAGGCAACAAACAATTTTCAGATTTTTCAGGCTCTTTTCGGGTGTGCTGTTGATAAAATAACAATTCAGAAAAGACTTATTTGAAGTTGAAGTAAATATACAGGGAAAGGGAGAGCAGAATCAAGGTAATAAAAGCTTGAAATAAACCAGCTCCTATCTTTCAAGGTCTGCCTTGCCCTGGGTAAGGGCTCCGATGCCCGAGTGTTCCTCAGCAGGCACCGAGCCTGTTGAGAGGCTTCACTGTCCCGCCTGCAGAGCCAGCATCTGCACACGGAGCAGCAGCACGCCAGCAAAATGTTCACGGGTCACGTCACTGGTTTAGAATTGTCTTGCTAGGCTCATAATCAAAACAGGGGAAAGGATAAAACAGTTTCAGTAGTGACAAGAAGAGAACAAGTGTTGCTGCTAGGCTGTGAATGGTCCCATTTTGCTCAAGCTCAGTGGTCTTGCTGTTTTTTTCGAGTCCTCTTCAGCAAGCTGTCTGTGGCAGCTGTAGAGGTGTTATTAGATTATTTGGCCGCTTGATGTCTCTGTGGTTTGTGAAGAGCACTAAGCAAGCCGAGGTCGAGCAGGAGGTGGGTGGAAGCAGCAATGTTGACAGCTTTGCTTTTCAGAGATAAGGTTCGACAGAGCAGCTCACTACTCTTCCTTCCCTTTTCACTTCTTTTAATGACTTCAAATTCTCAAAAGAATTGAAGATATAGGAAGATTTGGATAACCAGCTTCCAAAGGGAGCCCATGCGAGTGCTGCAAGTGTAAAATATGCGGAGAGGTTCCTGCAGAATTGTGTGAGATTTGGAGGTCCTGACCAGCCCGTGCCCTTGTCTGCTTCCTCATGGGACAGGATCCCATAGCAGAAAGAACCAAGATGCTGCAGTCAAGGGCTCAGCTCCCCAGTAAGTCCCTTTCTGGAGCTGGGCCTGGTACCCTCTGCCCTGCTGCTGATTAAAATATTTAGCAGAACTTGGATCAGAAAATTCACTCTCCTGTGGAATCCTTGAAGAGAGAGGTGACTGATGCAAAGTGCTGCCAGAAACATGAAATATGGGCCTGTCAGAGAGGAAAGGTAGTAGAGCAGTCTGGGGTGTTCCTATGGTCTGCTGCAGGGGAGCCAGCCTGTTCTTAGGGCTGATTCAGACCCACACCTGTGACAGACCCAGGTTAACTCCCCAGGGGCCCTAGACATTTGCCACAGGGCTTCTGTTTAAGGGTGGTAAAAACCTAGATCAGCTCTTGCTAAAGCCAAATTCTGTGGCATCCCTGTGCCCTAGGGCATGGAGAGATGGATGGGGTTGAACTCGCTTTGGGCACAGTAGAGATAAATTGGAAACGATTGCAGCCACAAATCTGCACAGGGAAATGCCTCAGGGATTGAAATTTCCAAATACCAATTTCCAGAGGTCCTGCTAAACTGAGCTGTGATAGCAGCTGGAGGATTCAGCTGGCCTGTGTTAAACGTGGTGCGTGTGCACAGTGAGGATTTCCTTCCCATCCTTCCAGTTCTAGAGATCCTGGAATTTTATTTTTGCAAACGCAGCTCTGCCTAGATACAAGTCTTGCTCGTGGTGATTCAGCAGCTCCGGGACTGTGCCCTGGGAATGTACAGAGCTGTATATAAACCAGCCATAATTAAAAACAAGTTGAGTGACTTTTTTTCCAGCCTGGGTGAACGTTCTCTTAAGGCTCGTCTCGATGGAAAGCCCATGCGGTGGGGCAGACTGTCTGATGTCTTTTGTAATGTTTTTGCCTAATGTGCATCACCTTTCCCATAATTTTCTTCTGAGGGAAGAGATCAGTGGATTGGGAAAGTGGGGACCTGGAAAGTGTGTGGCTGCAGGAAAACAGCTTCCCTTGGCTCCTGCTTGCCAGCCTCAGGGCACGTGAGCCAAGCTGTGCCCAAGGCTCACACCACATCTTGGTGTTCCTTGCATGGGAACCTGAGATGTCTCGGCCTCCTAAGCTGTTCCTTAAGTGTGACAAATGGCTGAGTATTAGAGGAAAAATAGATTTGAACTGAAATGCTGCCACTTTGGAGGCAGAGAACAGTGAAATAGCCACCTCCGTGGCCTCTGACTGAGCAGCACGGATTTATGGAGCTGAGGACAAGTTCCCTCGGGAACCGGCAGCAGGGCCATGGGGCCTGCTCCAGATCAAAGCAGCTCGTGGCTCAGAAGGGAAGTGCTTGGAGGGATGGGGAAACATCCTGGGAAATATATGGAAATCTTAAAGGCTTCTGTGTTCACGTGCTCCGAGTTTCCACACGGCTCACAAGAGAAAGGTGCAATTTGTTTATTAAACAGCTTTCTGTGACTTATTAACTCCATTCATCTCAGGCTGGAGCGGCTCCCTGCAGACTGCTTGTTATTTCTTGCCTGGCAATCAGTCAGTGTCTGGCCATGAAATGACATTCTAGCCGAAATCGCTTGCTCAGTCAGTAATTTATGCTATTGCTAGGAGACTGCTCAGGTGGCCAAATGACTTCTAGTAACATAACTTTAATTCTGTGCTTTCAACAGAAATAATTCATGCTTTGTGTTTCTTCAGGACCGTTTATTAGTCTTAAGCCCAACTTCCTTGGGAATATTAAGGACCTGCCTTTTCACCAGTGATTATTTCTGCAGCTCATCTCTGAGACTAGAAGCTGCTTAAACTTCTCACAGGAGCCAGCTTGGGAAAACAGAGCAGGGCAGGTAGCAATTCCTAAAGCCCCTTGTCTGTCTGCAGGTTAATGTTTGTCCGAGGCTTCGTCACTGAGCAGATGATCACAGCCAGGTTGGCCTCGCTGCGTGGGTGGAGGTACTTGGGTTGCATCCTTAATGAACAACCCCAGCAGATGTAAAGGGCATTGTGAGTACAGACTGTGCATAAGGACTGAGGAAAACGGAAGCGAAGAGGTCTGGGGAAGTTTCTTGATGCTACAACAACTCTAAGACTAGTTGTGGTTTCTTGTAGTAGCTGAACCAGGACATTCAGACTAGGGTACTGGTGCTGATTTGTTTTTTAGCCTTTTCTTTTCCCCTAAACAACCAGCCAGAAGCATTCCACAGTATATGGAGTTGGGGATGTACCGCATTATTATGATACTTTCACACAAAAAAAAGTCATTTGTAGTATGTTACAGTGTGTGACTGGTGTTTGCTATTTGCTAGAGGGTGTTCAGCCTGGGTGCTTCACCACAACCTGCATGGCTCAAAAGCCTCAAAACTGGTGCCTGATCAGAACTGGGCACGGCGGTTTCTGCAGCATCTGAGTGCTGACACTGCAAAAAGCAGCACAAACATCTCTGATTTGTGGTAGGTGGTTGTGCTCCCAGAGGAACGGGCTGGCTAAGGTACTTCTGCCCTACGGTGGTCTTGGCTGGTTTGGTTTTTCTGGAGCTGAGCTCATACCAGCTGCTAATACACTCAGAATTAGTAGGCAAAAGCATAGCCTAGGTATCATGGTCTGGATTTCCATTATCTTTTTACTTGGAGGGATGGAATTGGGACAATTATCTTTAGTGGTTCAAAAATTTAGCATGGAAAGTACCACAGAGGATGTCAAGGATGTGAAGAAATCCTAATCTACCGTCTAATATTACAATCACCATTAACAAAACAAACACTCATAAATATTACCAGCCAGTAGATGAGGGATCCAGTTCTTGATTTGTGTGAAAGGAAACACCATGAATGCAAGTGTAGGAAAAAAATGCTGAAAATGTGCTCTTTCTACCCTCTTGAAGGAGATAAAGCTGCGGCTGATACAAAGGCACCATATGAAAAAGAACTTACTTGCCTCCCTTTCCCTGGATTGCTTTGTACTGCAAAAGGGGAAAAGTCTATCTCCAGTTATGGCAATAAATTTCAACAGCCTGCTCCAGTGGAGTGTTGCCAGGGAAATTCTCTAATCATCAAAGAACATGTTGGTGTTAATGTGATTTTTGCAGGACTCCTAAAGGAGCGGCTCATGTCCTTCCAGGAGAAAGGCACTGCTGAATAAATTAAGCATTCCTCACCAGCGAGACCCTGTTAAGCACATTGCATAAATGGAGATTATTCTCCTGAAAGGAGAACTGCTTCTGCACGCTGTGCACCAGAGGCCTGCGAGCAGCCAAGACCTTTCTAGCTAGCCCCACAAGTCAGCAGTGCTGCCCGTGGGCCAACAGACAAGCTGTGCGAGTGGGTCCCTGTCCCCTCTGGGGGTGTAATGAGGCCTCGTGACAAACGCTGCTGGAGAATATCACTGTTCTGTGCTGCTTTGCCCCCTCGTGCATCTGCTCATCTGGCCATGGGGTTTTCCATCTCAGCCTCTGCTGCCCCAGGACTTTCCTCTTTCCTGGCCCTGCTCCAGGGCAGCATTCCAATGGCAGAATCACCAGCTAATGTGTGAGGGGCTGCACCAGCATCTGTGTAAGAGGAATGCAAAATCTGCCTCTTGCTGCTGTAGCAGCTGTGGAAATGGAGCTGGGGGAGGTGGTGTTCAGCTGCAGGGTTGTGGTCGCAGAGAGTTTATGGCCAACCACTTCCAGGGATGCGCTGCTCCGGGTCTGGGCTTTCCGGGTGGATCCCAGCGGACCAGGGCCTGTTTCATGACGACTCACTCGTCCTGGGTGAACACCAAGGACTCGACGGACCCAGCTGGGAGGTTCCCTGAGCTCAGCTCCGGGCTGCAGGGATAAGTAGGCACCTGAGTGCCCTTGGTCAGGGTCCTGGCCTCGCTGCTGTGGGTGAACGCGTGTGCAGGCTCCAGCACTCACTGCCCCGAGGCACTGCCGCAGGACGGCACACGCGGCCGCAGCGGCAGGGCCACGTTGACACGGGTTTGGAGGCTGCAGAGGGATGATCCATCAGGACAGGCCACCCGGGTGGCCGCGGTGCTAACGGTGACTGAACCGGTTTCCTGCTGCCGGGGGTAGACTGTGCTAGAAAGCTCTCCTAGTGCTCTCGTTCCTCATCCGTGCTGCCAGGCAGGGCTCCAAGCGCACAGATGGGCCCAAAGAAGCGCTGGGATAATTGATGTTAGGCAAAGATGGAAGGAGGCGAGGGAAGCTGCATCTGAGTTGTTGCAGCGGAATATGAATTTTGGAGATCTGCACCCTGAGGCTGCAGAGGAGCTGACAGACTCCCACACTGAGCTGGGGACCTGCTGGATTCCATGGGAAATGGGAGACGTGAGGGCAAGATGCATGGAAATATAGCTGTTCTAGCTGTGGTACGTGCAGGGAAGGTCAGCCCTTGCATCTAGCTGGAGACCACCCAACTGGCCAACCAGGGCTGGAGAGTCTGCAAATGCTTCTCCTTCCTCTGGGCCTTGCTGTCACGGGCCTCTAGGCACCTTATCCATGAGCTCTGAGTAACTTCAGTCATCCTGCATGACCATCATCCTCAACGGAGACTGACACCTGTGGGAATGGCCCATTTGCCTTCAACAGAAAAAGAAACCCGTTCCATCCGTTGTTAAACTAATGCATAGTTGTCATCCTGGTACACTTACTGTATGACAAACCATTCACGACATTAAACAGGTATTTGTTAAAGGTTAGTGATAATACACTGTACATCTTCATCTCCTCACTCTCCTGCTTTCTTCCAAGGCAGCATTCGTGTTTATACAGCGCTTTGCATATTTCAATGCGCTCTGCAAACATTAACAAATTAATCCTCACAGCCCTCTATACATATGCTTTAATTAATTAGCTCTAATTTACTTAACTCACACTGTCTCATTAAATATAAATTGAATGTATGTTTGGGAACTTTATCTAGAAACATTACTGGGAATTTATACAAAGCATGAATGCAAAATATGTTAATGGTAGCTGGAGGCAGTAAAATACAAATACCAAGGTATTTAGCAAAAAATATGCTATGGTGTTAGTGAACAGAACAAAGTCAGACAATTAGCTATTCCTATAAAATGCATGTGTTGTCATGGCCTTGAAGACATCATTCACTGTTTGTTGTTACCATAGTAATCGTGGTATTTTGCTTTCTGTAAAGTCTGTCTATAGAAGTGCCTCTATTAGTCTAATTTTTCAGACTTGCCGCACTGTAAGCTGCTCAGTGCTCTGGACGGGAAGCTTGCTGTGGATTACTCAGATCTGAAGGATAAATGACAGACACCCAAATGCTAAAACTTAAACTCACTAAGGCAATTGGGTAGTCTTCTCCATTGTAATTCACTGTTTGTAGAAGCAGTGAGGCTAGTGAGTGCATGATGGTATCCCCTTAACTCCCTTGAGGTCTGGAGGCTCTGCCTTGGCACAAGGTACAAGAATTGGGTTTGTCTCAACTTTACAACGCATCAAAGACTGTTTGCCACCCTCTGTAAGGCCAGAGCATGTTCTACTGTGTGCAGACCAATTCTCATTTGGATTAATTGCGTTTTCACTTTCAATTTCACTTTTCAATTGCATTGGGATTGCGTCGCCTTTCCCATCTCTCCCTCCACCTTAGGAAAATGAAGTTGGACAGAACTGGACTTGTTACTAACAGGCAGATAACTCCCAACAGAACTGACCATCCTGGTGATACCAGGGAAAGGGCAGAGCTCACTATTCCTCAAGACAAGCAAGGATTAAAAAGAATAGAAATCTGAGTCAGCAGGACTGTTTGAGGACACACAAGGAACAAAACCCTGCTATAAGGCATAGTAGAATTTCAGGACAAGTTTTGTTCAAAAGCATAAAGAGGACTATGAAGAAAGGGATTAAGTAACTACTGAACTAAGAAGAAATATTACTACATTTTGGGAAGGACATCATGGACATCACTTTGGGGTTTTTGAAAGGGTATTCCTTCCCCATTTTTACCAGAAAACTGAAAGCATGCAATAGCTTTATTTCTTAACTTTGGTTTTCTTTACAGTATGTTGTTGTCCAAAAATACTGTAAGAATATATGAGTAAACACACTGGATCCAGCCCGGTGACTCATGTCCAGTAGCATAAGAACAAGCATAGTGGTAGCCTTCCAAACATTCTTGCTTCCAGCAGTTCTTGATTTCAAGGCTCTCCTAAACCAAAAGCACACTTCTTCATTTTAACAGCTTAGTACACTTGTCTTGCATCACATCGGCCAGTTGATTTTTAACCTGTCTATACTTCTGTCATCCACAACATCCTGAATGAGGATTTCCCCAGCTGAAGTACACGTTTATGAAGAATCACCTGCTGACTGTTTTGAACCTGCTTTATGGGGCTTCAATACCTGTTGTGCTGGAGAAAAGTGTGCTCAGTCAATCCCTGCTGACCTTCTCGGTGGCACTCCTTACTGCAGGGATTGTTTTATACTTGCCTTAGCTGTCTGGTTTCAGGATTGAAGAAACCTGATCTATTTAGGCTGGAACAATTTCTTTGACAGCTACCTCAGGATGAAGATATGAATTGGTAATGCCAGAAAGCAGACTTGCCATTCAAACCAACTCACTGGCTTGTTCCTACTTGTGGGGATTGATTTACTGAAATGAGTGGCCTGCCAAGAGAAAGGTACCAAAAATTTGGGTCATTCAGACCAGTCTGAGGTGATGTGAATATGGTGAATTTTCTTGGTGCCTTTTTTGTGTGTGATGATGATATCTTTATGATATAAAGAGGAACTGCCTTGACAAAAGGGAACCAGCAGCATTTTCCTGGTTTATATGCAGTTCTCCTATTGAAAGAGCATAAGCATACAGCATCACAACTATGAACAGTAAATGAAAAGGCTACTTCTTAAAGCACTGGAAAGCGTGTAGGAGGATTGATTATGTTGTTCTGTTCAGGGTGATAATGTAGGTTTGGAAGAGATGTGAAACATGTTAGGATGTTAAGGGAGATTTGCTGGTGCTTTCTAATTTTCACTTTGATAGCTAAGAAAAATTCGTTATGCTCCAGCTGGGAGCATGTGCACAGTGAAAAAACTAAAATGTTGAATTAAAAACCTCTTGAGATACTGACACAGGTGCAAGCCAAATGCATTGCCTGAGAAGATGTGCAATATTGACCAGCTGTAGGTCAGTTGCTGCCTGTTCCTCTCTCCTGTGTTATTTCAGGACCATTCCCTCTGATACATCTGTTCGTAATAAAATTTACTGTATCAGACAGACTATTCAATTCTCTTGAATAAAGCTGCTCTAGTGTTGTCTTGGGGACTCTTGTCTCTCCACTTCTGCAGTATCTTGTTCATCTTGTGCGACTAGAGCAGCTCTCAGAGCCCTCAGGAGAACCTGCAAATGGATTTCTTGGTGTTAACTCTTAATAACTTTCTTAAATAGTGACTTTTTTTTTTTCTTTGGTTTTTATTAGAAAATAATGATGGAGAAATAGAGTAGTTGTTACTGTGTTCTTGTCCTTGGAGTTGTCCTTGGCGCTTGATACGGTCTGTGATCTGTTGTCTGATACTGAATGCACTGCTTACTGTTAAACACATATATATATTTAAAAAGCACCATGTAAAGGCCTATTTATCACTTGTGCCAACAACCCCCTTAAAACTGAGAGTTGAGGGAAGTGTGATGCAAAATCCTTAGGTTCTATGCTGTGACTTCCCTGATGGCTGGAGCTGGTTTGAGGGGGGCTTTACCAGGAAGGGAGAAGTTCTATAAGGGGAAGTTCTTGCAAGTCATTCACGCCATGAATGGGAGGAGAAAAATGCTCTAGCCCAGAAAATGTGGTAAGTCACTGGCCTGTGCTTGGCTGCGAGTTTCCCTCGTCACCCAGACTCACAGAAGTTGATGTGCAATATTTAACACTGATGGCAGACAAACTTTCGCATGGCTTCAGTTTGAGCCTTGTTCCTATCTAAATCAGTTTGTTACATTTAAAGTTCATTCAAGAGTTTGTTTTGATTGGTTCTTGTCAGAATTCAGGTCAATATTTGTCAAGGGGCTTCGCATGAAATCATCCAGAAACAAACAAGCAATTGCTTTTTGTGGGTGTGTGAGAGGGTGCACGTATGGATTTCTATATACAGTTGGGCACCATTCTTTGTGACCAGCTGCAGAACAGAGAAATAATGTGAACATCTGCAAAGAGTTTGTTTAATTGCATTTCGGAATTGGGTATGATCCCAAAGGAGGAAAAAAACAACCCTAAATTCAGTTTCTTTTAAGAAAATTTGGTACCCCAGTTTGAATTTGACAGCTTTCTTCTTGGAATAAAGAAATGAAATATTAAAAACCCTGGTGTGTTGCAAGCAGTAGCACAAATGCAAAGTGGTAGCATTATCATTTGAAGGTCTTTCTGAGGCCAAATTTCAGACTTCAGAACCACCTGAGCTGGAATTACCTGAGAAGGAAATCACTTTCTGCACATCTAAACCCATCCCAGGTGCATACTCCTTTCCGCTGGGTACGGCAGAGTGCGATACTTCAAAGTCTACCCCGTTCTGCAGGGTTGCTTTGGATGTTAAGCACAGAGGACCATGTTTTTCCCTAAAGTTAGCATCCCTGGTACCTTGATGAATTTAGATATAAATATCTCCAGAAAACCTGTCTGCTGCTGCTGCTTTTTACTTATTTATTTATTTTGGAGGGGGAGAGGCAGGGGAAGAACGTAAAGAACTTTTTGTAGTTGTTATTTTTTTCTTCCAGTAAGAAGAGCAATACTGTGTTTTTAATGGATTTAGCTTTTTCTTCTCTACAAGCCCTTCAGGGGAGAATATGGTTAGGAATGGATGACTTGACTGTTTTCCTGTTTTGTGGGAGAGGGAAGCAAGGTGAGTGGGGAAAACAGCAATTAGAATGCCTTTATTTGCTGTCTTTGAAAGAAGTATGTCAAAGGCGGATTAGAAACTCTTTCATTTTGTTGAGGTGAGCATTAACAGTAGAAGTCTCAGGAGTCACAGAAAACTGTGTTTATGTCTACCCTTTCCTGGTGCTCAGAAGCAGGACTGGCTCCCTGCGCTGTGCCCTGGCAGATGCTTCTCTAAACTTCTCCAAAAGTTTGTCTGGTGTTCCAGACCCCTTGTGCATAAGCTATTCCCGTGCTCCACTGTCCAAGGGGCTCAGTTAAATGTTGGGAATGTTGTTAAATATTCTTTCTGAGTTTCCTCTGTTGCAGTGCAAGCCCATGCTGCTTGCCCTGTCTACCACAGAAAATGTTAACTTCCTTTTCATCGGTACCTTCTATCTGAGAACCATCCAGTGCTTCCCCTTTCCTTTTCTAGGCGAAACAGCCCCTATTCTTTTAACCTCTCCTAGCTCTTCATTTTTTCTCTTCCTTTGTCAAATTTGTTCCTCTCTGTATTTCTAGTCCTAAAAGTGGACGTGACTTTAGCAAAGCTGTGCAAAGAGGGACAATTCCTTCCTGTGTCCTAGGCAGGGGGTGTGTTTCTTCCTCTCTGGATAGTGTCACCTTCCCTCACCTCTGGCTTGTGACACTTGCTGCTCTGCTGCCTGGCCAGTGGCTCTCTAGTTTGCCATTATGCCAATAAATTGTCTCTGCCAAAACGGAGCTTTTTCGTTTGTCCTTTATTGAAGGACACTGGTAAAAACTGTCATTAATTTGTCAATGTTGTTTTGACTTATGTTTCTGCCCCCTAACCCGTTCATAGCCTTTTCCACCTTATAAATGTCTTCAGATCTAGTACCTGTGTGAACATCATATGGGACAGCGACATAAGCCTCCAAAAGGCAGGATAACACTGATATTTGTGCTTCTATACCTACAAGCCCTATTTTTCCTTCATAAAAATAAATTATGGGGAATTGAAGCAATTTTGTTTTGACAATGTGGTGTTAGTCACGACCTGCTTTCTGTTTCTCTATGTTTCGGCAGGGCTGGTCTCTAACACCCCAGCTCCCCTCCTAGCCCTTTTAAAAGCCGGAGGTCTTTGCTGTCCTCTGCAGAGCTGCAGCCTCCTCTCTCCACCACTTCAGCCTGCTCTTTAATTTACCTCAATGTATTCTCGGGAGGCTCCAGAAGCTGAAAGCAGATAGGAGAAAAAAATCATTACCAACGGAAGAGAAAAGACCGAACAGTTGCAAAGCGTTTCCTCACTGTTTCCTCCCCTGTGTCCTCTGTCCCCCTTCAAAGGAGCATTTTTCTTTCTGATCTACTTGGCCTAAGAGAGCTGAGGGGTATGGGAAGGGTAGAGGAAACACCAACATAGGCCAGGAGAGCTGAGTTAATATCTGATGTTTCCAAGCTCCTTGCTCTTGCTTGGTGGGCTGGGACCTATGGGACCAGCTCCCTTCCCTTGGTATTTGTGACTGGGGCCAACACTTTACCTGAGGTTTCCCTGCTCCAAAGTGGGGGACGTGGTGTCAGACCCTTGTAAAGGGCTTTGAGAGTGAGTGGTGGGGAACATTGGGGACTGTCCCTGCTCAGAGCTGAGGTTAAATCCTGCAGAGGAGCCAGCAGGAAATCCATATGATTTGTAGGAATTCCCTAATTTAGGCCACACGGGTGAGGTCTGTGCTCAGGTATGCCTCTCCTGAGGGGGGCAAGTGGTCCTCAGGGTCAAGTGGAAGAGCTGAATGGGCTGTTGGTGGTTGTGTGACTGTGTGCAGGTGCTGAACAACCATCACTGAAGGCAGTCTGGGGGAACTGGCTCACAGGGCTCCATGTGTGTATGTGTGTGCTTATCCCCCCTGCCCCTTTCCCCCTGCATAAATCCTCCTGAAGGTCATATTTCTGCTATATAGCAGAAGTGCTTTAGTTACCTAAATATAAGGGATTTGTACCAGGATGACATAACTTGATTTACTACTTTTAAGGGGCAACTGACTCACCTTGTTTAATCAATGGAAAAAAACTTACTATTCCTCTATAATAATGTACAGTTTCCATTTTTCCCATGCCGCTGTTCCTATGTGTCAGAGGGGTTTTGTCCTTCTGTATTTTAGAAGTTTATTTTCTTTCTAAAGCAAAAAAATGCAGCCGATATAAATGAGTGCCTCATTTTTCTTTCTGGGCTAGAGCTGTCCCAGAGCTGGGGCTGAGCAGCTGCTGCTGTGTCACATAATAGAAATCACAGCCCTGTTCTTGCAGCTACCCAGATGAAATCTCTGGCAAATTGTCAGCCCCGGAGCTCTTTATACAGTTGCTGCACTGCCAGAGACCATTAGATAATGAAATGGGGGGGATAATGGGTTTGCTCATAGGGATTCCCCCCCACCCCATCAAAATCCCACTTCTGAGACATGCCTGCAAAGGCAGTCGTTCAGCTCTGCAGCTCTCCCCTTGCCTTTGGGGGATATTTGCGAGCTCTGCTATGCCTGCTCTTGAGGGCAGGTCTGAAGGGAGGGAACGAGTCCTCTGCTTCCCTGCTATTCCTTTTCCCTGCTCCGTAATGAAGATCACACAGGGCTCCGTTGGGGTCTGGGCAGAATAACAGAGTGGGCTGGACAGGTGCCTGTATCTGACCTGGGTCTCCAGCACTCCCCGGAGGGACATGTTGGTGACAGTGGCAGCCACCAGCACATACAGGTTGGGAGACAGGCCTGAGTGGGATGGATTGCTCTCAGATAGATCCTTTAAAACCAAGTGCCAGACAGAACTTGTTTCAATCAATAGCACTAATACCACTCGCTTGGCCTCAAGAAGGTGGGAACTCTGTGTGGAGGAATAGGCATTAAGATTATTTATTATCACATGGCATAGAGGCAAAATGTTGGGCTTCTCCAGCAGGCTAGTCATTTAAATCTTGTTTTGAAATCTAATTAAACTGGGACAAATGTCTTTGAATACTCTTGCTTTATTATAAGAAGGGCTATTCTCTGCTTAGGAATTTTTAGTGTTTTGATTAACTTAACGCAAAGGCCAGATTTGCTAGAAAATGTACATGGGTTATTCTGTAAAAACCATAATGTCTGATTCATTTCCGCACTAGCTTTATTAAGTTGCCTGCATATAGCCCAGCTAGGCAAAAGAAGTGAATGCAATGTGGTCATTGCTCAAGTAAGGACATTATTTCTCTTGGATGGTGAAGAATGGTTTTCTGTGGTCCAAATTTGCAGCAGATAAGGGTAGAGGCAGCAACGCTCCCCTTTTTCCCTGGGAAAGGGAGTTTCTCAGCTCGGCTGCAGACCTTGCAGGTAGAAGGAAATCTGAGCTGCTTTATGGATGTCTCCCTGTTACTCGGTGCTTTTTTGCACAGCCCTCAGCTTGTTTCCCCTTTCCAGAGCAAGGCATTAGTAAGGTCTAACCAGGCTGCTGGAAAAGGGGCATTTCCCCCACGATAATTAACCTGCCTCTGAGGAACGGGGCCTGGCAGCAAAGGAGTTGGTTTCCCCTCTGGCTCGAGCAGCTTTTCCTCCTGAGGTGTCCCCCAGGACATGTTTGCTTCAGTCTTCCCCACGAACATCCTTCTGCTGCCGTTTCATGAGGCTGGGGCTTATGCAGGCGCCTCCCAGAACTCAGGTTGGCTTCTCGCTTGGCTGAGACCTGCTGCTGAAACACGTGAGCCCCGTTTGTTTGTCTGTTTGCCGCGGGCCTTTGAAGGATGTGCTGCCACGGGCTTGTCGGGAGGGCTGCTCTCCGGAGCAAACGAGAACAAATGAGAGGGAGAGAGACTACGGCCCGTAGTAATCCTGCCAAACCCAGCCCCGTGTCCAATAGCTCTAAACCAGCTAATAACGTAGACCAAGGGAGGTGCCTGACACGAGGTGCAGGTGACCAGCAGCCTTGTCTGGTTGCCCTTGCAAGGGCAGCTCTGCAGGCAGTATTGCTGCCTCGGAGCAGCAGAGCAGGAAAAACCCACGGGAACTTCCCTCCTTCCATTGCCACCAGGTCAGGGGGCATTTCCTTGTGCAGCAGTGGGGATGAAGTTGGTGCGAGCACCAGGAAGGCTGTGGCATGAGAAGGTGCAAATAACTTCCCAAATGGGGCTCCTGGACCTCAAGGGTTTGCAGCCACTGTCTGCTTTTGCAGGGAGCCTGTGAGTAAGGAAGGCAGGGCTGATCCCTAAGGCCATGGGCAGTGCTTTTATATCTGCCAAGCAGACCATTTGATTAAGTATTAAACCCAATAAAAAGTAAACAGCCTGTTTAAACACGTTAAAGCATAACCTGTCACCTACTTCGATGGAAATTAAACACAACCTATTTAAATATCTAGATCTAAGTCTGCATGGATTTGTTCCATTGCATATGCTGTTCCTTATTTCACCTTTAGACTAAATTTGACCTCAGAAAATGTCCCAAAAGAGGAAGCATGGACAGCTCCTTTTAAATGTTTCTTGTTTCTTTACCTTCTACTTTTATATATGTGCCTGTGTAGACCAAGAGGGCCATCCCGTTTCTCTTCCTCACAAGCTGGAACCATTGAGTTTTCTCCCCCTGTTTTGTTACATGCTGTGCTAATTTGGGAAAAGGTCTTTAATTGGTTTTGCAGGTTTTGGAGGTGGCAGTGTGGCTGAGGGGCAGCAGCACGTCCTGCAGGATACATTGCTGCGAGGGGGGATTTGTCCAGCTCTGCCATGGCCTTGCCCTGCAATCTCAGCCAAACCAGTTATTTAAACATAGGTTCCTCAGCTTCTCATAAGTAGCTTAGAAAATCCAGTGCAGAGGTTTTGTCCAGAGCAATTAAATGCTGTTAATGCCGTTATGACCCTTGTAACACGAACAGAGGATGGGACAGGGGAATCTGTGACTGGTTTCATCTCTCCCTCTGCACCCTGTGATTCCCCAGTGTGGAGGTTTCAGTGGCAGGTTCTGATATTAGGGACTGCTTTGGATATCTTGAGTTATTGCAGTTTCTCTGTCCTGCCATCTGTCCCTCTGCTGCAAAAAGGACTCCCCAGAATCTCCTCTAAGCTAACAACAGATTGTGACTTGTGGTCCTGCTTGGACCATGACATTTGGCAGAATTATGATTCAAAATTAAGTTTTATGCTAAGAGAAAAAAAAAAATCTTCTAGCTCCTGGGAGTTCAGACATGCAGATAGTCTTTGCTGTCTGTAACTGAACATGAAGGCTGATTTACTGCCTTTTCCATTAACTGCTTCTAATGCAAAAAGGAAATGTTAGTCTCGCCTCCCTGGAGGAGAGGTGATGCTTGACCTTCTGTGGAGAGAGGGAACGAAGGAGGAGAAATGCTCCGAGAGGGAGATCTGCTGGGACTCTGTCACTGGTAACAGCAGTGACCTTTTCCCAGTGGTCAGCAGCTGGCATCATAAAGACAAATGGCTTCAGCTGGCAACTTTATAGATGTTCCTTGTACTGAGTAAGAAGATTAAAAAAGAAACCCAGAAGCTAAGCTGCATAGTATTTGTAACTTCAGTTAACTCTTTCCATATCCTTGCTGAAAACAGGGATTCTGTCTGAAAAGGAGAGGCACCTATCCTAATTTTACTTTTGTATTAGAAGCTGTAGGTGGATGTGTTGTAGAAGAGTTTAGCTTCTAGGTTAGCCCCAAATCCGGTCTGTCATTGAAGTGAGAATGAGAGTCCCTGGGAGGACTTTGAGTGGCATCCTTAGGGATGAGTCTGCCATTGAAAGAGTGCAGACATTCCTATGAAACTTCAGCATCTCTTTAGGGGGAACACTCAGTGACAGTACGTGTTCCCCCCTCACTCACCCCTATTCTTCATTTCCAGCACTATACATTCAGTGCTGAACCGCCCTGTTCTGAGGTCAGTGTAAAATACAACCTGCAGAATTACCATGGCAATAGCTGCGGCTCCTCCTTTGTGGTTCCAAGTGACCCGAGGGCAGCGCTGGCAGGCACTTTCTAATTTACTGCTCAGCCTCATTTTCTGCCTATGGAGTTTATATGGAAGGTCACTCTTTGCATCTCATTTTTTTTTTTTAACCTTGTCCTTATTCCTCCCCTTGTTGAAAAGCAGAAGTGGGAACAATCAAGGTGACATGCCAAGGAAAAGCATCAGCATCAGTGAGTGATTACACTGTGGTGTGTATAAAGCATCACAAGGGGGGAGAATATCAGTGTTGGGGGGATCACCAAATCCACCCCAGCTAGGGCTTCCTCTTCAGGTGCACTCGGATGTCTATGCAGCGGGCTGAGGGCACGGACCTGCACGGATCACAGTGCAGCAAGGGCAGGCTGTGAGCTCAGCACCACCCCTGGGCTGCTCACCGGCTTCTGAGAGGCGGCAGGAGCCTTTCAGGCCAGTCCTTGGTTTCAGTGCCTCGCAGTGAAGGATGGGAGTGTTCTTTGTGCACCTCCAAGCTCAGGCTTGGTCACCTCTTCCCTAGGAGCGTGTGTTTTTAAAAAAGCCTCCTGCTCATTTCTCTGCTGTGAATCATGAGTAAGAGCTACAGTTGCTAAGCTGGCACTGGCGTGCTCCAAACGAGAAGGCTGGGATGCAGACTTCAAATACTGTAATGTGTGAAGGTCTGGGGGCTTGAAGAAAAGGGCTGGACCTGTCTCGGGAAGGAAAGAAATGAATCAGAGAGTTGTCATGCTTGGATGAGGCTGTAAAACGGTGCAGGTGGAGCTTCATGTTCCTTCCCTCATGTCTGTGTTCTCCTGTGTGTTGTCTTGAGCTTACACACACCTCTTGCATTTCTACACCTACAAAAGTCGGTTGCCTTAAAATGAAAATACTCCCCAGAGCAGAAAAGGGTTAACTGCTTAGCTCTGAATGACGGGCAGAACTCTGTGTCGCAGAGCTGGTATCAGCTCTGTCCCGAGTACTACGACTTACTATGGCTCTACCACTCTGAGCAGTCACTTGGCTGCAGCCTGTGCATGCTTCCACATGCACTATTTTAAAGGGAATGGTGAGAGCAGCACACTCAGACTGGAATCATTTAAAGGCTCCAAACCCACATCCAAACCGACAACATCACTCAAAACACCTTGCAGCGACCGAGATGCCTCAAGGAAACCCCTGCCTCGCCCTTCCCCTGTGTCTTTCCTGTCTCCTTGCCTGCAGGTGGTTGGATGCAGAGGGAAGGGCAAGGCAGGGGACAGCGGCTGTGACAGCAAGGGGACCTGCTGCCTGCCACAGGCACCCAGGGACGGCTGCAGCTGCGGGGCTTTCTGTCAGCTCTGCCCAGCCGGGCAGGACCGGGATGTGCCGCGGGGTCCCCAGCCCCGCTCGCGCAGCACAGAGCTGCGGGGACGGTCCCTTGCAGGTGATGCCCTCTGCTCTACCTTACGGTGCCTGTGCTGCCCAGGGCTCGCCAAATTGCTCTCCATGAGCACCTGAATTGCAGTGATGAGAAAAGCAATTTCCGTACAAATCTGAGAAGTGGCTTGAGGGAGTTTTTTTAGATCGAAGCATCTCCCGATGCTACAAAAAGTAGGACAGTCTTCCATTTCCTGATAGATTTTTAATGTGAATGGATTTTGAAGACAAAAGCTGTAAGTCAGCCCCTTTTCTGCTTCATATATAAAGATATATGCTGTATGTGTGAGCCCGGTCTGTGCAGGATTCATTACAATGAAGGGAACCTGGCACAGGCACTGCAGCATCATCCCTACCCTGCAGTAGACGGTGCTATAAGAAAATGAAATTCATTGTCTGTTCCCAGAGGGAGCCTGTCCATCCATCTGCTACCTCTCTCTGTCTGTCTGAGAAATTTAAACAACAACTTTTCTTTGTGCCTTTCACACAGAGGCGGTAATAATAGCAACCTTAGACATGTCCAGCCCTTTTCTCTTCCTCTTTTCAAAGCTCTGCTAAAAGCAGCGCTTTCCTTACGGAGAGAAAAGAGAATAGGCAGAAAAGGTGTTTGGGTGGTAAGTGACATTTTCAGAGGAAAGGGCTTTTGATGCAGAGGGCACTGCAAAGTCATCCAGGGGAGATGGTCATTTCTGGAAGACCAGCTCCTACCTGGGCTGGCTGCCTAGATAACCCTTTTCTCCCCAGCTCTCACAGGTTGTGTGAAGAGCTTGTACAGCATCCTAGAGCAGCAGGGCTGAGTGTGCAGGGTACATTTCACAGAGGGAAAAGGCATTGATATAGCTGGAGATTAATCTGTAATGAGCGTTTTTGTTCTTATCCAAGAGGAGGGGGATACTGTATCCTAGGAAGATGGCAGTGCAAAAACACAGACTGAAATCAATGCTTTCTGCTCCTCTCAGCAGAGAGCCCTGCTAGACCCTAGGGCTTCTCAGTACTCTGATCCATGCAGGTTTAGGAGCATCCTAGGAAAAATGGGGAAACTATATGCTAATCCTGAAGCCCATCGCTTCAGCCTTGAGTGGGTTCAGCTTCAACAGCTGCTCTTCATCCAAGAGCTAATTTTCTGGGGGTGTTCTGACATTTTGAAAGTGGTTGCATCATTTGAAAATGAGGCTTGCAGCTGAATTTCATGAGCACAGCGTTGGCAGCTTGCTCTTCCTTGCTCCTAGTGCAGGCATGTGGAGAAGTGGGGACAGCACGAACACCCCTGGGATGCAAGATGAGCCTTTTTTTCACAGCAGATTGTCTGAGTTATCACCAAAACCTCTGCAAGTGGCTACCGGTAGCACATACAGGTACCAGGTTCAGGGTAAGGTGCTGACTGTGAAGGACCCTACTTGAACACTTCAGCCTTGGAGCTTGAGTAAGGGAATAAGACTCATGAGAGTCTTAATAAGTCTTAATAAGACTCTTCCTGGGAATGTCTTTCTCTCTGTAAGCCTTATAAAAGGTATTTGAGCACCTTTGTTTACTACTGAAAAAGTGAAACATGTAAATAATAAGAGCAGTAGAAGATCAAGGAGAAATGAAGGTGGTTAATAAGCAAACATTTCATTGTGGAGCATGAGGATTGAAAAGATTATAGGGACCTAGTCTGACAGCTCACATACTGTGAGATACTGGTCAACTACACCAACATTTTCCTGGAGCATAAAACTTATAAAAACAAAGATACAAAGTACAGGAGACTTTGCTCCTTTGTGAAACAGTTAATTCTCCTGGAAAGAAAAGTTTCTTAGAGTTGCTGAATGGTGTTTTTTGAAAACTAAAAGGCAATTTGGAAAGACAACGGCACTTCAGAGAATCTGAGAGCAGCATAGATTAATGCCAGAATTCTTCAGCTTGCTTTAGAGAAACACGTTAGTAATACCGCACTGTGGCAACGAGATAGTCAGAATCATCAGATGGAATAAGAAATGTGCTGAGTCCAGCTGATATTCTTACATTTTGGTCTTTCTCGATGGATAATTTCACTTAGCACTCCCTCTGAGGAGCAGCTCATCAATAAAAGGGTTTGAAGCTTGGATCTGGCTCCAGTTTTCAAAGGGCTCTGAGATGGTTCTGTAAAAAAGAGGACCTGAAGCATTGCGCCCAGCAGGCAGCTGTGGGCATGCAGAGTGGGAGGCCTTGTGCTAGGTGGGGATGCAGTGAGGATGTGTTTGGGCAGCGGGAGGCCCTCCTCGCGCTTCGCTTCGTGCTGTGGGCACAACTGCTGGGCCACAGCACGTCGCTCGCACCACGAGCGAAGCCAGCTCTGCTTTCTCGGAACCGAAAGCCTTCCCTGTGATCAGCGTCTTGGGCTTCGCGGCTCGAGTGGTGCAGGGAATTCTGAGCAACGAATTGCTTCATTTGCTTCCAAGAAAGAGCTCC
The DNA here is from genome assembly GCA_003342815.1 of Eudromia elegans. Lineage (NCBI taxonomy): Eukaryota > Metazoa > Chordata > Aves > Tinamiformes > Tinamidae > Eudromia > Eudromia elegans. The sequence goes on from PTEX01000002.1 coordinate 12,624,417, forward strand.
CTCCGTGCCAGACCTTGCTGTAAGAATTGATGGCCAAAACTTGAATCCTTTTACAAGACCCAGCTATTCTTAAGGTTCTCCTTCAAAGTGTTTTATTACTAATCTACTGAATGAATTTCCAGGGCCATCTCCTTAACAAACAGTGGAAATATGCATAATCTGTTACTGGGGTCCGCAGGACATTTTATACCTGGGAGTGAATACAGATTTGGCTTGTTTAAGCACTAGGACAAGAGCCTTGCAAGGATCAGTCTTTTCCCTGCCAAATGAAAATTGCTTGAAAAATAAAATATTAGGGACATTTGAGGAGTTTTGGTAATAAAGTATTTAGTAAAGAATACTTTTACACTTCTGCTATGTCTTTCATTGGAGCAGATTTCCAATTGGTCTGCTGCCTGGATAATTGTACTAGAAATACAACAAACATTAAATAAAAGATTAAAGCTTATTCTGGTGTATACATATTGATAACAGCTCCTCATAGTACTCCTGTAACTTAGGAATTATGTAAGATACCAAAAATAAAACTGACTGCAGTACAGAGGGCTACAGAATGTCTGAATGCACCTCCTCAAAGTGGTGTACATAGAATCAGTCCAGTTCTTTGTAAATGACTTGCATCTTCTTTTCGGATGCACCCAGCACCTCTTTTGGGAACCCATGGAGGAGGCAGCATTAGCACTTCTACAAGCACTTGGCAGCTCTTCCGGGAAGATTTTAGACCTCCAGGTACCTGTAGGTATCCAACTTGCAGGCCTTGTCCAAAATAGTTGTCAGGGGATGTTCATGCTTGGACTCTAATGGGCTTTAACCACTGCCTTTTGATTTCTCGTATATTAAGTCAAGTGAGGATTGCTCTGCTCTTGTATAGATAGCACCTACATTCTCAACATCCCCTTTTCCACATACTGAGACTTACAGGCATGTGAAATGCTTTTATTTTTAATGCAATGTATAGAATTGCACCAGGCGTCTTGCTAAATGAATCCTTGACATCACTTCTCCATCTTCTATTTCATTTTTTTTATCTGTCCCTTTGGATAGTGTCTAAAAGATGTGTACATATGCGTGTGCATAGACATATGTTTGTAAAGTTCAACTTGGTCAAAAGCAAGTGTTGAAAAATATCAAGTCTATTACTCAGAGCTCGTAAGTGGATGGAAATTATGGGATCTTTCTTAAGCATATGTTATTTTTACTTTAATGTAAACTTGTTCCAAGCTGCTCAGTGCAACCATAGGGATGAGAAAAGTACTTTAGAAAATGAAAGCTGGAAATTTAAAAACAGGATCTTTCCAGGAGCTGGCAATGTAAGAAACATTAAAAAAAATATATCTTGAAACTTAAACTGACATGGCAAATTTGCTATCAGTGAAGATGAAATAATACATTCAAGGAATGCTATTGTGTGAACCCAGTAACCTGTCTATCTGCAGGATGTGGATTCCACTTAAAGTTTGTCAGTTGATGATATTTCTTTTATTTCTCTCTGTGTTATTCTCTTCATTGTCCCCTTAGTTCTTATGCGGTGAATGGACGAGAGGTGTCAACTTTGCTGTGTTTGAAAGACTCTTCTGAGCAAACTGAGTCTGTTCATAAGAGTGAGCCGGGCAGTCTGCAATGAAGAGGGGGTTAGAGCAGTGACAGAGGGCACTCGGGGCCTGACTGAACAGTTCTGGGATACTCGGATAAACTTATGTCACAGGATGAGGGAGAGGGATGGTGAGGAAGTCTGGGGTTAATAGCAGAGGTTGACAAGCACCAGAGAAGCTCATCAGGAGGGTAAACTTTGTGGCCTGGAGTTTATGGAGCATTTGCTTCGGGAGTCTGACCTGTGAGTGAAGATCCTGGGTGCTCTGTGGGATGCTCTCATCACACAAGTGTCCTCCAGTAGTAAACTGTGGTGCTGAGATTCATGAAAAGTATTTCACTTTGAATCTGAGCATTTTCTGTGCCACGTAATGAGGAATCGTGTCTAAAAAACTCTAAGTCTGTTAGAGCCTTTGCAGGAGGCAAAAGTGCCAGGAATAAGCACATTTACCTCAAGCTGTTGGTGAACTGGAGGAATCATCGTTTGTGGTGGATCATCCAACCCCCTTTCTTTGAAGCAGTCAGGGACAAACCAAAGCTGAGGAGCACAGACATCTCCTAAGCAGCCCTGGCTGCCACCCCTGCCTGGTACTGTGCACGTCTCTGCACCACAGGACACCAAATCTGCCTGCAGCGGCTTCCTAAAACAGTTCAACGAGCCCCAAACCCTCAACACGCTGAGGCCTAAGCAGGAAATGTCCTACAGGAGACGTGAGACAGTCACCTTCACCCTGCACCCCGGCTGGTGCCAGCCCCTCGCTGTGTCCGTCGGGAGTAGCTGTTGTGGGGTTTGACGCTGCTACTGGGGAGGCTCCCGCAGCGCCAGGACTCAGCGGTGCTGCAAACACCAGCTCGCTATGAATATGTAAGCAGCTCAGTGCATTCAATTAGCAGAAAAGTCGGGTTGTCTCATTGTTAAACAATTGCAATGTGGAGAAATTTAATTTTATGGTGGCTGAGATCCTTTTGTGTGCAATGCCGAACTAAGGAAACTCCAGGAGTACAGCTATCTGTCATGGAGCTATTTTAACAATTCCTTCTACTATATAAATGACACAGTGAAAAATTTCCATATTACTTCAGACAGCAACAGTTCTCTTTCACCAGCCGCAATGGATTGAAATTAGTTGTACAGTCCTTGTATTGCCCAGTCATGAAGGAAGGTCTTCTCGGTTAAGAACAATTTGTTTTGTGGGAACCCATGTGCTTCTGAGCATCACAATCGCCAGCTAGTCCCTGGCCCTGGTTCCTAAGAGAAGGATGCAGCTGTGTCTAGTGTGGTGATTTGTTTTCTCTTCTTTCTGTTGCCAAGGCATTGCTTGGGGAAGTTCCCGTGAAGGTTAAATTAAGTGAAAGGATGAGTTAGGAGGATCAAGGAAGGGGAAGATGCAACAATATATTTTCATTTAGCTGTTTTGCTATTGTCTTTCTGGAAAGCTCTTGCCTCCAGCCTAGTAATTCTGGAAAGAAATAAACCCTTCTGCTCCAGGGCTTCAGAAGCAGTGGGCATTAAAAAGAAACTTTAATTGAGCGAAGCTCTTTTCATAACTGTCTTCTGAAGTTCTTCTGAAAGTATTGGTATTGCCTCCCTACTTTCACCACTTAAATTGATTGTTGTTAAAGATGGGATAGTGGACTGTGGCAACCTGTGTCAATACTATTACAGCAGATATGGCATACCCAGACGGAGGGATAGATGAGGAGAAAGGCAGATTTTCCTAGCACTTTATAAATCATTTTTGTAAGTAAGAGATATCACCTTGGATACCAGCATATGCTAGAAATGCTTTCATTTTTCTTCCATAGGAGTGCTATGTACATTAAGATGATCTTACAGCATTAAGGGCTTCTCTTTCATGGAAACCCTAAACATAAAGCTATGGATGTCAATTCAGCCTGCAAGGTTTTGACCTGAAATATGCTGTCTGTGTCATAAGTTTCTTATAGGAGATGGACCAGCCTCAAAGTTTGCCTCAGAAGCTACTGTATACTGCACCCATCAGCAGATGGGTGGAACCAAGGTTGGTCCATAGCTATAGAAAGAAACAGAGGATCAGAGGGTGACCTGGATGTGACATTTGCAGGAGACGAGGAAGAGCACATCAGAAAAGCTCTATGAGGATCTCTGGGTAGATGGAGTCTTGTTCTCGTTTCGAGATCCAGCAGTCAGAAAAGGCTTCCAAAGAGAACTTGTACAGAAATACAAGTAAGAGAAATTTCCCTTGAGCTTAAACTTGTGGAAAAAAAGAGGTCAGAGGTGACTAGTTTAGAGTGTGCATGGGAATGGGAATTTTTGAGAGCAAAGGCATCACTAATTGAGCAGGTGAAAGCAAAATTTGGTGGCTGGAAGCTGAAGACTTGAACTCCAGACAGGAACTCCAGGTAAGTTAATCCGCGAGGATAACTGAAAACTTATCTGAATATGTGTGCAGCCTTCGATTTTGGAGGTTTTACATTGAGAGGCACATGAGCTCAGCCATGAGACCCTGAGCAGTCATGGGCATTTTGGGTGAATTTTCCTTATTGGTGGCTTGCAGGTTGGGGCAGATGCTCACAACAGTTATTTCTGGTGTGAAAGTTTTGTGCTGCTGTTGCTTGGAGCACAAATGCTCTATGGAGAGATTATTTGGTCTCTAAGGTGCTCAACAGAGAATCTCTGCCAAGCAGGGAATGCACTTTAAATATACACTGCAGTACAATGAAGGTGCCTTGTTGGCAGTGCCAGATGTATTAGTCTTTGATAAGGGCTGCAGATGCCTTAAATTATTTAGATGAAAAAGGTCATTTAGTTTGTCTGAATGTCACATCTCCTGGGTGAGAGCAAAGGATGTATTTATAAAAAGAAAAGTAGTTAGTGAGTGTGGAGGGGATATTGATTAATGAAAATGTTGGGAAGGAGATTCAACATAGGACAGGAGAGATGACCGACAGATCAACATAGGTTAATTCTGAAAGGAAGCAAGCAATGCATCCCAAAAATGAGCAAGAATGCAAGAAACCGGAGAAATTTGACACGTGGAAAAAACTTTCAGATCTGTTAAAACTGTCATTTATTTCCCAAACGCATTTTCCTTCAGAGATCAATGGGTAGGCCCCATGGTTTTAAAGGCTCATAAAGAAAGAGCAGGGAGGGTGGTCAAACCAGGCCTGAATGCTCAGGGAGGATCTGCTCTTGAGAAGGGAGACACAGCCACGTGTGGGGGGATGCAAAAGGGAGGAAAATGAGGGGATGGAGGCTATGTGCAAGAAGATTTATTTGGGAGAGACCGGGTGAATCAAATCAATGCATCTAGTTTGCATGATCCCACTAACAGCAGGCTCTGAGGTTCTTAAAAGTTGTCCTGTGTTTATCCTCTCGATACCTTCCTGGAAAGGCTGGGATCTTTACAGTCCTCTGCATCCCTTGTACCATTTTACAGTGAGGATGTAATTTTCTGAACGTACTTCTGTGGAACACCACCCGTTCCTGCGTACCAGGAGGGAGTAATCATTATGGGAATTACACCAGAGCTTTTCAAGCTGTGGTCCACAGCACCCTGTCAATCGAAGGATTAGGTTTTACAAGCCCATGGAAAATAAATGGGAAAACCATAAAGCTTCCCATCTGTAGACTGAAATTTGTGACCCCAGGGGGGCACATTTCCGTCAGAACATTTTTAGGAGTCTACAGATCTAAAGAATTTGGAAACTTCTCATAGACAGTGATCAGAATGGAAATGTAGAAAAGCTGGCACAGATTTTTGAGAGGTGTGGTGGAAAACTTCAAATCCCCAAGGTTTTCACCGTTCTGTCTCCATATTTGGTAAAGCCAGAATGACTATTGCACACTAGCTCACTAACAAGTAAATGTAAACATGGGAAGCATTGCACCTCTCCTCCTAAAAACATGCTCTAAACTTATTGCAGTAATGGAAAAAAAGAGTTTCTGATGATAAGATCTAAATACCTGATTAATTCTATATATCTTGCATTTATAAAAAGAAATAAAAATCAAACAATTGATCTCAGAGAAGGAAAATTTGCAACACTGCTCCTGCTGGGAAATTTTCTCTTCCTGTGGAATATTACATAATGAGTACATCACACATATTCACCTATATAGTGTATTAATTAATCTGCATTCTTAAATAGACACTCATTTTCTGATTTTTGAATTTTGATTTTTTCATAAAAATTAGTGTTAATCTTCAATAACTCAGTCAAGAGATCTAATTCTGCTCTGGTTGACTAAGTACGGATTTGCTCTATGGATAGTTACGAAGTTACTCCATTTTTATACCATTTTGGCAGAAAAATCAATTATAGCAAAATTGCTTTGTGTGTGTCTCCTGTTACCTGCAGGGCATATGGTTAGTGAATAATATCACACCCAAGCTAGGTGCAATACCAGAAGCAAACAAGCTTATTTCTAAACAGGAACAAATGAGCCCCTGTGAAGCACTGCACTAACATTACATTGCTGCTTATATCGAGTTCACACACTGCAGTGTAAATTGCATAATGTATCTCTGGGTGCCTGAGAGTTTTTTGAAGACAGTTCTGTATGTAATGTTCAGTTATTTTCAGTGGAGGCCTGGTGTTTAGATATATTTAAGGTTTTTGAAAATCATCTTTAATATTCTGAATAAAAAGGCAAGGAGCTTTCTTACTTTTATTTAAAAAATGACTAAATAGGCTTAAAAATACATTGCTGCCATTAGCTGAAAGGGAAACATTTGTCTACAAAGCCTGCACAGACTTCCGTAGGGCTTTATTAATTATCTTAATAAAAGATGCAAGAATAGATGGAAAGAGGACAAACGTGTAACCTCATCATCTGAAGTTAATCAGATTGCCCTCTTCTCGAAAACCTGTTAACCAGCGGTGCGAGGAGGCTACCTGGGACCTTTGCTCTTTCATTTCTGAGTATCTGCAGCACAGTGTTTCCCTCATCACAAAACTGATGAAAAACAGCCTGATGAAACCGGTGCAGAGGAGAGCACAGATTTCCTTCCTCTGCCCTTCGGAGGTAGCTGTGCATCGCCCCGCAAATCACGGAGACAGGGGACTTGATTTGTGGCTTCCAGGCAGACGGGGTGGGGGAGATTGCTGGCAGCTGATGTGGAATATCATTGGAAGGGGACTCTTGTGGCACCGTGTTTGCAGAGGAAAGACAACCTTGTGAGAGCAGCTTTGACACAGGCGGGGCTGGCGCGTCTCGTGTGAGGACAACACAGCCCTGGAGCTGGCGGCTTGAATGGGAGTGTAGGAACTTTGCAACTATTCTGGCACCAAACTCATTCTTTCTCTATAAAAATATAAGTGGCTGAATGCTTTGGTCCTCCTCCCCTTTGCTTAGATGCCTGAGTCAAGGTCAAATGGGTTCTCTGTATCTAGATCCCAACATCCAAATTATTTACATTATAACTATTATTTTAAATTATTATAATTATTATATTGTTATTATATTATAAAGTATATAATAATAATGTGGGGGGTTTTGGCCCATCACACATAGATGGTGTGTTGGCCTTTCCTCCAGCTCCTGTGTGATGAGACAAACACCTGATTTTCTGTGGGAATTCTGGGTTTGTAGTTACAATCTTTGTGTACGGGGTAAAAATCAAGCAAGGAGACAAAGGCTTAGCAAGGACTTATTTATTCACAACCACTTCATTCATGGAAAGCATCTGGGGAATTATGAACACGTACACGTTCCAGCTGTTGGTGAAGTGACCCCTATTAAACTATTTTTAAGGCTGTGTCTTACTCCACCATTGCTGTGCGTTTACACGAGGGGATTTTCACCTTCCTCCTTGACTGTACGGGAGGGCACGCACTGAGAGGTGAACGGCTCTGCAGAGCAGAGTCCATCCCTGTGGCTCAAGTGTGCAGTGTCTGGAGTAGATGGACTCTTGAACCACAAGGTGTGTTTTGCCACAGCAGTAGCATCATTTTAGGACATTAAAACAATGCATTAAAACAATGTGCACGCATTAGTTGACATCAAAATGTGTCAGCTGCAGGGACATAGGCATGAAGGAAGGTAATTCCACCAGGTTTCATGTGAAGAACTGTTCCAACTAATCTTCTTTTGGGAAGAGCAGTATGCATAATCTCTAACTCCCTCCTCAAGTGGAAATCTGTCTGGTAGGATGGCCCAGTTCTGTTCCCTCTCTCTGTGGCAGCTTGTCTTGCTTCATCTAGAGGAAACTGGGAATAGAGTCCTGGAACTTGCCCTTCCAGCTCAGATACCCACAGGCAGCTACCAGTCCAATTCATTGCTGTCCATGTGAGTGTGACAGTCCGATCCAGGTTCAGGGCGAACCATACTATGGACATTGGGACTCTTTGAACCTCTGGCAGCGGTCAGTCAAGGACAGGACTGACTCACCCTGAAGAAGCCATGAAGTAGGTTTTTCTTTCTGTTGCACTGCGTCTTATGGTGTTTGGGGTAAGGACAAGGTTTTATTCTCCTCAGATCTCAGTCCAGCCCTCACATCTAATTTTCAATTAACTTTGTTTTGTTACAAATATGTGGCATAAAGGCAAGGAATTTCATCCTAGCTGCTCCTTACCACAGAAAAATAGGTTAGTGGTCCCTTGAGAGGCCCTTACTTGTCTCTTCTACTCTTGACTGACCACTTGTCTTTTCTACTGAATGTGGTTGCGGCTGACAATATTTATCTGGAGAAAAACAAAGCGAGCCCTAAAGGGACAGGACAAGCAGTTCTCATTTGCTGTCCTCGTAGCAGTCCCTGGTCTATAGTCTGATTTTTGTATTGTGAAGGAAGGGAATAACAACTGAATATAACCGAGCGATGGTGCTCACATATATTTCCTTTTCACCAAAAGGAAGGTCACTTATTCGTGACAACTTGTTTTAATATGTTCTTCACAACATTCACATTACAATACCAATGTAAAGATCAGACATTCGGAACTGGCAAAGAGGGAGGTTTTTTTCACAGATTGTTATGGAATTACACGGAATTCTATGCTTGAAAGAAATTGCATGAAACAAGATTGAGCTTTATTCTCTTTAAATTCATTTTATTTTCTTTAAAATAAGTTTTATTGTGTTTTTTTTAAAAACCCAGACAACTAGTTATTTTACATTTTCAAAAGCCTGGTAACAAACTTTAGCCAAATGCAGTAAAACTCTTAGTGACAAAAAGGGAAATTTTAGCTGACTTTGATGTTAGAGAGGGAACTTTTCATTCTGTTTCACAAGAAAGGCTGCCCAAGTTGTGACCAGTCCTGGTGCTGTCTGGAGAGCAGAAGCTCCCAGGGAGCTGTGACAGCAAGTGGAGCCCCCGCAGTATCAGCAGTAATCGGTCTCTCCTGTGCACCTATTGCTTCTTTTTCATTATTATTTTTTATTTTTTTTTTAATGTTTTCTGCTGTTCTTCATGTTGCTACTGTGCTGTACCTCATTTGAACACTCGGCCATGCAAATATCCATTGAAGAAGCTTGCAAAGTTTTCCTGCAGCTCCACCATCGCTATTGCCTTTCCTCACTTTCCTCACTAATAGTTAATTACCGTAGGGAAGGAAAAGAAACCTTACGTTCTAATTGGTTGTGTTAATGGCAAAAAGCATTTCTGCAAGGAGATGATGTTTATTTTTCTTTAGTGTCTCACGTGCTGACCCCAGATCACTGCTGGCTGGGTGAGTGCTCTGTGCCTGCAGCTCCTGGCCTTGTAGGGCAGAGGCTGGGGCAGCCAGCTGGGAGGAGCGGGCCATAAGTGAATATATAGCACTTCTTCTCCAGCTCATTAGGTTAAAACAGCTCGAGCTTGTTGTTTGCTGAGGGGTGTGTTTCGTGCCCATGTGACATGTCCCTAGTTTCACTGAAGCTCTGTGGAAGAATTGCTTGAAAAGGGGAAACTTAGAGGAAATCTAGCGCCTAACAGAAGTTCGGGCACTATAGAAGCTTGCTCGGGGTGATGCACAGTTGCCACTTCCAGGATGGCTGGCACGCATGGACTCTGCTCCTCCACGGTTCCCTGGGCAGCACGATCTGCCCTTCCAACAGCTGCAAAGAGGAATAGGAGTGGGTGGACCGGAGTGAAGACACCATGGCCAAACTCTGCTGTACTCCCTGCGGAGGTGGTGACCTGATGGTGCCATGCAGCTGGTAAGCTGCACAAGAGCTTGGGAAGCACACCATTTCCCATTTTCCAATGGGAGATACATGAAAAGATGTCCAGTGCTGAGCCAGCAAGGGTGGCAAATCACCCACTGCAGATGAACTTTGCAGAATGGTCGATGTCCTGAACCTCTTTCCTCTCGTTGGGTCAGGACACCGTCTGAGGAGACTCCTTGAGGTTGAGAGCCCCCTCCCACCTTCTCGGCTGAGTGATAATTGTGCACTTGTCCATTAGAGCCAGCTAAGAACCCCATGCTGTAACAGAGAATTTCTTGTACCGACATGTGAAACCTGCTTCGTAAATGTTGCAGTTGACTAAATCATGCTATCCGTGAACTCGACAGCTTGTTTTGAAGGCAGATGGATGTACAGCCAACAAGACTGGGATCCCCACATTCGTGAATAGTCTGTCGGCTGTAGGTCCAATTGCCTTCAAAACAAGTCGTTGCCAAATAGTGTGATTAGCTGTGGACCTGACTCTGTGAATGTGGTGCTGCCAGAATTGGGCCTGTAGCTAATACTCAAGGACATTGCCAAGGTCAGGTCAGGACACAGCTCCTGTTGCCGCTATAAAGCAAAAGGGGTCTGAAGACAGAGTGTTTGGAGAGGGAGCCTCAGATGGTGCATCCCACTGATCCAGGAGGGATGGCTGCCATGGGCCTCCCAGTCCAAGGGCATGTTCCTCCTCTTCCTGAAGAGATGCAGGACTTGTTTCTGTTCTCACTGCTGTGCATACCGAGCTGGGATGAAGAGTTTCCACTACATATATTGTGTCTGGGCAGTCCTCTTGGGAGCGGGGACAGGAAGGAAAGGCAAATTGTTCTTTCAAAACTGTGCTACCGTGAAATTGCTAGCTAAGCAGAAAGCCCAGAGCCGGGCAGCTTCACTGTCAGTCTGGGAAAGAGGTAGCATCAAAATTGAAGCCAAGACTTTACTTTTTTAGTTTTCTCCTTCTAATTACTGTTTTAAAACTTGAGCCTTTTGAAACAGGGCAGGAAAATACTTAGGTAGGAAAAGCAAGTGTAGGCTCTGCTCCCTTCCCTTTCTGCCTACCTGATCAAAGCACATGCAGTGCTCCGACCAGCAGAGACACGAATTGCTGCCTCATTAAGTGGCTCACATCTCTCCCTGGAGCAGTGCATCTTTGCAGGGAAGCCCTGGTATCAATCGCTTTGAGGATGTTTTCTTTCAGCCAGTTGGCACCTCCTGGTGAATATTTTAGAATTACCTTGTTTATTTTTAAATAAAGACAAGCCCTGGAAAAAAACGCACCGGGTAAGAAAGGAACTATTCTGCAGCTCCTAGAAAGTGACCTTAGTTGGTATTTTTTTCATTCAAGAGGCTATACCAAGCAGGATTAAAGCAAAAATTAGAAGCAGAAAAGGAGCATTATATTTAGTGATGGTGGTACTGGCCATGCAAAAGAAGATCCACGTATCAGAAAAGGTTCTGCACCTAATTCTGGGCTTTTCAGCACATGCCTCCCACTTTCTGCTAGATGCTCTGCACCCTTTCAGTGCTGGGCTTAGCTCCCAAATAGGCCACTCTTTGGCAGGATGCTTTCAAGGTAATTGGGGACCCAGGCAGGGCCGATATGCTCCAGTTACTCACGAGGAAGTCTCATGCTGGTGTCTGTAGAGCTCCTGCCTGCGCTGGAAGTCATTTCATCTCTGTAGGACACAGGCAGGGCCGTTTGATTACGGATGCCCTGGGGTCGCCCTGCAGCCATTGGCGCAGTCTGTCCTTGAACCCCCCCTTGCTAAATCTAGCGGTGGTTTTGTAGATGACAGGGTGCCACAGATGAAAATAGGGTGGGCAGTGGGGAGAGAAAAGGGCTAATGCAGAATGAGGTGATGGGGACAGCCCTGCAGCCCGGGCTAACGCTGCACCCCACCTGACCCAGGTGGGGTGACCCAGCAGCACCCACAAACCATGGATGTTCCCGGGGGGAAAATCAAGTATCTCACAGCGACAGGGCTGGGTGTGAAGATTAAAGTAATGAAATGAATATCAGCAGCTGGGATGCTTTAAATAAAGCCAGTTGTTTATGGCAGAATTAAGAGTCTCTCATTAATTCCCTAGGCTGGGACAACGCCACCGTATGAAAACTTAACAGTTTCCCCTAAAAATACCCTGTTAAAAAACAATTAAGGAGATATTAGTAGATATAGAGAACAATAAATAATTAAGGTGGTTTATTTTCATGCTTCAGAATTGACAGCTGGAAATGGAGTGTTTGCCAGCTGCTTGAATGGACATCCTTAAAAGTAAAGGCATACCTATCCCCTGTGCAGATTAATTTTAGGCTATTTGCATATTTTGCTTTGAAAAGTAATCTGAACAGAGTCAAATATGATGCTCCTTTCAAAAACTTCTGAGGAAAAAGAGGCAGGGAAAAGTGGCCGCTGCTGCTGTTCCCTTTCACTCATATCAGTGCCCCTAAAGCACTTTGCAGACCCCATGCCCAGAAATCTCTCTTGGCAGCTAATGAAGTAGCTCCGTGCAGCAGGGAAATGAGCAGATGTCTCCAGTGCTGAGGAATTACCCGAAGTTTAGATAAGGTGTCAAGAATAACTCCACTCACTGTCTCGCGGACTGTAATTTTAGGCAAGCAGAGCATAATAACTGGACAAATGTTGCGAACTAAAAATGTCTATTATCATTCTTTAATTTAAAAATGCAATTACTTCAGCAATTCTTACGAACATTTTATGCTCACATTCTGCTTTACTGGTAATCGAGTTTAACTGACATGAAATTTTGTCAAAGTAAATTTCAGAGGTAGAGGTACTGCTAAAATGAATTTAATTTTTTCCATGGACTGATTATCACCTTTCCCCAGGACAGGGAAATAATGTTGCAGGCAGTTCTGGCAAGTCAAAAACCCAGCAAATCAGTCTCATGGATGTCAAATCCCTATGGGACGGGCTTGCAAGCCAACTATAAACTGTATACCAGAAAATAAAATATTTTGGTGAATGTAACAAGTAGAATTGAATAAGAAATACATGTAAGAAAATTAAAATTAGCTCACATGTAGTTTTGAGAGAGAAAAGCAGCAGAAGTCATGCTATAAACAAATCAGTGGAAATTATTTATTCTGCTCCTGGGACCGACATCCCTAGAATTTCACCAAAACACTATGGGTTTATTTGTTTATTAGAAAACTTGCAATGGTGAATGCTGCTTTGATATCGGAATAAACTGATCCCCTCAAGGGACTGATGCTTCGTCAAGTTACTCTTAGATATTTAAATTGGCCTAAGAGCGATGTAAAAGCTATACAATACAAATCAGGCATTGTATCCAGAAGGATAAAACCTGTTTCCTTGCCAAAAGTGTCTGTAAGCCCCTGCTGACCACTAATCCCAAAGAAGCAGACTCTGCTCTCATTCTTTGCAGTTAATAGCACTATAGTGCTGAGAGTTGCTAGTATATAGGGAACCACATGCAAAGTAGGGTGTCAGAAATGAGCAACGTGTGCAAATCGGATCTGACAAGAGAACATGCTCAGCAAGGCTCTGTGCTATTACAAAGGATGTGTGCCGTCAGAAAATGATTTGATGTTAGAGCCAACTAATGCAAGGAATAAACTCCTCGTAACTAGGTGGTTTTCTTCTTGGTGATTGCTTTGAAGAAAATAAAATGTGAAAACTGTTCCCCCCCCGCCCCTGTGAATGGATGCACGTTTCCATGTTGTCAAATAGGGAATTCTGCATTAGGGAGGAAAAGGTTCACCGGACTGTCTGACCTGCCCTGATTTACTAGTGATTCACAGGGAAAACTACCACTTTTGAGGGCACCACGATGAGGTATTCCTGTCCTTGACTCGGCTCTAGAAGTTGAACAAGCAGTTCTTTTTATTGACAATCAAGGTATATTATTAGCTTAGCTTAGAAGCCTAAGTTGAACTAATTAGTTTTATTTCACAGGAATCCCACTCTAGCAGTAGGCACATTTCCAGCCAGAAATGGGATGAAAAGGTTGCCCTTCTGTTTCAGGAAAATTTCAATGAGAGAAAAATAATTGTCCATAAAAGCTGCCAAAATGATTTGAAATAATGCAATTTCAAATCTGTTGAGTAATTCCTTTCTGAAAGGCTGAGCAGGTCAAAATTACAGATGTGGGAATACCTTCTATCATTAAAGTCCTCCCTATTCTTCAGGACTCTGCGTATGCACAATTCCGTATTCAGTTTGCAATTGAATTTAATTTACATGCTTAATGATCCAGAAACGCAAGAACACACTTATGGGCAAATAGGAAGTTTGGCAACATTTTCTGAAATAAAGAATGGGTAATTGATCAGATGCCTTGGTTATAAGGGAAGGAAAATCAAGGCTGGCAATGGGTGGGGGTTCAGAACTGGAGGATGGAGGGTGAGACTGGACCAGTAGCCAGAAGGTTGAGAGAGACTTCAAGGAAGGGCTGAGAAGCAATGCCAGATACAAGCCTTACTTCTGTTGCAGATTTTCAGTATGATGATGATTGCTAATCCTGCTCTGCCCAAGAGGACTTTTTGTGTTCATCATGTCAGTTGTAAAACCTTTTTTCAAAAGGTGCATCGTTCTGCTGGTTTCTTTGAAGGAGAATGCAAATGTGGTTCAAATGAATTTCCACGAGCCTGATGTGAATTTGCTGTTTTCTGGCTAATTGTGAAATGAAAGTTTAGTGGTGTGTCTGCCCTGAAAGGGAGATCAGCACAAGCAGGATGGGAACCTCGGTCTTAAGGCATTTTCAGGGAAAAAACCAAAAAACAGGGAAGAAGAATTCAGTCTAGAGATCAGAGCTGTTTTCTAGGAGATTACTGGTCATGTGAGAATATTACATTGCCAGTCATTGGAACAACTGATTTTCTTTAATTTCCCACTTGACTAAGTGAGGATTTCAGCTTCTGTTTGTATTTTAGCCTTCAAGATTGGGGAGAGAGCCTTAAAAACTGAGTTCGAAAAGCTCGAAGGATTAAAGTGAACCAAATGTGTATCATTGTGAAAATTTCATGATTTTTTCAAACCAACTTCATGTGTTCTTAACTTCGAAAATACACACTAGGGATACTTGGAGGTAGGCAATCTTTCTATGAGCTGGAGTAAATCTTTGAAATACAGAAGTTCTGTTTAATCTCAGTCCAGCCATCTATGGATTGTTATTGGCTTCATCAATACCATCAGCTCACCTACAAAATTTTGTTCAGAATCTAATCAGAAAATGAGGATGGGATAGTTAATCCTTTAGGAATGATCCCTGAGGGACAACACTGAGACATCGTAGGAGAAGAGCAAGAGGAATTCACACTTTTTTGATATTTTCACACACTAAATCTGACTTCCCTCTCACTTCTGAGGTTCCCCAGCAGAGTAAACATATTGATTTTAGAGAAATAAGTCTTGGTATACCCCCAGCTAAGTGAGAAGAGTGAAAATCTCTGAGATTTGTTATAGCCACAGAACTGCAGTAATTTTAGGGAATGTTTAAAGTGTTTGATCAGTAGTATAAAGTTACTGTTTACTGCATCATCAGGGCTTCTTGAATAAATAAATTGCCTTTGCTTAATAAGGAACAGCAGGGTGGTGGGGAGAGAGAAATAGGAAGCTGCCTAATGGATCCAGACACCAAACATTAGTTTGTGGAAAGCAAGTTGCAGGATTTATTCAACAATTCTGAGGCTTAATGGATAAAAGTCTATAAATAGTGAAAGAAAGCGAGTAAGTCTATAGAGATTTCCTGCTGCTTGTGACAGTGGTCCCTCTGTGTGCTTAAGCTGATCACCTCAGCTCCAGATCTGAGGTGTTTGCACCTAAACTCTTTGTTTATCTGTGGTTTATGCCAGTTTTGAGTGTCGACAAGCTCTGACTCCTCTGTGTTCCCAGAAGTTTCAGAGTGACCATGAGGAGCTCACTTGTGCCAGGACTCCTCTTGGAAAATTGTTCCGTATGCAGTAAACGATGTGTGTTCCTCTGTTTGCTCATGGCTGGATTTGTTTTGCCGTGAAATGTTACCTGTTAAATGTTACTCGTGCTGCAGCCACGAGGACGGTGTCCCAGGTGTGGGTGCAGATTTGGGCAAGGGAGCGGTGGCTGCAGCCAGCATGTTGTGTGGGCTCAGAGCGAGCTGTGGCATCCCATCCAGAGCCTAGAAATCGCCCTGAAAGAGAAAAAAACACTTGACAAGATGTGGATGAGTCTGCAAAGCAAACAGCCTACAATGCAGCCAGTCATCTTGCTTAAAGTGACAGCTACATTTACATTGCTAGCAGTAAAATTTTGAGTCAAAAAATGCACATTTTTTGGTCATTATATTAGCAAAAACAAGTGCAAATACCTGCAAGTTTCCTTTACACAAACTTCAAATTGATTCCTCCTTTAAGCTCTTTGTAATAAGGTTATTTAGGTTCCCCTTTATTGTTATGTTTTATCTCCTCTTTTTCCTACGCCTTCATTTCAGGAGAGCAAGAAGGTAAAGGGAACCAAAGGGAGAGATTTCAACAAGATCACATCTGTTAATGGGAGAAACATAACTGGAATATTGCTGGAATATTGTCTTGTCATTTGCTAGATGGTGCTAATGAAAACATTATGCAATTTGCAGTGGGTTAAGAGAGGCTCATCGTGGATGCAAACAGATGTTTCAGTGCCAAAGGAAAAATGCAGGGAATAATTTTAGATGTAATTAACACAGCACACATTATAACAAGTTTTTACCTTTAAGAGTGTCTTGAAGCATTAACCTTGAATTATAAGATTGCTTTATGATAGGGGGAGCATTGTGGAAATTTACTCTAGGAAGGGTGAAGACGCTTGGCTTGCCTTAAAGGGGTCTCCTGCAACTACCTAGTGCAGTCACTACTCCCTAGTTGTGGCTCCACTGTGCATTTCCCACCCTGCCTTCCCTGCTCCATGAGCACTCCAATACTCACCGTTTTGCAGCAACCCTATCAAGGAGGAGAGTTTCTTCCTCATCCCACCTGGTGAACAGCTTATGCCTGGAAGCCTCGTGACTCATTTGACCACCCTGATAATTTCCATCCTGCATAGCAATAGTGGCCTTTCTCTAGGGCCAAAGAGATCCTTTTCTAGGATCTCTTTCGCAACGATGAGAAATGTCATTTAGAAGCTTGTGCTGAGAATGCAAAGACACCAAGAAATGGGTGTTTAGCAGCAAGTCGGTCTCCCCGATGGAGAGCGATGGTTGCTGTGCAGTGTCGGAGCACTGTGGGGCGAGCAGGGTCGGTCTCCCGTGCCAGGAGCGCAGCAGCCTCATTAATGTCAGCGAGAGACGCTCGCATTAATAGCCCCACGTGATACACTCGCCGTGCCAAGGCACAAGGGATGTCCTTTGGTGCTAGGAAACAGCCGCCCTGCGCGTTATCCTCGCGGAGGGTATATCCTTGTCAGCCTTAATGGTAATTTATGTTCCCAGGTCAGGCGCTTACGGGAAGTCAGCGGTGGCGATGGGGGATGAATCAGCAGACGCTGCGTTTTGGGAAGCCAGCCTCTGGAGGCCGCCTGGAAACCCGGATCCCGCCGCTGCAGGCGGGCGCGGAAGGAGGGTCTGGCACTCGTGGGCAAAGACACAGGGAAACCCCCCTGCCCTGCCCTGCCCTGTCCGGCCCGGGGCGAGGGAAGGCCGTGCTGGCGGCAGAGCCGACACCGTGGATGTGCGTGTCTATGTGTGACCTATCTGCGCTGCTGTTAACACCGGCCATGCCGTTAGGAGCAAGACTGTAGGAAAATAGGATTATGTGTTGCATCTGGGACCACAGGGTGCAAAGGCAAATGCTTTCCATGCACAGGCGTGGGAATTTCAGCCCTGCAATATTCAGGAGTATTTTGGCTTTTGAAGCCGTTTTACTTCCTGATATTGCCTCTGTTACAAAGTCTCAGTATGATCTCTGCATCTTAAAGCTTCTCCCTGTTTGTGCTGAGATACAGAACATAGAAGTGTTATGAGAATTCATATAATATCATTTGTATCACTATTCATCCACCTGGAAGCAAAAGGGTCTGGAGAACAGATCAAATTGAGCCTGTATTGGCAGATATACTAATCTGGACTAGGACTGCAGAATGGACTCACCTGAACCTGCCCTATATTTATTTCCCCTGAATTTCTCTTGACCAAGGGATGGGAGTGCCCTAGATCCATACTGTCATATTGTAGGCATTTGCAGTACTAATACTAATATACTGAGATGTATTTCATGGGAGGATGGGGCTGAGGCAGGGGTTAGAGCTGAATAGCTACAAATATAAATTTACTAGACTAGAAGAGGCCCTAAATGCAGCTTTAACAGTAAAAGTCTGCATGCTGATTGAAACTAGTCATGATTAAGACATTGGCTTTTCCTTTAACTTTCCTTTTCTATTTATAAAACAAAGCTAGAGTTACCTAAAGATGTTCATTAAAGAATTAGTCAAGCCTCCATCCACCTGTAATGAAATTGAGCCTGGATCGCTGCCCATCTGAAGCTAACTGAAAAACCTTAGTGTCAAGAATTAATTTAGCTGCTAAACTAGTTTGTGCATTTACTTTTCTGATGATTCCTCCATGCTAACCTCTCTCCTTCACCTTAGATTAACCCTGTAAATGCAGCCTAGAAAAATGATGGTAACTTGACTGTGTCCCTACGCCTTTCTAACTCATGCCATCCAGCAGGTCTGCACACTCAAACTGATGCAAATGCTTATTTAAATGCCCATTGCAAGGCTGGGGCCTCTGTGGGGACAGGGCACAGGGCTGGCGGTGCACCTGGCTCTGCCTCCTCAGCTGATTTCAATCACGTTAGCAGTTCGGAGAGCCCTAGAAACCCCAGGATTCAGCCCACCCTCTTTGCATAGAAGGCAGTTGTGCTGCCCTGTCTTTGCTCTGAGTTTTGAGCTTTGTGTTGGTGAAGATTTCCAGAGATCTGCTCAATGGGTTGCAATCCCACAGCAGGATTTGCTGGCGCAGCCTGTCTGGAGCTCCTGCACAGCTTGAGAGCTCTGTGGCTTAACAGAGTCTTCCTAAGGTAAGAGACAAACCTCAGAAAGGCTGTGAAAAATCTTATAAATAAATACCAAAATGTTCAAAAGGGAGTGGGGCAGAGGAGGGGGAAGGATGGTTGTAGAAAGAGGGATGGTAGAAGAGATGGTAACTGCATTCACTGGTGGAAGCACTGAGGAGAATTATTCAGCCCTGGTGGGAAGTGCCCTAGAAAAGCAAGTGGATGTCATCTGTGAGCATGTTTATGCTAAGAATTGCAGGGAGTTTTCTGCATGGGTGCTGATCAGCCCCTAATGTGGTAGAGATGAAGCCTCTGGCTATACTGTACCTGGTACTGTCAGCTCTCTCTCTCCTGGACGTTTGGAATAGAAATAGCCCAACTCAGCATGTGTGGTGGATGTTACCTATGTGTTTTTATATCCATGGACCTTTTTCTTGAGTTTCTGTTGGTTGGAACTGGTAATTTCTGGACAGTTATCTAACACGCAGGCATGAACTTAAGCTGTGGCTAAAGTATCTTCTCTGTTGTCTAACTGTGTGTTGTTGAAATGCCCACTTTGACCCCAAATAACTATGTTAGATGCTGCTGTACTCTGCCTTGCTTGATTTTTCTGATAGCACAGACTGCGATCCTTTTTTTGGGGGAGTGCTGTGTATGAAATATAGGAATGGGAAGGGCCTGTGGGAAACCAGAGCCTCCTCTTTCCCAATGCTTCCATTTAAATGAAAGGCACAACTAGAAATGTTCAGCTGCAGCCAGCATTTCTCCTGGGCAGTATTTTTCCTAGTTCTTTGTCAGCTTCATTCACCATGTCCTAGACAGTGCCAGGTGGAGGTCCCCAACAATAACTTACAGCAAATCAGTCTGGGTGGCATAAAAGAGATTTCTGTTTTATAGGGATGCTGTATACATTCCCGTCTCTAAAGACCCAAGTGGAACAGAGAGATTGTGTAGGAGGGTGAAATCCATCACTATTTTAATGTCAAGAGCAGGCACAATAAGGATTTTGATGGTCTGATTGGTTGCAGCGACCCTGAACTACTAGAGCTCCCTCTTTCAAGCTAGCGTGCCGTTTGCTGGAATGGGTACAGTCTAATAGAGCATTGCTAGCAGGGATTTGATTCGGGCAGAAGCCAAGGAGCTGTGGGAGGAATAAAATCTGAAGCAGGGGAAGAAGCTGAACAAGAGGAATAGCTGGTGTCATTGCGTAAAAGAGTGGTTTCATTTGGTCCATTTGGGAAGGGAGGAACTGTGTCTGGAGTGCAGCTTGTGCACCCTAGATGCCAGCTGTGGATCAGATCTAAAGCACCGCAGCACGCTGCTGCCTCTTGGATTTCATGAACGTTCGCAAAACAAATAAATAAATAAGTGCCTCACAGATATGCTGGTGGACAACAACCACAAGATCTGTAGTTACTGCCTTATGTGACCAAGTTGGCGACTGCACTTCTGCAGTGTGAAAGTTGGCTCTTTATTTTGAGTGGGGTTTGGAGGGCAAGCAGATGGACTGAAGTTGATTGAGTGATGGAAATGGAGGCCAGATAGCCAAGACTGCTCCTAGCCCAGTCCATGCCTTTGTGGCAAAGCCTTTCTGCATCCTAAAGCTTCTGAGATTCAGCCAGGAGACCGACAGGACAGAAAAATAGAAGTGTTTCCAAGGATGTGTTTCCCTCCCAGCGTGGTGCCCTCTAGTTTGGGATATCTTGTCCCATGAGTGTTCATGAGCGCACTCTTGGACTGAAGTGCAAGGCCACTTAGAAGAAAGGCTGAGATCCAAATGCTTTTCCTGATGCTGAGAGACAGCAGGATTATTAGCAGCAAAATAAAAATCTGCCCCATCCTTTGAATACAGATGGGGGCTTGGAGCACTTAAAATGGGAGCTAAAGGGAAACAAAAAGCAAAAGAAGGTTCTTCCTTCATGATAACCAACCTCGCTTCTCACCCTCCGCAGCTTTGGCTGGCTTAGCTATTGTAGCTGAGCTTGCAGTGCTTCAAATACTCTCCTTCCCTTCCACACTACAACCCTTGCAGGAAGGATGTTGAGGATCAATCACGATAATTCTTCCCCAACTTTTCTTTTTACTTGCTGGAGAGGGAGGTAAATGGCAGAGTGATAAGCAGAAAGTCTGGCTGGATACAAGCACACAAAAGAGAAGGCTTTGAGACCAGTTTATCTCATCTCTTTACACTCCCACAGTGCCTAAAAAACTGCAGAAATAAAAGCAGAACCAAAATAGTTTTTCTTTTGTCTAACACTTTCAGGTTTTAAAAGCACACTTTAAAAAGTGAGGTTAGCTCTCAAGATTTAAGATATCTGCAGTAAACCTCCAGATGCCTGCAAAATGGCTCGTCTTGTCGCTGGGGTAGGTAGGTACTACCTTTAAATGTTTGGGTTTGCCCATTTTACTGTTGGCTTCTAGCAAGCAAGCTCCCGAACTCTCCTCTGGTTAATGCTGTCAGGGAAGGTTAGAGCCCCCAAAAGCTGTTTGTTCAGAAAGGCATCTTCTTGGTGTGGAAAGTCTCTCTTCTAATATTACTATTTGCTTTGTATTTTTCCAAAACACCTCATTTGGAGTTCTGTGACTACATGAAATATCCTAGTTTGGCCCTCATTGATGCAAGAAACATGATGAAAACATGACTAAAGTGAGTTCCTGAGCGCTGAAGATGACACCATCAAAGAATCCAAAGGGCACTGGAGTTTATTTTGGAAACTTATAATTTCCAGATAACTTCATTAATTTGGCATGGTTCTCATTTATTTAACATTTTGGTTGAGCAATAATATTTTCTTTATCTTTTAAGCATTCTGTTAATAGTACCTTTAGACTCCCGATACAGAAAGCTGTCAGTTTTGGAAACATTTTTTTGCTTTCCTCCCTTGATACAATATTACAGTTGGGTATTTGCCGTATTGCAGGAATGGATTTTAGAAAACAAGGTCTTTCATGTTGTAACTTCAGAGCAAGATGCTAGGAGTTTGAGAGTAATTTTGTAGAGGACGTCACCCAGGGAATTACCTTTTTAACAGTCTAGTTTGGTGCTAGATTATTGCCAGTCCGCTAGTGGCAGATAACAAAAATGAGGAGCTATCAATGGAAGGAAAGGACTGAAGCTGGAGCTAATTAATTTTTATCTAATTTTAAGTACACATACAGATATTGATAACTATTACATTAAGTGTCTCGGGCCTATAACAAGGCACGTGACAGAGAACATCTTTTAGAGGATCTGCTCATCTGCTTGCTGGGCCTTTCCCAGTGAGCAGGAAACCTTCAGGGCTCATTCTTAAAGATAAGAAATATCACACACTCTAGGCTTCCCTGCTACAAACAGGAGCCCAAGGGGCTACCTTCCCAACCAGCCACCTTGATATCTTTGTCTTTCAGGCTGGTTGTGCCTGTTAGACAAAAACTACAGGGCACATTTAACAAAATACTGCTCGTCTGGCAGCCGTCAGAACCACGTTAGGGCTGCAAGCTCCCTGTGCCCTCCGGTGCAGGCGTCTCTTCTGTGTTACTTCTGCTCTCTGACATTTGTAATTTATAGTGAAAAGGATACATTTTTTAAAATACCGTGGTATTATTATTTAACTTTTTCCTTTTTGTGCATGTGTATGAAGGATTGCTTGTGCTGTCAGGATTTCTTGCCTCTGAAAAACTCTAGTCAAACATCTTCATGGGCAAATTAAAGGGTGAAAGTATATTCTAGCACTTCCTTGGCATGCTTTGATGCATTTAAGCTTACCAGGGCTGGAACAACTCTGTAATAGCACCCCACATGAGATGCTCCTGGATCACTTTGCAAGATAGGAATGAGAAATCAAAGCAGGGAGGCCAGCCCATGGTTTTGCACAGGAGTATGCAAGAACAACTGTAATTTGCACCATTCAATGTCACCTAAACCTATTTGTTTAAAGCCAGTTCTTGTTCTGAAGGAAGGACTTGGATACAGAGATCCTTGAGAAAGGACCATTTTGCTCATGGAAAACCATCCCTTTCACTAACAGATTTTGACAACAGATGTCACCTTGTACCACAGCACAATCCTGCAACTGAGCCCAAGCACTTAGGGAATACTGGAAGAACGATTTCCCTAAGGAATTTGACTGGGGAAAGAAAACAGTTGCCCAAATCTGAGTTGTGCTCTACTAGAAGCTGGTAAATTGGCTGGAAGGGTATGGCACCTTCTTCCCATCTTGCCTCTATTCCCTGTCTTTAAGCCCAACTCTCCGTTGCCTCCAGCCATTCTGCTCTGCCTGTTCAGGTTGCTCCATTCCCACTTTAGCATCCACACAAGTTTTTGTTGCTCCCAGTAGAGAGTTAGCTCGCATGTTTTGTTGAGAATTGTGGAAATGCTGATCAGCTTCTTCAGAAAAAGGTGTTTGGAGGAATGGGGATAACAACCCTGTTGATCTCACCAGATCAAAGCCTGTTTGAAAGCAGCATTGACTTACCTGTAGAGTCTATTGCTGATAACAGAAAGTTGCCTGTTTTCTGTTAGGAATATATAATATATTCACTTTAAGGTTGCATGGGGACTTGAGGTTGGCTGGTCCTATTAATAATGTAGGGGATGGCTGGGTTTAAGTAATAATTATGCAGAGAGTATGGTGCAGTGACATATTGGTGCAGAAAACTGTTCCTTTAATAGGCTTGTTCCTTTTGGCTAGATCCCTTAGATAGTTTGTTTGCTTGCTTGACAGGTTTATTCCTTTCTATTTTTTTTTCCTTCCCTGCTTTGCCCTCGTTTTTTCATTAAAGCCCAAATGCTTTTGCTCAGCTATTGCCTTGACTGTCATCAGGCCTTCCAAGGGGAGCAGGGGCCTCGGGCACAGTCCTGGAGCCCCTGTGGCCTCCCTGTACCCTCTGGGAAGCGACGAAGGGAAGGAGGGACGTGCTGGAGCACGTCTGGCTGCTGCAGCCCTGGTGTTGGACACCTAGGCAGCTCCTGTCTTGCAAGTGAGAGTGGCAAGGAGCAGGAAACTGAATCTCATTAAAAGAATATATATTTTAATTGATTAAGGTGGAAGAGGAAACCTAGTGGAAATTGAGGGCCTAAGAAATGGCGGAATCCTGATTCTTCCTATTCCAGTTTCTCAGGGGTTAGTCCTGGTAGAGGAATATTCCAGTCCCTAGCCGGATGGTTTCTTTATGTGCATGTTTCATGATGCTTTGCTGCTTTATTTATTAAACTGCTACCTTCACAAGATGGCATGTCTTGAAGCACATCGTTGCTGAGTACAGCCCACTCTATGGCAGAGTGGCTTTTAATCTGGATTAGCCAAGCTGAAATGGTCTGTAGCAAGAGCATCTTGTAGAGACTGATCATTAAAGAAATCTACATCTGTGAGTCCCATCAGTGTGGGACTCTGGTCAGGAATTCTGGAAAACTTTTCCCCAGAATCTTTCCATTTTGCTTTCTCTTGCACAACATGCCATATGTTCAGGGCATAACTTTCTCCTCGCTGAATGTAATAAAAGATCAAGCAGCAACACCTGACAGAGCTGCTGATACGAGACGAACCCTCCAGGTACACCAACCTTTGATTCTTTCTCCTTTGTATTACCATCATTGTCAGCCAGGCAATTTCTCCTAGAGAAGAGGATCTAGGAATGCCATACCCTGTTTGTGGCAATCTGGCAACTTTCAGTTAATTAACTTACCACTAACTCTTAGCAGCTTGACTTTTTCTATTTCTTTTTTCCCCAGATATTTTCATGCTAGATCCAGATCCCACCCCCAAAGCCCCACAGTGTGTTTAATTGAAGATATGATAATTGCAAGTTACTTTGCTGCAGCTGTTTAAAAATAAAAAGGGAAAAAATTCCACTAAGACTATCAGAATTATATCACAGGAAAAAGTCTGCTTTTTATTATACATGCTACCCTTAGGCTGAGCTAAATTGCTGCTTTCATAGCTCAGCTGAGGGTGGTTACTTGAGCATTTTGTACTCCACTAATTTTGCATTGAATGCTTCAGAGATAATGTCCTTTCCCAAGTCAAACAAATGAAGAGAATATGGTTGCGTAGACAAAGACAAGGAAGAGCCCCTCTTCTTTTAAGTTTAAATTTGACAGTGTCTTGAGTATTTTAACTTAAATGCTAAGACTCTGTGAAATGCTTGAGTTGCAAAGTGGAAATAGCACACTGGGTCAACACAGTTGTTAACCTGGGGAGTCAGGCCTGTGATGAGCAAGGAGTGCAGGTGCTGGGCTCTTTCCCTGCATTGCTGCTTATTTTGTTAGTGAATCCATCACCGATATATTTTCTGAGGAAAGGATGGTCATGTTTACCTGTAAAAGGCACCTTGTAGCAGGATCATACTTTAGAGACTTGCATGAAGTTGCATTGGCTAATGGCAAAGGCAAGACTCTTGGGGGAACTCGGTGTCCCCAGCTTCCCTGCAGTCAGCAAGCTTAAGACCCCTCATCCCACCAGGAGCCTCAGCCTAAATATAGACTGAGAGAGGTCCTGCAGAGAAAGACTGTGGGTTTTGTAATGGAAGTTTATTGCAAACTGCTAATTCTTTTGTTTGAACAGCAGGATATGCCCTAAAGCTCTGCTGTTCCTCATTAATAAGGGCAGACATACTGCAGCCTCAGGGTGCGACACCAGATTGTGGTAAAACAGTGTATATTTGTGTGTGTTACACTTTCACTGTGCTATTTGTTTTAATAGTAGAGACAGCTGATAATGAACAGGAATTTTAAGGTTCTGCTGCCCGTATTTAGAAGAAATGAACTGCTTCCTTCACTATAAAGCTACTTTTCACTAAAATCCCCTCCAATATATAGCTACCAGGCACAGAGTGAAAGTTACCGCCACACTCTAAACCATCTATGATATGGGATATGATGAGAGATTCGCTTCCAAAACACAACGCTGCTCTGAAATATAACAGTAGGGTAGAAGCACCAATATACAGTCCTGAAATGCTTCTGGTATCCCCAAAATGAGAGAGTATTGACTGTGCAGGACCAGCTGCTACCAGGGGAGCTATCCTACCCAAGGTGGCTTAAATTTTTTGTTTCTAAGTCCCTAAGGAATAGCTCTTACAAACAGAGCTTCCTTTTGGAAGGAAGCTCTAGGAATGTGCCACAACTCATCCTTGGGGGCTGTTTGTTCCTACTTGTATTTGAACTTAGTGCCTATGAAATATAATTCCTTCCCCTTTCCCTAAATATATATTTTTTTTAAAATTAAAATATAACAGATCTGGGCTATTATTGGCTGGAAAAGCTGCTATTGCACTGAAGCTTGTTTTTCAGTACTTTTTTAAAGTATAAATGATCAAAACTTTCGGCATGCTACTTTAATGGTGTATCATGTGGCTTCCAATATATAAAGACTAGTCCTGAGCAAGGCTTACATGTGGTGTCTGCCAGGGCACTGTTGTAGAGACGTTGTCCTTCAAGACCAACCTGCCTACATTTATCTAGGACAGCTCTTAAGTAAGAGACTGTCCTCTCACTGGGCTCCATTTTCTGCAGTGCTAAAATGCAATCCTCAGTCTAATGTGGGGAAGGGAAAGCACTTTCAAGATGAAATGGAAATGTTTGCGAAGCATGCTGAGATTCCCCAAGAGATGCTACAATAGAGTGCTAATAGCAGGCAAAAAAAAAAAAAAATCCCTTAGCCCATGATTTGTAACACCCTGTCCTCTTTTATAGTCACTTAGCAAAGTCTCATTCAGTAGTTTTCAGCATCAAGAATTACCTAGGCCATGATTTGCAGAGAAAATTCCTGGCTTGTATCCTGCAAAGCACCTCTTTTCCAGCAGTAACTGAAAGGTGGGTGCTGCCAAATTTCATTCTTCCTCCAGTGCCTAAGCTTATTTTGGGACATCATTTAGAAAGCTTTGTGGTGGGCTGTGATGAGTGGCAGAGCCTACAATGTCAGAGGGAAACTTATGCTTAAAGCCCATTTGTGAGTATCTGTCGCAGAGTTTGAGCAAGAGAAGGGAAAACCACGGGCTCTGTCTGCGACTGCTACTCCAAAGTCCCCATCAGGACACTTGACAAGCAGGGCCAGCTCAGGATGACTCAGATCTTCCATTTACTTTCTGCAGCTCTTCCCAAGTAGAAGAATCCCTGGGAGCTGGATTGTCACCCCTTTGCCAGAGACCAAGACATCCCTGCAGACTCTCTGTGGTTCTGTATATGGAGGTGATATTTTTCTAACTACATCTCAGTTTTGACATCCCAGCCATCTGCCCTACCACCTCTGGTGGGATTTTGCCTGGTTGTGGGTTGACCTTAGGAAGAGCTTCTTGTAGGCAAAGGCATATTTCAACCAAAAAAGACTCTCTTAAAAATATGTTAACTAGTGTAAAGAATTACTTATTCTTATAAAAGTGTAGAAGACTCTTGTGAAAATGGTTACAAGTGTTCTCAAAAGTTAGTGGTCTGTAGACCAAGGCAACCATCAGTGGAGGTAGTCAGGGGCTTTATCAAGGTTTTGTCTATTTATTTATTTATATTTGTCTCTAACTTCTTGCTGTCTGGATTTGCCCTTGAACAGACAGTAAGACTTTACATGCTTCCCAGCTAATTTCCTTTTTCTCCTGAGACCAGCCTGGATCAATACATTTTATTCAGAATGGAGATTTCAGACAGTCACAGGGATCTATGTTTGTGTTTGGACTGTTTGGGTCCTTTTGTTTTTACCAGAGAAAGTTATCTTTAATTTTTTTTTTTTTTTTTGCTGGATAGCAAACACAATGTATACTGTTTAAAAGACCCTTTAGAACTTGTAAATTATTGAAAAAAATCTGGCTGTGTCCAGACCTGAATGAAATATTTGTATTTGTTCACTTAAACATTTTTAATAAATACATCATGCTCTTTGGCTATGTTTTGTCCTAGTTTCATCAAATTTGCCACTTAAAAGTCCTCTAAATTTTCAGAGAAAATACAGTCCCTGTTTGTGGAAACAAAATGTTCTGAACTGTTCACATTTCAAGAGTGGGTTTTGTTTTATTTTCAGTTTGGCTTGAAATAATATTTTAAAGACAAGGGAAATTCTAAAAAGAAATCCTTTATCCTTAAATAGAACCATCTGCATAAGCAGTATTTGAGAGCTGTGGTCTGAGCGGAGCAGTTTTAATCCAATGTAGAGTAAAAGAGTGCTATACTTACCAAGTTATTCTTTAGTTCATGTGAATAAAATTATTGCTTAGGTTTTAACACAGCTTTTAGCCTCTGGGATTGAAGAGATCTCGACTACAGTCCCTGATACTGAACAAAAGAAGGCTAAAGCTGATGGCAAAAGGGCATAATATAATGCATCTGCCTGTCATCAGTGTGTCTGTGGGATTCTTAGTCTTTTGCAAATAAAACCCCTATGAGAAGGAAGTGTTCAGGAGCTGAAGTGCAGAGAGGTTAAACAAGTGTCTGAGTAACCAGGAAAAGGAGCGTGTGGAAGAGGGTGAAAATTTAGGTATAAACTTTTCCCTAGCCCAATTCCAGTATCTCATTTGCCTGAAGGCAGCTGCAATTAATGCAAATTTTAATTCATGATTTTTTTCTTTTTTCATTTGTTCGTCCTGTCAAATTTGGGCCCTTTGAAGTGTGGGGTTTTTTAATGCATTTCCTGGCTTAAATCACAAGAGAGTGATCTGCTTCATGAGGATTCCTGTGACGACAGGAGACCCACAGAAACAGCCCCCTTCTTAGGAATGTCATGGGAAATCCTCTTGGTGAGTCATCTGCTGTGCAGATGAGATTGGCTGTGTAAGCACCAGCAAGGTGTCAGAGCCAAGGCTCTGCTTTCCTCTAATGACTCCATAATTTGGAAAGCCTAATTCATTTCATTAGCTTGACCTGGAGGAAGCTTCGGCTTCCTTCTGTACCAGCCTCGTCCTCATCCCCTTGCCTCTGACCTCTCTTCTATCTGTCTGCTTTCCTCTAGATGGCATTGCAGGAGAAAGGTAATTCAGGCAGAAAAGCAGATTTTTACGGCTGGTGAAGGAAAAGTTAAGGAGCTTGTTTTGCATTTTGATGGTGCTCGATTATTTTATCCACTCAACAGGCACATACAATATTAATACCTCCCCTGTCTATCTCAAACAAGATGCAGATAAGTATTTCTTCTGAGTAGACTTATTGATCAGTCCTACATTTAAACAGTTTTTGCAGCGTTCTTTTGTTTGAATAATTTGCCTGTACTTTTCTAGAATATTTGTGCAGGAAAAAAAATAAAAATAAAAATCATATAAGTGCTTCCTCTTTGATAAAAGGACAGTAGAAACCTTAAAATGTTCTCTCATTTTATCTTCTTTTTTTCCCCCACAAGTCACTTTGAGATTGGAGAAACAATTTATTCTGCTCTATTTTCTCCAGTTTGTTTTCCCTCCTGCATTTGACAGTACTATCTGCATAATCAATTTTGCTCTTTCACTGTAGTAATTCCTCTTTTTATGGGACTTTCAGGCAAGCTGCAATAAGGGAGAGATTTAAAAGAGCAAGGAATACGACTGCTAAAGCTGCCCATATTGGCTGCAAGACTGTGATCCAGTTGCTGAATTCTCCAGATAACAATCTCTTGGCCCTTGTAAAAAGTTTAGTGCACTCTCCAAATATTTTCTTTTTAAGGGGTTTTTAGGAGCTGATGCCTTTGGTTTCCTCATCAGAGCTGGCAAATTACTCAGATCTGTTTGTCAAGTGACCAAATTACATCATGGAGCAGGCTGAATTTTTTTTTCTATTCTCAGTTGTCCTATCAGGTGACTACTCCAGAGACCATTCCCCTTAGAGCTGAAACCTGCCTTCCAACTTCCAACCTCAACTTAGTGGCTGTTTCATACCCATTTGGCCTTGTGCAGCTCTGTCTTTTAGCTTAGTCTTTTCTTTCATTACTGCTCAATCCAGAAGGAAAGAGGATGTATGCCCCTTTAGCTTTCATTTTGACACACTGAATCCACACAGCTCTTCCAGTGACTCATAAAAGAATAGTCCTTCTATTACTTAGACCATGCTAAGGGTCCTCTTCTCTCCCTGCTACAGGATGAGTTCTTCTCTTCTAAGCTGTATTTGAACAACAATGGTCTTCTCGGTGAAGTATCTGCAGATGCTTTGGGTGTAGTGTCAAGAGCTGCCATCCTCCCAGGGCAGCATCTCCTCTGGTTCTCTCTGGGATGATGGTGACCTCCTTATTCTCTTCTCTTAGAGGCCTTCTCTGATACAACTGTACTAATCTCTCTGCATTGGGAAGTAAGGGTTGTGAGTGTCACCTAATGCCTTGCCAAAGGCTCTAGTGCTGATGTTGCCTTTGCCTCTGTGTCAGTAAAGGATGTTGAGCTAGCTGGATTCGCATTACTGCTTTCTGCTTTTTAGTCTGTTGTCCATTTATTTTGCTTAAAATCTTCTGAAATCTTAAAAGCTATTGAGTTTGGCTATTGTATCTATTTATTATGGAATATAAGAGATACTTTTAAGAGTCTTACATCCAGTAAGACTAATGTAAGTACTTTCTACAGCCATGAGTCTTCAAACTTAGAAGCTATCAGAAATTCCTCTTACAGCCCTTGCAGCTTTTTGTGCCACTTTTTCTACTTTCCACCTTTTTCTGCCACCATTTCAGCTCTTGCAGGTGTCCTGTGTTATGCACAGAGCTTATGTCTAGCTTTATAATTATGGAGAAATACTGAATGTTTAAAGCTAAGCTTAGGTGAAGCTGTGAAAGGCACATACTGGAACTAAGTTTGGTGTTAACTGTAGCTCTCTGTTCGTATAATTCATTTCATCTTAAGTTGGCTTTTTATCCTTCCTCTTGTAGAAAAGGATTGACTCGTTTCCACAGCATCAAACCACCTCTCTGCCTCTATCCCACCACTCTTTATTTTTTCCCTCTTCTTGGAGCATTTTAGAGGGGTTACTTGGGTGTCACCGATTCCTGATATTGCCCAGACACTGCGTGATCAGTACTTGAAAAGATTTTTATTCTCCACAATTTAAAATCGGGCTTGGGGATCATATCATTCAGCTATCGGGGGAAATTCTCCTGATTTATGCTAAACAAGCTAGGGGTGCTTTTCTTTATTTTGTTGTTTTTGTTTGGCCCATTTGTTTCCCATACTGTGGAGAGGAAGCAGCACAATTGGGATTGTGTGGAACTATGAAGAGTCTCTATGGAAACAAAAGATATTAAATTTGGGGCAAGTTCAACTTCTGTATCTCGTACTGGGAGTGTTCGCTAGAGATACCAAAGCAATTCAAGTTTTCCCTATTTAATTGCTCACAATTCACACCAGGTAACTTGACAAATTCAGCCGTATATAATCTTTGGCTCGGCTTTGCATGGTACATTGTATCTTGATTAAATTTAGCATTGAAAATGGGGACACTGTCTTCCTGCAGCCCTGTCAAGGCTGCTGAGATGTTCTCGTTGATGCTGACACCTCGCATCCTTCATGGAGATTGATACTTGCAATTGTGCCTATTCCTTTGTCTGTGGCTTTATTCCTCTCTGTTGGGGCGGTTTGAGTCTCATCAGTGGCCTTGTAAATGAAAGGATGGGGAAAAACTTAGAGGCAGAATTGGTGTTAAAGCTGCTAGTGATGCTGTATCCTTTTTCCTAAGGAAATGATGGGCCAAGTGTGGGATATCGTGTAAACCTGTGTCCAGCAGTTAACGATCAGTCGTCTTCCTCATCAAAGTTTGCTCTTGCAAAAGCAAGATGTGCCGAGCCCCCCTGTTAGGTGTTGAGAGGGGAGCTGGTAACACAGCATTTATACTCGTGTTCCCCATCTTCTTCAAGTGAGATTTTTGGATTAGGCAGGTTATAAATGGTAGGGTTTTGTTTTCAGATTCTAGGGATGGATTTGAGCCTTGATCCACCTCTAAATCCGTTTTAGAGTTAGCCCAAATCCACATAGTGAAGGGGCTGATTCCTCAATCAAAAGAAGAATGTCTCTTTTGACCTTGTGCTCAGTTTGGAGTGTGAAAAGGAGGGCACAGAGCAAAGGCACGAGCTTCCCCCAAAACTGCTTGTTCCCTTGGCTTCTCTGCCAGGAAGCACTCGCTTATCCCCGGGGAAGAAACAGTGTCAGTCACACAAATATGCGGAACCAGGTGAAATTGAGGAATTCCCTGCTAGAATGAGCAAGCTGCAGCGCAGCAGGGTGTTAGGAGACAGCAGCTAGAATAAAAATGCAGGCTCGCAAATTAAAGACGCTGTAAGATGCATTTGTGTTGTTTTATGCAGCATTTTCTGTGACTGGTGAAGCACTTAGGAAAGAGACTACTGTTAAAGGAAATGAAAGGTTGTGGTTAAAAAATTGCATCACACAATGCAAGTATGGACATGTGAGCTAATTTTCTCCCCTCTATGTTGGCAGAGGATCCTTTAAAGTCAGAGGAGGAGGTTTCCTCGTGGTTTCCTACCCAGGTGAATGGTCCCTGCTGTGGAGGATGCTGTGGACAGTGGCAATGTCAGGGGCTAATTCTGGTGGCTGTCACAGACGTGGCAATGATGAGCCTTGCTGCCACAGTCTGAGGATCGTTCCTCTGGGGAGCTAGCAGTGCATGGTGGCCTGTGTTGGTTATACCTGTACAGCAGCTGGAGGATGCATTTGGCCCGAAACTTGTGTTTATATCCGATGTGAACCGGTTTATGAGGAAAATGCCTGATTTTTGATATTCCGGTTTTCTGTACTGAAGACATTCCTCTTCCCTGTTGGAAATCTGCATGCAGATAAAAGAAGATGCAAACTTAATATATTTTTCTGACTAGCATTAATCTGTTCGATCTGAAAGCTGAAGATGAATGAAACTTGATTCCAAACTTCCTGTACCAGATGCTGCTTTCACCACTTGGTGAGAGCTGTTAATGCTGCTCAAACCAATGTTACCAAAAAGTGAGTCCTTCTGGGCTGTTTCTTCTGTTCATTAGGATGCTAGAGCTGTCTAGAAAATGTGTTCTTCTCAGTTTGTATCTTTGCCTTTTCTTGCCCTTCCTCCTCCCCTCCTTTTTTTTTTCTTTCTTTGTTTTTGGATGGGGATAAGTTGGCAATTGCTAAGTCAAAATCTTAGTCTACCTAGCTGGAGTAATTGTTGTACTAAAATTGTTGCTTATCCAGTGCATATCTCCTCTTTTTCAGGAGTCAAAAAGTAATTTAAAAAGCACTTGAATGAAAGAGTATTCTTTTCATATTTCCACTTCTTTTTTTTCTTTCCAAGCCACTTTCAGCTGAAAACTCTTTACCAAATGTGCTTTAATCATTCATTTTGGCAGCATTTGTTCTGAGCCACTGCTTCTCCAGGTAAATATTGCTTTTCTTCCACTGAAGGTATATTTCTAGTGCTAGATATAGGATTATTTTGCAGAACCTTAATATTCAATTTCTTTTCTCTTGAAAATATGGAAATGTCTCTCCCCAGAATTAACATTCTCCAGTTGTTTTCTGTGCTGAATGCTTAGTAATATAGATCCAAATGGTCCATCTTGGAGACATATCATTAATATGTGTTAGTCGAACAAGGTTCAAATTATGAAAGTTAAACATATATAGTTCAATGTGAAATTCTAATACTAACACAGTATTAAGGTTCAGTGGACTCATTTGATGAATGACAATAATTAGTAAATATGAATTCTCATCAAGGATATATGTTTAAGTTGGTTGCTTCAGGGAATTATACCCAGTTGTAATAAGCTGGTGGTTTTCTCAAAGATGCTCCTTCAAAATCCTTTCTCTTATTTTAGCTCCAGAGGGAAGCTAGGAGTGCATGCCCTTCATCAGAAAGGTTTCTCCGCATGGAGGACCAGGTTATTGAACGCAGAACTCATTAGCACAGGTCAAATCCTGCAAAGCAGCATTTGCAAACATTCACTTCTCTTCGGCAGAGCTGTTTGGTCCAACTATGTTTATCCTTGTTGTTTGCTATTCTTGAATATTTGCACATATGTTCTGGGGAAGCCTGCTGTTCCTGCCGATATCCAATCTGCGTTCAAACCGAAGGATGTGTCAGTAAGTTCATTGCCTCTTGATTATTTATTATTCCCCAGGGTAGAAACCAAGCAAAACTTGAGTCTTCCAGGGAAGCAGGAGGAAGAAGGATCTTGTGACCTTCCTTACAATACACATCACAAACGGTTGAAATTGTTGTCAGTTGAACCCCAGGTCTATGAAAGGAAATAACTGGAGTCAGCTGGTGTGTGTTCCTCCTCCTGAGTGTTCCAGCCCTGCTGGGCTGTGAATAAGCGAGGGCTGTTCCTGATGGGGTGGAGATAGGTGATGTACATAAGGAAACCCTCAGGAAAAAATAGAGGGCTAAGGGAAAATGTAGGGAAAATTATGAAGAATTGGGTAAAGTGAGCTGATAGATGGGTAAATATGTTTATATCTTGGTAAAGTGAAGGCATCTAAATAGCAGGTGTGTGATATGTCAAAGATCAATGTGAAAGATCAATATGGTTGGGAGAAAAAGGTAAGTGGCAGGTTCATGGTGACACTGAAAACATGTCAAAGTTACAAGCAGGTAATGGATAAGAATGCCCTGCTGGTGTGAGGCTATGGTAAGGGGGGAAACGGTGTGCTTGGATGTGTAGTCTTGATACCGTTGAGCAAATTTTCCTAGGTGTTGGATACTTCTAGTTCTGGCATTCAAGTTTCCAAAAGATACAGAGAAGCTGAAAACTATCCAGAAATGTCCTATTGTCGTCATTCCAAGGTGAAGAATACCCAAAAGTGCCTCAATACATCTGAGAGCAAAATAAGGGAGGATTGTAGTTTCCAAACTTTGTTTCCGAAGGGAACTTCGGTAGTAGCAGACCTCAATTTGACAGATTAGGCTGTTTAATTGAAAGTTTGGCAGCTGGCAGTAGTTAAATCTAGGCCAGAAATAGGTACAGATCTTTAGTGACCAAACGGAATGGGTTACCTAGGGGCATGTTAGGTTCTCCATCACTTGCCTCTATCTCAGGACTTATTGCCTTCCTCAAACAAGAGCAGTTCTGGACTTTGTGCAGGGACGCTGGGGGCTGGTGTCTGGTGCTGCCTGATGCAGGAGGTCAGAGGTGATATCTGCTGCTGGGACTTGTGCTCGACACACGAGGCAAGGCGTGATTTGCACTGCGAGGAGAAGGAATTGTGGAAAGGATGAGGATAAGCGAACGGTGGTGTTTGTTTTAAGGAAGTAAATCTGAAATGACTGAGGTTTGTTTTACTTGCTTATTGTCCAGAGGGATTTGAGGTTGCTTTTAATCACAGTCTCTGACAGTTATTGCAATTGCCCTTTTAATCATGGAATTTTGCTCTCTTTGATAAGTAAGCTTTTGCTTAAGTGCAATGATTGACTCCTACCATGTAGTAATTTTTTTTCTATATTTGCAGCTCAATATGTCTATTCATCTTTCCTGAACCTTGCTACCAACCTTAAGGATAAAGGCCTCAAGAAGCATTTTTGAAATGCTAGGCTGTGGTCATGAGTGCATACATGCAGTATGCAAGTACCCCAGGCCTTTGGCTGGTGATACTGTAGTGGAAAGGTCTTGTTCATTTGCACTTCTGGGCAGTGTTAAACTCCAGCAGGAAGGTGTATGAGGTCGTTTTATTTACAGTCTTCATGTATGAGATGGGAACTGACTGTGTAGCCAAATGTGTTGTAAGTATTGATCTAAAATAAAATATATCTAGTGAGAAGCAGTGGTAAAGAATCGGTGAACATCTAATCTGAGAACTGCTATGTTGGCTCTGAGCCCACTGTCTTCAACTCCTATTAAAGTCAAAAGGCTGCCAGTTACTGTCATACCTCTTTGCTGAGAGAATGCTGTCTGCTCTAGGTTAATAAAAAATTGCATGTAGTGGCATTTAAATATATTTTCCCTAGTGTAAATCAGCAGTAATTCCATTGACAACAGCAGAAGTGTCCTGGGGAGAGCCAGGTATGAGATCAGAATAAAACATGAGGGAGTTCCTAATCCATTATCATCCGGGCTGATTCAGTTCCGAGTGCGTCAGAAGTTACTGTTATCTTGGGGGCAACAGGTTTCATTTAAGCCCTGAATAAACACCTAATGAAGCATAGAAATGCTTCCCTATGCAGTTTTCCTCTATAGACTCGTACAGTCTAAATGGAGCAGGCAGATGAGAGCCGGGAAGGGAAGCAGTACAGATGTGAACTAGGTAGGCCAAGGTGGTACAGGGTGTCCATAGCAGCTGGGAAGAGTCCAAGACTCTGTACCAGCCCCAGACTGTAATATAGTAAAAAGAATGTTTTCTGAAGACTGATGCATTTGCTTTTGAGGATGTTTTAACAGGTTTGTTATCAAGCAGAGGTCTCTGCTTTATCTGCGTAATAAAATCAGCCCAACGGGCTGTTTCCAGCCATGTTGTTCTGTGCTGATACCCAGATCCCATCCAGTTTAGTGACTGGCTTGAGTGACTGGGCAGCTGCACAGCCCGGGTAGAGATGAGGTTAAGGGGCTCGATGGTGCCTTGCCACGGGCCACATCTGGAGATGCAGCCAAGCTGAGGACCAGCAGCTCCCTCTGCTCCCTGGAGCAGCACAGCCCTCATCGTGTCACATCAGCTGGTTTCCATTGCAGCTGGCACAGGGACAGCACAAGTATCCATGGGGAGTTCTTCAGTATATGCATTTAGCAGAGTGTTTGTATGAGGGAGGGTTTGAATTTTGACTTCGTCCAGAGAGTATTTTATTGTTCATATAAGCAAGTAGCCTTTTGGCTGCTTTAGGTGGTTTATGTCATTTCTCATATAAATTTTGTAACTGAGGGTGCCATGCACTTCAGTGGGTAAAAATGTTAAGGCTTGTGATCTGAATTCAAGGCAGAGTTGATAACGTTTCTCCCAGCTCCACAGAGTAGCAGGACATGGAGCTGGAAGGGATCCCCATGAGGCATCTTATCTGTTCCCCTCTGATGAAGCCAGCATGAAGAACCCTTAAGGCACCCCTTGCAAATATCTGTCCAACTGTTTTTAAAATCTTCCGGATGAAAGAGATATTGCAGCTTCCTTTGCTTTTTTTAGTGTTTCATCATCATAGCAGGAAACATTCTTCTTCCAGTAAGGGGACACAGAGGTACAACCACCGTCAGGGACTTCCTCAAGGTCATAATGGGCTCACATTAAAGCAGAGAGATGGACCCATAATCTTTAACTTCAGGCCAGTCTAAGCATATCAATCCTGTTCTTTCTCCGATGCTTCTCTCTTGGATTTTACAAGCAGTGATTCTCCAAGTCAGTTGGCAGTCTATCGCCCCTGATTGGATATATATTTTATTATTATAATATTATCTTCTGGGAAAAGCTGCCCTGCTTCTCTACCCAGATGCATTTACAGTCTTGGTAAAATGGGCAATTTCTGTGGATGGGCCCTGTCTTGAAAAAAAAAATGGCAACCATTAGAAGAAATAAATGAGTTCATACTTATTCATATACACTTTTTTGAGGGGAGGGGAAAGCTTTATTGTAAAGCACTTTTTTTCTGATGAAATAAAGGAAATGAGGCATTAAGGAGTGTAGAGCACCTTATATAACGGCTTGTGTGTGTATATGACTGGGAAATATACATGAAAAATTACTGAGTGCTACAATAATTTTTCAGATTTAAAAAAAAAAAGGCTCAGCAGAACGAACTAACTTCCCAAACTTGCTAGAAAATTTTTGCCTAAAAATCATAACCAAAGTCTGCATTGGTGTCAGAATAGCTCTTGGGGATTCAAAGGCAAATAAAAGCTTGCAAAAACCCCAGGCACCATAGATTATTTTGCTGCAAATATAAATAGAGGCAACTCCAAAGCTAAAAGGAAAAGACTCAAAACCTTCTTTCATAGCACAATAATGCTCAAAACTAGAGGGAGGCGGTTTGTTAAACCTGTGGAGATGAATTATTTCTGTTTAACCACTGAGGTTTCTCTGCAGCTGCACGTTGCAACGCCTGCCAACCCGAGATGCCCACCTGCACCTTTCTGGGTGGGCTTCTCTGTTTTGCTTGGTGCTCTGATGCTACCTGGCAGACTCCAGTGCCCACCTCCAGTAGTCAGAGTGGGCAGGGTAGGTGTCTGTTTATTCCTACACGTGCACTGAGTTTACCAGTCCTACCAAGCTTGCCGCTTGCATTTACACTGAGCTATTGCCGGCGTGGGCCGTGAGTTACCCTTTCTCTTCCCTCTCTTGTACCTCTTTGATCTATGCTGCATTTCGGGCAGAATCGCCTCAGGAGAGCGAGGGGAACGTCCTGGCATTTGTCATGCTGCAGACAGGCCTGGCAGCAACGTGGGAGGCTCTTTAAAGGGCTGCATTTGTCAGGAGCGCTGTAATGAAAACCGAGTTGGGCTGTGGCTGCTGGAGAAGGGCCTGTCACGGAGTGCTCAGGGCCGTGGCAGCCACGGAGTTAAATGACTGCACCAGCTCAAATGTGCTAAGCTCAGCTGATGAAAGAGCCCTGATTTAATCTTTGGAATGATTCCCCTGAGCTGCAGAGATCACCTCCTTAAATCCTGTTTGCTTTTCTTTTGTCTTGCTTGGGAAAGAGGGGGAAAAAAAATTCAAATTGGGGAAATATTCTACCTCTAGTTATTACAGGGATTTGCAATTGGCTTCCCCTGAGAGGGGAGACGGGCGGGAGAAGGGATGATGGGATTTGCCAGGGATGGCCCCCACTGAGTTCATTAGCTTGACTCCTCCGTTCGCAGACCAATAGAGCTGAGCAGCAGCCAGCCGAAACCTGGATTTTCTCTTTTCCGTAAGTGGTGGGTTCTTGTTAATTTTCTGGGTTTGTTTGCTGTGCTTCAGGCAATAGCCATCAGCACAAGAAAGCCCCTGCAAAGAGGCAGCCCCACTGCCTTACTGCACTGGGTAGCCCTGAAGTGACACAGAACGCACCACTCAGGTGCTATATGATGTTTAATAGGAATTCTTTTAGTTTTCTCTGAGTAAATCCCCCTCTCATGTCTGCTTCCTGAATGTGGGAGACCAGGAAAGGACCTTGCTAATGTCCCCTGATGGGCTCTTCTGCTCCACAGAGAGATGATAACGTAGATTTTTCAGGAATTTGAGTTTTTACTCTGTCTGAAAAAAAAAGTGCTATCATGATTATGCAGGATTTTTTTTCTGCCTTTTTACCTAGGAGTTTCGCCTTGTAAAGAAGGAAAAAGGCTACTTGACAGAAAAAAACCCAAGCAAACAGAAAACCCCCATACATACACCTTTAAATACTTAAACAGTGTCTGGGAAGGGACTGAAATTTAGGTTTTCTACTTTATTTCTATCAGCTGGTGTCAATGTCATATGAGGGAGGTTAAAGGACACTCCTGCACAAAGCATCTGTGTTACTGAGAATTTTTTTGTGTGTGTGACTCTGTAGAAGTTTCAGAAAGTTGAAGGCAATGCAAACTTGATGCCTGATCCTGTTGAATTCATATCTAAACCTTGGAAAATTATTTTTGACTCGGTCACCCCGTCTGCGGTGAGGAAAGCATTTCTTTCAGCCTGTTCATGACTGCAAATGCCTGTTTCTCATGCCAAGTGAGTCTCAGCCGATGGCAATTCATCCTTCCCAAACCACCCCTGAGCCTCTTTGCAAAGCCAAATATGACTCTAATGAACCTGTTGTACCATTTCCCCAGGTTATGAAACCAGGGAGATGCAGCTATCTTGTGCTGGCTCTCAAGTGATGTAGCACAGTTGTCTCCTTCCTGGGTGGTTTTAAATGAAGGATTGTGTGCGGCTGGTGGGATGCCTTGCTGTGAAACGTGTGCAAGCAGATACTTGGGCCAAAGTCTGAAGCCGTGAGCTGCGGCAAATGAGATTGATTTACTGGTGTATAGACAGCAAGGGGACTCTTGACTGCTTTATAGATGACATAGTCTTTGCCTTCACAAGCTTTTTTGGTCCAGTACTCCAATGCCATGTCCAGTTTTGGGTGCAAGAGGAAAGAAGAGACAGTGCATCGTCAGAGTGAGAGGGGAGAGTAAGTGTGGGATGGTGCGATGGAGAAATTAACCTATAAACCAGGGAAGTGGTTCATCCTGCAGCATGAAGTCCGCATGAAGCGTGGAGTCTCAGGACTGTCTTTATTAATCACTGTAGAGAATGTTTGTTTGCGTCTT
Organism: Eudromia elegans; assembly: GCA_003342815.1. NCBI lineage: Eukaryota > Metazoa > Chordata > Aves > Tinamiformes > Tinamidae > Eudromia > Eudromia elegans. The sequence goes on from PTEX01000002.1 coordinate 12,664,198, forward strand.
TCTTTAAGTGTGACTTGTCTGGGCTTTAGTTTCTGTAAAATGAAGATAGAACAAATTTTCTACTCTTGGGCTGTCATTGATGAAGATGAAGCCATTGAAGCCATCTTTGGGTGCCAGGAGACTTGGCCTAAGGCTAGATTTTACATGATATTTGTGTGAGAGGAAATGTCCATTTAAAGTCATCATGTTTGCTTTCACAGACTGCTTTGGATGGATATTTTCTATTTTTGCTTCATAACTGATTCTTTTGTTAAGGATTTTGGGTACAATTTCTTTTTAGTGAATGGCAGAAAAAAAAAAGCCTTCATTTTTTTTTGTCACTTTTTTCAGCCTCCAAAGCAGCAATATTTTAAGCCAGCTCTGTGCTTTCCTCTGTCACCAGGAGATAGGTTTCAAGTGAATGAGATAAGAGAGGTGAGGGAAGTATGGGTCAGAGCATTTGCTCTCCTTATGCCAGGTCTGTCCTGCAGGAGATCGGGACTGAAAGGCAGGCAGCCTGTTTGCTCTGAGACTGTCCTGGTTTTAAATCAACCCTACACATGCCCATCTACAGCTGCCAAGTAGGTGAGGGCTTAACTGGAAATTACATTAGTATCTGCAAATGAGAGATTAAAATATCCTCTTGATGCTAACAAAGAGAAGGTATTTCACTCGACTGGTACTGGTTTAGGACAGTGGCTGGGATGTGATGGGTTCTGTACCCATTAGCTGAAAAAGAGTCTAAAGTCCTTGACTAAGAGACTAAAATCCTTGAGAATTTCTGTAGTTTATAAACATATTCAAGGCTGTGCAATATGTGGTTCGGGTTGACAGCATAGCCATAGGATTCTTCTGTGCCTTGGGCTACTCCTACTTTAGCTTCATAAAACACTCCTACAGTCAAAGGTCCAAATAACTGCTGTAATTGGTCTTTCCTAAAATTAAGAACTCGATTCTGAACTAGTGAAGCTGAGGAATTCAATGTTTTGTAAAATATGTTGGGACCTATGGCAAAGTGAAATGAGTTTTGTTAATGGCAATTCATTCTCACCAAAGTAGGCCTCAAAAGGTGGATTTTTTTTCCTTCTTCCCCTAAATTAAATTTAATAATAATAAAAAAAGAAATCTTAAAATTACCATTTACCAGCCAAGACTGTTCTGAAGGCTGAGACAAGACTCCGGGCTAACAACATAATTTGGAATGCAGCAGAGCCCTGGATGCTTTGTCATGGTTATGCAAGGAGCTTCTGTAAAAGCATTAATAAATAGTTGAGCTATTTTTTCCTGTTTTAGACAGTTTCATTCAATAAAAACAAATATGCATCATGTTAAAAAAATCAGTAATTCTAGCTCTCTGTTGATCCAAAGTGTAGGCAAATAATAGCATTGAGCCCCTCCTTAAGCCAGTGTTAACAGTTTCTAAAAGACTACATCCTCAACTGCATTAAAAATGATAAGCTTTTCCAGCAGATTAAGACATTTTCAGAAGTAAATCCCCCAAAAAAAGCTAGCAAACCAATCTCGGTATTTGCCCAGTCATTATATTCATTAATAAAATTGGATAGGGAATGGGGTGATGCCAAAACTTGGGAGACATTTCCAGTACGTTTGAGGCTGTTTCCGCCTGAGGAATGCTTCGTTTCGGAGCAGACCCGTCGATGTTGGCAAGTTTTGTCGTTTTTCCAACTGCTATTAATGGCATTATCCTCTCCAAAAGAAGCAGTCGTGCTTGGAAAACCCATCTGTTTTTGTATCGCACAGGCAGTCTGCACATTAGCAGATCAGAGTTCTTTTTTCTTTAGTCCACGCAAGTGTGCAAGGGGTGCAGCCTGGGCTCCATGTCCCAGCAGTTCAGCCTGCGAGGGCTCAACCGTGGTGCCCTCAGGGCTGAAGAACAGGGGCTGGAACCAGCTGTGTAGGTACTCTTTTATTGCTTGCTTGTTGTGTTCTCCTCCATAATGAACCCAAAGCTCTCTGTGAATTAGGATTCAGGGAACTGATCAAGACTGTAAGGCTGTTAATAGATTTTTGCTCTCTCCACAGTTTCTTAGTTAGTTCCTTCTACAACCTGGAGTTACGATGTATTTTCTTGTGTTTTTCTTCATTCTCAAAGGCTCTTGAAGCCAGCCCTGGGTTCAGGAGAACAGATGGGATGATTTCAGTCTCTGTGTTCCTAGCAGGTTGTCTTTGCATTCCTAGAACTGCTTGTGCACTTCCAAGAAGCTATTTAGAAGGCTGCCCCTTCCATCCCTGCAAAGGAAAAGATCTACCCGTGCAAAGAATGGGATGCAGATGTTAGGTATCTACCTTGCAGCCCTTGCTGTAAGTGCCTGGTCTCTGAGCATAGGGAGCCCTCTGAATCTGTTCAAATCTATTCAGGTTCCATCCCTGTGTATCGGAACTTTGCTGTTCTTTCGCCCTCCGGATTCAAAGTGAATTTTGTCCCCAGATCTAGGACATGTCTTTGAGCCTAGCGTGCTTGCTTCTCTTCCTTTTGGAGAAATGGTGGCTGTGTCTTTCTCAGTATGTCTCTCAAATGCCATTATTCCTGACATAAAAAAACCCCAAATCTTATTCTCCTGATGCAGAAAACCAAGATCTATTTTATAACGACGCTGTCCACCAGCAGTATCTTAATGTCCTGAAGAGGTCACTGGGATTGGAATGATTGAATTTTCCCCTTTTAAATATAGGATTTTTTTTTTTCTGGTGTTAAGCAAAAATATTTCAAGCGAGCCTTGTAAATTTTTACCAGTCTGAGGCAATTGGCTCCTTTAATTTTTTTTTAAATACCATAAAATAGAAATAAGTGCATAAGGAGATATATAGTCCACCCCCTACTGATGGATGCCTTCATGGTATATGCGTATATTATATGCATGCCTACGTGTCTGCCAGCTGCTCAGCTCATAAGACTTTCAGGCTCTCCTTACTAAATCAAATTTTACACAGAGAATTGTGAAATCCCAGTGAGATATGCAAATAAAAGGATTTTTCCAATTAATTTAAAGTAGAGCAAAGCAGAGCATCAAAACGTAGGACAAAAAGATGCATTTCAGGGTTTTGCTTTTAATGCTTTGAACGTACAGCTTCTAGAACTGAGGGAAAGGGAAGACTCCAAGATTTTAGCTCCGTCTTACGATTTCGCAAGTCTCACCAATTAGCATCTCGGTGCCAAGGTAACTTGTTTTCTGCAGACTGAGGATGCTAAGTAAAGAATACGCCTACACAGCCTGGGATGCAATCCATGCGGAGCTAGACATGCATGGGAGGCCCAGTTCTCCCAGTGTCTGTCCTTGCTGAGGAAGCCACCTCACCATTACCCTGGACTGCAACCCTCTCTAACACACAGTAGGATATTAGACTGGATGTTAGACTGGTTCTGCAGAAGTTTTAAGCCTCCTGAGCTACCTGTATGTCTGTGGCTATCTTAGAGCCCCAGGTATGTTGTAAAGCTGGGCACAGGGCTCAGGTCTGACAGGCACTTGGTCAAAGCCAGTTTCCCTTTTGTTTTTATTAGTATTAGTGAGGATATTGGTAGAATCCAAAACATAAGAAGCGAAGCCACAGATTAAGGCATAGGCCTAATTTCACGCTTTCCACGTTGCAGACTGGGAATGGGCATCTGCAATGATTAGTCCAGTGTAGTCAAAAGCAGTCCCTTCAAGCAGCACATGAGCACTGCAGGATACAGTGATCATGGATCTTGGTTGGATGAAATGAACCTCCCAACAGGTGAATTAACAGTGTTACCCCAATGTCACCTGAGGCGAGATCCATAAGTCTTAGTACCAGTTTGTTTAGAAAAGCACAGGAGAGAACAAAGAACAACAGGCTGAAAGTAGACCCTGGGGAAGAGCTATGATAGCTGGAAACAACCATTAACAATAGTAGGATTAATTACAGGAGCAAGGTCATTCCTGCAGTTTTGAAGTGTTTACAGTGGGGGATTCTGCTGAAAACTAATAGCAAGTTACAGCCCAAAGCTGTGATTTAATATCCATATTTATTGTCTTTAATAAAATGAAATTGTCTGTAGAGTTGAAATCTCCAGATTTGGAGTTTCAAGAGGAGTTCAGCACTCCCTGTGGCTTTTATGCTGTAACTCAAAATATATATTTTTTTTTTTTCCAAAGAATGCTGCTGCATTAATTGCCTTCCACTAATGCAGTAAGGCTGACTAAAGCTCAGGAGTCTGCTGCTAGATGTTGCATGTACTTTGAGCAGGTTTCATGGAGCTGCAGCAGTGATGTGGGCAGCTCAACGCATTGGCCAAGGGCAGGCTGGAATCACACTGGATGTGGAAACAGGGCCTATGTGAAAAGGGCAAAGAGAGGAGAGATCCAGGGGTGGGTAAATTTGCTCTTATGCTGTGTCTATAGAAACAAGCTACATCTGCTGCTTCAGGCTGCTAGATTGTCTATAAGAAAAAGCCCAGCAGACACTGAACAGGGTGTTAGGCAGATCTGAAAAATATAAATTCAGTGATGACTGCAGTTGGTTTCATGCTAGTCATGAGATTTCACGTCATAATTCCCACCAGAAACAGCACAGGGAGCAGCCATGAAACACACGAGGAGTGTTAATTGCTTTGTGGTGTTCTATGCACTGTGCAATTAATATGTGTCATCATCTATAATGTATGTGGCAAAGCAGGATGAAAGTCATCAGATAGGAAACCGGGGGAAGTTCTTTTTATTGTTTTCTGTTTCTCCTTGTTTTAATTTGCCTCCTTAGCAGAGGAAACTGAATCAGGCAAAACCATAGCATGAACAGCCAGACAAGCAGTTTAATGGTGAGCGGACAAAAAGTGGTAGAGTAATTTAAGTGCATGACTGAATTACCACTTATAGGTTTACTTGTCATCTTGGAGGCTCTAATGGTCTGCTGTGTCACATAGATTTTGCACTGTTAATGACATCTGTGTCACAGAGCAGGGATTTTGGTGCAGCCCTACAGAAACTTCTTCCTTCTGACATGCTGCACGTGCACTGGACTTCAGGCACGTGGAGGATCAGTTCCTGCTGGCACCTGCAACATGTTGCACTGGACACGGGCTTGCTTTTTGCTTACAGACTGTCCCCAATCCGGCTGTGCTTGCTAGAGGTACCTGCTGATGCCACCTATTTTTGCATCAGCTTCTAAATGTTGAAAAAGCTTTATGCATAAAATTTAGAGGTGCTCTTTAGGGGGGAAAAAAAGGCAAAACTACATTCAGGCCAACAGAGCTCTAGCTGTGAAGCTCACATGCTCTGGTTTCATGTATTAGACAAGGCAATTGCTTATTTCTTAGCTGTTTCTGAATTTCAGGAGTGTGCTTCACCTCTGCCTTCTTTAGCTCTGTTGCACTGAGTCAGTATAATGAGGCAATTATGGCAATAATCTTCTACGTCTCTATAGGATACATGCCATTATTTACTTTACGCATTGATGTATACAGGCATCAAAACATGCTTGTGTGTAGCATTTTGTGCACTTGTCAACAAAGGAAGACGTGGACGCTTTGTCATTTACAAGTTTAGTTTTGTTAATTTGTAATCTGATTGTATGTGAAGTTGTGCTTGGTCATCAGTTTGCTTCTACAGATCACAACCTCCCTCCCTAAAATTTGACCATTTGCTATCAGTTCAAAGCACTCTTCAACACTATCGAACTTAACAATAGTCTTCCCTTTTTCCTGCTCCCCAAATTAATTCTCTTTTTTCCCAGCCCTATGCTTGAAAATTCTTTATCTTGTAAGGTCCATCTTCACAGCAGAAGAGAGGGTATCTTGGCTGGTGAGCACTGATATTTGTTGTCAGCACACTGCATCAGTAGTTCAAAATACTCCAGAGCCCAACCATAAATAAATGCCTTTGTAAATGAGACCTAGTGAGAGATGGTTTCCTCCCCACTTTTACTGCTGAAGCTGCAGTCTTGTGGGTGCCCAAGCTGTACTGCAAGGATGATCTTTCCCCATTTCAGCGTTGCTCATCATAAATCTACTTTATTTAAAATTAATAATCTGCAATAAACTTGATAAGCTCAAGATGTGCTCACCGGCTTTATGAACAGTGCAGCCCATTCAGATGATATCTGAGCCTTTCCCACAGGCTGATGAAGTTATCTTCACAGTACTCCAGACAGGAAGAAAACATCTCTCTTCTGTAGTGGCAAGTGAACCCTGATTTCACCATTTTTTCACCTGGAAAGGCAATGGATTTGAATTCATTTCTGGCTATAACCATACTACTCTTGTTATGCACCTAAAGAGACAAGCCCAAGTGACTGGGCCAAAGGTGGCAATGGCCTATTCCTTGTAATAAAATAGCCTCTGTAGACTAGAAAAGCAGGAGTCTTCTGCTGTGGAATAAAGCAGAGGCAGTAACTATGCTGCCTTTGAAAGATCAAGCCGAACGTCTTATACAGCGGGGTGCTAATCTATTAAGAAAGAGGATATGACAGTCTTGTTAGCTCCCTAGGAAACTTGACTGAAATAGCCTTTCTAAGGAAGAGCCAGAAGTGCCTTTGTCGTAGGTACTTGAAAGAATGAATAACAGTCTGGAAAGCATTTAGTAAGAAAGAGTGTTCCACTGATAGGGGCAAGCTGATGTGCCCTTAATGGCTTTTTCTATTTGATTCTATCACTAACTGTTAGGCCCTAGTATGAGAGAAGCTGACGGAGTGACAGTCTTACCTTTTGTGCAACACTGATCGGGAGAGATTATTTCTACCGAGATAAGAATTATTCTGACGGTCTCATTACCATCAAGTAAAAATGAGAGCAGTCCTGAAACTGCAAGTATTAGCCTGGAGTATCTATTAATTGATGCCCAGATGGAAAGGCACCCTCCCTGGACTGTAACAGACTCCTTCATCAGAGATGAAACAACCTACCCAAAGTAATTACTCAACTCAAAACTAGACGCAGCCCTCTGAGAACAGAAAGATCTGCCCTGCTCTGGCACTTTTTCAGTGACAAGGAAACTTTAGAGACAAGGGCAGTATGACAAGCTTTGACATATTAAAAAAACCCAAACCTTTTAGAAAGGCATATTCCCAATTTTATTTTTATCATACCATGCATGTAACTGTAAATGGGTTTATGAAAATACATACAACTAAACCATTTTTAAAGAGTCTCTACAGGCAAATAATTAATGTGTGGAAAGTAATTCAGACCATCTTTTGTCCTTTATCCCTACCTTTTTTTTCTTAGGAATGGTAAATGCATCTTTCCTAGTTTGAGTGTAATTCTCAATAAGGCAAGTGACATTTTCCTTAGATATGGCTAGTACTGGGTATGCAACAAATTGAAAAAATACTTCTCTTTGAAGGAATGCACTGCAGGATGTTGCGAGTATCTGTAGTTATAGCTTTAATATGCAACTCCCTTCAGCCTCACCATGAGTGCTAGAAAAGCAAAGAGGTTAGAAAGGTTGCTAAGAAGATTATTAACTTTGATACTTTAGATGATTGAAAGTGAGGGGTTTTTTTTCTTCTTATGGTTTATTCCAAAAGCCCATTTATAGGAAGGTTTGTATTTACTGAAATTTTTCATTCTCTGTCTTTTCCATACCAGGACCTTCCCTTATCCATTCGTACCAGTGAGCAGTACAGGGAATGCACATTGGTTTAGCTTTCCAGCACCTCTCCTCTACTTCTAGAACATTTAGGAAGTTCCTGGAGCACCTGCCTTTGTGCTTGCCTGTGTAAAGGAAGGTTGTCTATATTACCTGACCTTGGCTCATTTCAGTGAAGTTGGAATTTGTTATTTTGCTTGGAGGTGTGTATGGTCTCAACCAGCTTCTCTTTTTCCGTTCATTCTCTTTTCTTCTTCTGAATACATTGCCTCCAAAGAGGAAATATGACAAAATGGTGACATTTGTGATTTATTGGTACCTTCTCCCTCAGGCAAGGCACACTATACTTTTGGGAAAATTGGTGCATTAGGAATCTAGAAAAAAAGAAAAAAGTGAGAGGAATGAATTACAGAGAGACTACATGATTTCTTTACAAATTCTAAATCCAAGCCTGCAAGCTGTAAAATTAGCAGCCTGTATCTCATGAGACCTACCCTCAAACCTCCAAATTCATATTGGTACATCATTCTGCACTCATAGCATTCTGTTAAGATATCTTCTCCTGAACTGATTTGCCAACATACTCATCCCCTGTGAACTCTTCTGGTAAAACCTTCTTCCATCTTGCCTAGAATTTGTGTTTCAGTATTACAACATATTGTGCTACTGCTCAATATGATTTCTGCTCTTTAGAAGGGCAAAACTCGCAGAGAAATGCACCATAAATTAATACATCCCAGCAGATAAATGTCATAGCTGGAAGAGATTTGGGATAGCTGGAGTCTTTGAAGACAGTTTGGGAAGGGGTGTGTAACAGTCTAGGACCAGCTGAGAGGGAACTCCAAAACCTCTTAGTGCTTATCAAGACTTGATGCCCTCTTAATCTTCTGAAATTGTCCTGATGAAACTGCAAATGCAAGAAACAAAGCCTATTAAAACTCACTGTTGAAACAAATCACATCATCCCAGCTCGGGAAGGTAATTGACAAACTCAGAGCGCGTGAAATCGCTGCCAAGCTGAGGGCAAAGCAAGAAGTGACAAAAATATCGGTCTCCAACCTGTGTGTTAGCGATGCATTCTGAGCCATAAATACTAATTACTGAGCCACCAGCTGTATGTCAGCCCTGTAGTTCAGAAACATCCCTGCTCCCTTTCTTTAGTGATTAACAAAAAAAGACAAAGTAAAAAAAGTTGTGACAAAACAAAAATTTAAAAAAGAAATAAATAAAAGATCTTTTGAGCTCCGAGAGCTTGATTTCTTTTGCCTTTGTTGCTAGGGAATTGTGCAAGTAATATCTGTAGAAGTTATTCTTGCCAGAAATCCCTTGGAATACCCCCACAAAACAGTCTTGTCCATGTTGAAAGTGTGTTTGAATCTGAATCCCAGAAGCAAAATGGCAGCAAATCAAGTTTACTGTTAGACTAATAAACTGTGTCCCTTAATCACCAATTGAAAATCTTTCATTACTTCAGCTTTTTCCTCTATATTTTTGTTTATCCTGCTACCAAGACAATGTCTGCATATTTATTGCAACACTTAATGCTTACTTAATTCCCAACACATTCCTCCAAAATCCATTGCTAACATGAGAGCTAACCCACTTTCCCCATCTGGTTTTACCTAATTTGACAATGATTAAATGCCAAGATGTGCAATGTCACATTTGCCTCCTTAAGGAAAAAGGTGGCCTCAGGCTGTCAATGGCTTTCCATCAGTTCTTGTCTCTTTTATGCCACATTTTAGTCGAGAGAGTATTAAGTCAGGACTGGCTTCCATTGACTTTCTGCTTTATGTAGGCATGGTCTAAGAACCAAAACTGCTAGACTGAATCCAAATGGGGTTTTGTATAGCCTCTGTGACACAGCTCTGTCTGCCAGATCCAAAATGCTGGCAAGAAATCGCTCTCAATCTTGCCTCTCTTCAAGCATGGAGAACTGCAGTTTGACCACCTAAGTGCTCTCACTTTGCCTTCTTTCTGAAGTCTCTTGCTAACAACATTGAGCTAGGGTTAGATCTTTACAAACTTTCCCAAAATGGTCTGTTGAGCTAATGACTTTCAATCTGAGCTGAAGAATACTCTAAAATATCAAGGAGAGGCCTGGGGACAGGGCCCGGAGGGGGTGTAGGGCTGTCCTCTTCCATTTAGATATATTAGATGAGGTTGATAATATTTGCAAACCCAATGAGCTGTAGTTCTGGTCAGTAACGAGTTCATCGCTCACATCGTGTGCTGGTGAGGATTGGTTTCCTTTGCAGAAATGACTTGTGAAAGTCCAAAGGATAGATATTATCTCCTGTTCCTTTGGTGAACAAATACAGCTGTTCAGCTGCAGAAATTTTTGCTCCAAAATGGAGAATTTTTGGAAGTCAGAGTCAAATCCCAAATAGTTCTGCCTTGGTCTTTGCTCCAAGTTCTTTTGTCCTGCCAGGTTTCTTGCTGGGAAAATCCTGACCTGGTAGGGAAAGATACAGGTAATTCGTTAGTAGTGACAATCCAGAGTTTGCTTGTTGCTGAAACCGAGTGTCCATCCTTAGAGGTGCGCTGTATAACAGATCTGTGGGGCTGGGCAGTATTTCCAAAGAGCAGGGCCTGTTTTCAGAGTTTGGGGCTGTAACATCCACTAGCATGAGTATTATTAATTCTAAGAGACTGTTGCTTTGTCTTTCACAAACTAGAAGGTAAAACTAGGCATTTATGTAAAATGTTTCTGCAAGCCTTATTATTGCAATAGCACTTTTGATACAGATGATTAAGTAAAACACCTTTTAGGGTGCAGTATGCTTAAGCTTTTCGCAGGAGAGGGACATGGTCCATTGTGTTTTATAAAGGCAGAAATCTTAAAGCATTTTTTTATTGTTCTGTTCAATGTGGGCCATTTAAACTTTTTTTTCCCCCATAAAATTTTTGCTCTGCCGACTTAAAATATTTGTAGCAAACAAGAAATGTGGATGAATGGAATGCTCAGAAATTATCCTCCTAATGCTCATAAAAATAGACAAATACGTATAGGAAAAGTTTTTTAGTGCAAACCTGTATGTGCTTTTGCTGGTGGTTGTTTGCATCTCCTTGCTCTGTGTGTCTCCGGATTTGGAGGATGCAGATTGCGTTTCCTGATCAATGCTGTAAAGGATGGAGGTGACAACGCTCGTCAGACAGATGCTGCTGATAGTCCTCTTGCCAGCAGCATTTTTCCTTCAGAGTTAGTGGCTGACTTAGTGCCCAGGGAAGGAGGGTTATCAGCATTCTCTGCCTCGATACAAGTGGCTACTACTATTTTCCACTCTTTACATACCTTGCTGGTTGGGTGGCTGCATGGAGCCAAAACATCAGAGATGACAGGATCATGAAACGTTGCCTCCTCCATGCTTGTTCGGGCATTTCAAGTACCAGATGGCTAAACCAACAAGGTGGATTTGTGTTTCAGTCAGTAAAAGAGGCTTGAGTTAATAACTCGTTTCTTCTTGTGTTTGTAGACATAACATTTATTTTTAACTCCATTTCTTTTCTAAAATATCTATGCCTCATTTCTCCATCTTTGCACTCACAATTGTCCTACTTACCTACTCCGTGGGAATCTTGGGAGCATTAACACTGAGAATGCACTGTGTGATTCATTGATGATCATGGTGGTGCACTTATGTGTCAAATGCCATTACTTCTGTCTTTCTCTTAAATAATGTCTCTCAAGCTATGAGTAGTGATGATGGGGCTTGCTATGAACCCTCTATAGATCATCTGCCGGATGCCACAGCAATCCTTAATGCAAAGCTAATGACTTTTTCAAATGAATTTAAACAGTGTAACAATGAGATGTAACAGAGAAAATTATGGATGCCATTGTGTTCAGAGGCTAAATGGATGTGGGATGTGTAATAGGATGTGTAAATGCATTGTTAACCTCAAATTGCACATTCAGATCCAAACTCCAAGCTTTATTTGAGTAGATAATAACAAAGACAAAGATGTCTGCTTTCCTCCTCAGCAGAGACAGAGGAGGGCATTGGCTAGACCCACTAAAAACATTTAGCTTCAGAGATTGCTAGGTCGTAGTTTTAGTTAGATTACTTTTGGGAATCGAAAAAAATAATATATTCTAGTGGTAGGTGGGAAAAGGAATCATTACCTAGAGCTAGCAAGGAATCAATGTTTTCACATTTTCTTGGGCATGTTCAGTAGCAGGAAGTGATCCGACATACATGAATTTAGGGACTAGAAGGCAGTGTAGTTGATTTCTGTTGGAGATCTTTTCGAGGGGAGATGGAGGATTAATTTTAAAGCATGTTGTCATGCAAAGTGGCTTTTTGCTGTGGTTGCTGCTGGTAGCCACGTGTTTCCAGTGGAATAGTCTCAAGCTGAAAGCGCTGCTGTTTGAATGCTGGTGGTAGGAATTACAGCAGACCGGTTATTCAGCTCAGTGGAAGTTACCCATCCCTCCAGCAGCTCTTGTTCCTCTTTGTCTGTCTGCCGCCCTGGACGAACCGAACGCACCATGCACAAACCAGGGGACACAGGAGACGTGAACCTGAAAGATGGAGAAAGATTATAGCTAACAGTGATTAAGTGATTAAACCAGAAGTATTCTGAATTACACAGGCCAAGTGTTAAGCACAGAGCAGTCTACTGTAGGCTGGCCTGATGCAAAACTTCTTTTAGGGCTTTTTAAGGACCAAAGCACCACTTTTATTTGATGACCTTCCCATTATCTACAGCAATTTTGAGTCTCCTTTGGCAATGAAACACTGGGAACTCGGTATCAGGGTAAAGCCAGATATGCACCATGTAAATCAGCACAAAAAGCAATGTTTTTATTCTGAAGGCACTTATTGATTGCATTAGAAAAAGTGTTAGACTCATTTTCTCATAAAGATAGTGTTTTCCTGCTAGTATTTTACTCTTTGATTTTAGTGCATTTTATTTCATTGAGTAGCAAGTGGGAATGACTTCTATAGATTTTTTTTCCCCCATTGCTTCTTTGCTCCAGGTTGGCTTTTTTTTTCTTCTTTATTTTTTTAATTGTTTGAAATAATTTACATTCAGATTGAGTGCTGTTATTCAGATTCTGTTCCTTGTGTTATAAGCCTCTGTGCTTGCAACTTCCACTGGATTTATCTTGATAGTTGTAGGAATACAGGACATTTAAAGGCACCCAGTGACTTTTTAGTAGCTGCTAAAAACGAGCACTGTCTCTGCTCTGAAATCCTCCCGTTTCAAAGTAATCCTGGCCCTGCAGATATATTCACAGATAAATGTTCCAGTCAGATAGAACATTTTATCTCTGTTAAGTAATATAACAGGTATCATTTTTTTATGTAGTTTTTTTTTAAATTGGCTAAGCCTTTCTTATCTACTTTTTCCAATGAAAAAGTAAACACGGTTAAAAGGACTTTGAATAATTTGACAAACGTTGGCATGTAACTAAATCCAAATCTGGAAAGAGGGTGTTTCTTTGCTGCCAGTGATGAGGTATTTGTGTTGGCAGAGGTATATTGTTTAACAGCAATGGCTTGTTTGGCTGTTGGTATATGATGTGTGATTTATTGTTGTATCTTTTTTTTACGGTGTAAAGCACTGTGGTGCACTAGGGGCTGATCAGCAGTGAAATGTACCTACAATCATCATCATCATCATCAGTAGAGGGAGGGCTTCCAGATGGAAAAGGCATAGGGTGGTACTAGTAGAAACAGTGCTTTTCATTTTATATTTTCAAGTTTCTGCAAAAACCAGAGAGATCCTCTCCTAGATTCTGTCTTTTGTACCACAAGGACATTAGAGGACCCCCTGATATGCCAAAGCATCCCATGCACCCTGCCAAGGTGACAGCATCGTTACTCCCAACAAATCCACTTCCTGTAGTATATCAAAGGATATCTAGTTCGTTCAGATGTACCAGATTTAAGTGTATCTTAATTTATGACTATGTTCTAATCACCAGAAGATGATGAATATAATTAAAAATAATGAATGGCCCCATTAGTCTTGTGCTTGCTGTGATAATTCTTTAAGACAGGCACTGCCTTCATCTCTCTCTGTGTGGTGTGAAAAGATCCCTAAGCAAGAAACTTGTCCTCCTGCAGCAACTCCTCACCCCAGAGTTCAGGAATTAGAGCTAATAGGAAGCAAGGCAGCAAAGAAAAGCGAAGGTTCCTATACTAAAACAATAAGCAAATAACTGCTGAAATGTGAGGTAAAAAAAATGACTACTCAGATCTATCCAATTCTACGACGTCTACGTGGAAATCTTGAAGCTCCCATACCTTTTCCATACCCTGATATTTGCACCTCAAAGTTCTTCAGCTCCACCTTTTAATCCTCTGATTTTTACATATCTCATGGGAAACAGCACTGACAGCTTTATAACATCCTTTACTTTCAGCCATTCCAGGCTGGCTCAAGTTTATACAATCCATTTACTCGGCACCATGGTTTTCCATCTCTCTCTCATGCAGTTACGGACACTGTTAAGCTTATATACTGCAGCTGCATTACCAACTTCCACCGACACGACTGCAGGCAGCTCAACTAAAACCGTGGGCCTGTTCCTAACAGGCCGAGCTGTACCTGCAAAATGTAAGCCGTGATTCACAAACCCTCCTTCGTGGCCATGGGATGAAGTCCAAGTGTAAATACTTGCGTTTAATTTAGCCGAGAGCGGTGAGGTGGTAAATGCAGACCTAAAATCGAAGTTTCTCGTTGGAGGAATTTGTCTGGAATCGTAAAGAACTGAGCGGGAAGTCTTTTCTCTCTGGCATTGTCTGCAGTGTCGTGAGGTTGTGTGGCTTGGCGTGATCCCACCGGTTAACGAAAATCTGGAACATCCATAAAGGGCTGTGGAAAAGCTTTGTTCATTTGGGGATGGCAGCAGCTCTTCAGGAGGCCTCTCTGCATGAGGTCTGCAAACCACATTGCACTTTATATTCATCTTATTTATTTATTTTTGTTCACTAATGAAGGCAATACCAAACAGTCATTTGCTGCCCCGGAATAGTTCTTGCGAGCGTGTTAAAGCTCAGAGGAAGGGCTTCAGCCCTCTCTGCCTTTCTGATAGCTTTTTTACTCAATCTGGGCTTCAGATTTGTCTAGATAATGACACTGCAAAAGCTGCCAGCGAAGGGGTTTCTAGATGATTCAGGAGACTTTTTCCAAAGCACAGTCATGAGAAGGAGAAAATGCAGCCCCCAGAGCCTGTTTGAGACCAGACAGACCAGACCAGAGCATTTCTGCATTGCATAAGAACTACTCCAACCGGAGAGCAGGAGATACTGCTAATCTCCCACTCTTTGCCTCTATCCCTTCTGGGCTGTGCTCAGCAAATGTTTATGGCTTAAACCTGTCATCTGTGCTGATCTGATGTTTCAAATCTCTTTCTAGTCCCAGCTGGAAATTTAATATCCCTGGGTGAGGTGATGTTGAGCGTGTTCTGGCTCTGAGATATCGGATGTGCTGAAACACAGAACTTCAGCAGGTTGACTCCTGGGTTTTGGGTTGGTATTTTATTGTTGTTAATGTATGTGCAAAGAAGTTTGCATAATTTTATGAAAATATGCAGGACGTCTCTTTTGCTAAACTCTGCTAAAATCATAAGTCAAAGTCTTTCTAACATCAAAGGAACAGGGTCAGGCCTGCAGCAATGGATATTAACTGAGGTGCCAATATGAATTCTGCAAACAAAAGCTGGAGGCCAGTGTCTACATGAACTGAGTTTTTGCCCCTCCTGCTCTTTAAAGGGGAGTTTTGAGTGTGAATCCATCTTAGGGAATTATCCAAATATTATATCCATCACAGGCTATGGTATTTTGGTGTACCCCAAATCTAATCACTCTATAGGGGAGTGGGAATGCTACATTTGCTTCTCCATAGAAAATCACTGGTGATTGAGCTTGGGGAAAAAGTAGAAATAAGTGATAGGGAGCAGAGGCAGGAATGGAAAATAGCAGCCCAGCTGTGATTTGGGATATTATATCCTTGGACACTGAAAATGTATTGAGCTTGTATAGCTTTTGTTTTATGTGGACTGAGAAATATTCTTGTGTTGGAGGGGGCTCATCTGACAGTTTGGTTTTTGGGAGACCAGACCTTTTTGTGAAACTAACTCTTGCTCAATAGTTTCAGTAAAAAAGCTTTTTCAAGTGACAAAGCATCTCGTTTCCATGTTGAAAGAGAGAGAGAGAGGGAAAAAAAGACTGTTAGTTCTAAACTGGGTATTTCTCATTTTAAAATCTTCGAAATTGAAAAAAATCATAAAGAAAAAATCTTTAAAGGGTATAGTAACCTCAGAATGAAAGTAAATTTTTTCCTTTCAGGTTTGCTTTACACAAAAATTTGTTTTATTGTTAATTTCTTGAAATTGTGAAAAACAGGTTAGTTTTACCCAAACACACCCTTTGTTCCGATCGTCCTAGTGTGCCTCTGTTCTCTCTATCCGCTGAGCCCCGCTCCTTGCAGTGTCTGCACGAAGCACCGTTTGCTCCCTCTCCAGGTTTGTGACCATTCTGCACGGAGATCTTGAAGGGCCGGAGAACACGCGTGTCTTGCTGGAAAGCAAGATCAAGGCAGCGCCTTCACAGGGAATCAGTGTCCAGGGAATGGCCCTGACCGGCTGTTGTGCTTGTGCATGGCAGGGGTCACTCCCGCTGCCCGCTCCGTCCGCTCGAGGCACCGGGAGCGGAGCCTCCCTCGCCGTGCGGTGCCCCCGTTCCCGAGCCTGGCCTGCCACGCTCGTCACTGCTGCTGGCAGTTGATTAATACCTCGGCTCGGGAGTGACAATTCCGCTCCTCACCTTCATCCATCATTCCTATGCGTTTCCTGCGGGCCTCGGGACCCTGGCAAATTGTCACGTAAGCGAGCGGGGACTTGCTGTTCCTCCAATTGTCCGCCTGAATAAGTGTCCTGCTTTTTTGGGAGCTGCGAGAGGGAGAATAAGAAAGGGCTGGAAAACAGCTCCAAAGCTTTCTGTAGGAAAAGGGGATCGGCGTGATCCAGGGAGCTGACTCATTTAGTTCTTAAAGGTTTTATCCTGCCCGTGTCTGATTCATTCGGGCTGTGCCACCCTTGCCTGGCTGCTCAGGAGGGGTAAGGTTTGGAGTTTGCTTTTCCACTTTACAAACAAGAGGGGCTCCCTGGTCTTCTCACTTCCCAATCACATTCCTGTTTCCGTAGGGAGTTGCTCTGCTTGTGCCCTGTGAAAGGGGGATGAGCTGGAGAATCATTTTTCTTTCCCCTTTTCGCTTAGGGTTGCTAGTTCCCCATAGAAAAGCCTCACCCTAACCCTGTTTTCTGTAGGTCACCAGACTGCGCAGGGCTGCACAGCTCAAAGAAATTCCTCAGTTTTCCCTGGGCTCCAGGAGGACAGGCCGGGAAACCCGGAGAGCTGCATTTCAAGTGCAGTCAGGGTCTGGAAGTGAGAGGGCAGGGCAGAGCAGAGGGCTTTCTCTGCCAGCAGCAAGTGGAAGTGCTGAAAGATGAAAGCGGCAGTCATATTTCCATCTTCCCACTCTGAAACATTAATGCACGCTGAGTGATCCCATTACTGGACATAGAGCATCTTTTTCTGCCTTCAGCCGGGTCTCCTGCATTACCTTTTTGTTCCCTTTCTGGATCTTGCAGCTCTGCCAGTACCAGGGAGAGCCAAGTGCTTTCCAGAGCGTCGGCTGCTTGTAGTTTCACAAAGTGCTACTTCTAGCTGTCGGATCCAAAGCTGGGCATTACGAGGCCGAGCTGCACTGTCTTCTCTGGAGCCCGGCTAGTTGCTCCAAGATGGGAACTGCCTCTCTGATCGTCCCTGTGAGGATGGATGTGGCTGTTTTATTCTCATCAGCTTGCAGCTCCCTCTAAAACAGAGCTGTGGGAGAGCGATGCTGCAGCCCTGTGTGCGGGGTGACAGTCCCAGTCACTCCGTGTCTTCCTTTTCTGGCTCCCGAGTCCTGCTTTTAGACATGGGCAGCACATCCAAAACCAAATGTCAACTTTGAAAGTGTCTTTAGTGTGACTGAAGCGTAAGAGGCAGATATGTGCTAGGATGGGAGAAGGAAGGAGCAGAGATGATAAGTTGGAACCAGTCGTGCATTGCTCACATCATGTACCAGACAAGGAGACACGCTAGAAGGAATATGATTTAACTGGAAAGAAGAGAGGTCTTCTGCCCACCTTCCAGACATGACTTCTGGGCAATGGAGTGTGTGGTGTCATCCCAGTGTTATCTTTAGGAATTACATGAATAGCACTTGGGCTCAGGTGGAGGAAGCCAGGTCTTCCCTTCTGCCTTCTGCAGCAGTTTCGCTTAGACAAATTTGTCTCAGAGCACCTCCATCATGTTTCTCATGTTTCATTAGGGGAGATGTCAACAAAGCTGCAGGGAATAGAAGGAGAAGACAAAGTAATTCAATTCTTTCATTAAAAAGAACTTTCATCCTTTCCTTAGCAGTCGTCCTACATACTCCCTTTTTGTTTAAATAATAAGTATGGCATTTTGAGGCTTCTGGAAGTCCTCCAGTCTGTCTTCACTTCTGTACTTCAGCTACTTTCCGAAATAAATGAAACCCTTAGAAGCCAGCGGCAGGTCTGAGAAGGGGAGTTGCCTGCATAGCTGATCAGAGCTGGGGTACTCCCAGTTTGTTGAAACTGATGTTCCCTCCTTAACTTAGAAACAAGCTGTGAATGTGACTCTGTGCAGAAGGATATTGGGATTTCTTGGCTTTATTTTAACAGAATGCAGAAATACCCTCCTCTTTGATGCCCAGTACCTTTGTGTACACAATATGGTGGGACTTTTTAGAGCAGTTGCACATGTCCTACACCTCCACTCCTGCAATCAGGGTGAAAACAGACATCCTAATCCACAAGGGAAGGGAAAATGGTGCTTATTGCTCTGGGAAATCCCTGCGCCTCTGCAGGAAAGCTCATTCACAGCCTTTGATCAGATCTAGAGTTGACAGACGTTGCTGCTAGGTTTGTTGTTGCTGTCATTTCTGTTTGTGTCTTGAATTCAAAGGGCAAATTTGAT
The DNA here is from genome assembly GCA_003342815.1 of Eudromia elegans. NCBI lineage: Eukaryota > Metazoa > Chordata > Aves > Tinamiformes > Tinamidae > Eudromia > Eudromia elegans. The sequence continues at coordinate 12,682,742 of PTEX01000002.1, forward strand.
TCCAATCAACCATGGTCACACCTAATCAAAACTAACGAGCAAGTTCCTATCTCTATTAATGCACATGAATAATTCAATAATTTTCAAAAATATTCACCAGTGACTTAGCTTGTATTTGTCCAGACACAGATGATATTGCATATCTAAACAAATCAAGTCAAAACACGTGTGAGAGCACAGTGAGTGGGACTCGCTTGGGAGGAGATACCATCTGGAATCACAGTTGGTCTCACAGCCAGAACAGGCAGAAAGATGCTCTGGAAAGGGAGAGATGCAGAAGTGAGTCCTGGAAAGTTCCTCTTAGCTCCAGCAAGGAGGCAATGGGGAGGTGCCTTATTTTTCCCGTTGTGCATCCATTTATGTGCTCTTTGCTTCTGCACATCTCTAGGGACACAGCCAGTGTTCCCCCTGCCTCTCAGTGTGTTCCTGCACAGTGACACGGAGGTGACTTTGCACCTCGTGTAAGGCTGTACAAACCCAAGAGCAGGCTGGATTTCAGAGGATTGCAGTGTGGCTGTGTGTTGGGCAGGTTGAGTTGATGATGGGGGCCTACTGCTTCTTTGAAGGCAGTTTCATGTCCAGCCACTACATGGCACCAACGAAATTTGTGCAGCTTCAATGGTTTGTTGCAAACAGCATCTTTAATGAGGGCATTTCTTGTGCATTAAATACAAAAGGACAGCGAGCCCAAGCTCTGTCATTTTTTCTGTGCATCTGCTCCAGAGTCCTACATAAGGCTCTTGTGCTTTATTTTTGAGTCTTGCTTTTCAGGGCCGTTATCACCCCTGACTAGTTCCTGTCTCGGAGTTGCAACGTGTATCATTTTGGCTTCCATGTATCTTGTTTGCTAGCACTGTTGCTGAAAGATAACGAGGTGGGAGCATCGTTACCTAGAGAGCCTCGGTGGAAAAATACTGTACTTAAATAAGAATTTGAGAGTATTATCACCACTTAGAAAATGCTTGGAGGAGTGACAGCATATGCTGTTCTGTCATTAAAACAAAAGCTGTATTTCAAAGGCTTTTTTTTTTCCCCCCCTAACAATATTATGCAGATATTGCTAGTCTAACAGGAATGCAAAGTGGAAGAACAGCTGAACTGAGTCGCTGCCATTGAGAGAGGTGGGAGGCAGGTGATAGGAATACAGATTTCAGTGGGATGCATTCAAGGAGAAAGGCAGCAATATAATTTGCCAAAGACATCTTGGAGAGAGCTAAAAATCCTACAGAAGGCTCTCCTTCCTGGAAAAACAAAACAGTGCGGGGCAAGGGGAAGGGTGGATTCCAAATTATTTTGTGGCAGGCAGAAGGTGGAGGACTGTTTTAGCCTGGCTCAGCTTTGCAAGAAGTATCCCACCTTCTTCCCAGGTGTGGATTCTGCTGACTCACTGGAGCAGATTGCCGTCCCCTTCCTCCCCTGCCAGCAGCAGCCCTGCTCTCCAGGGAAAAGAGGAGGGAGCATATGGGCAGAACGGCCCCAAAGGAAGATGTTGAGGCAGAGCCAAGCCTAAGGACAAGCTCTGAGATGATCTTTGTTCGAAAAGTCGAACTGCAGAGCAGGGTTTGAACTTTGCAATGGCAATGCCAGGATTGGCGCAGTGTGGAAAATACTTTTCCTCGGGAAGCTACATGACATGAAACGTTTAGAACACAACCTGGAAAAACCGCACGGATCAGTCCCTTGGGGGCTTATGAGATGGACCCAGTGCCAGTTCAGACCATGCTCCTACTGACAGCGAGCTGCTTGAGCTTCATCCAGATTCGGATTCAGCGCTCCACCAGCTTCATAATCCCCACCAGGCTCAGTGGAGTACCTTGTATGGATTGATATATTTCAACATCCAGATTTTACTGAAATCACTTTATTTTTGACTCAGAATAAGAGAGGCATGAAAGTAGGTCATAGCTTGGTTCTCATACCAGACAACACAGGACCGTAAACATGGGATGATGCTACAGACTAACAGACAGTGCTGCATTTTCCCATTGCCAGGATATGCATAGTTTCAAATACTTGTTTAAGGAAAAAAAGGGGGAAAAAAAGAGCAATCTTTTCTTAGGGAATAACAGCACACTCTGAATCCAGACTCTTCTTTTTTCTGCCCAGTTAGTTCTCTTCATGAGAGTAGACCATAAATAATTCTGCAGTCCACAATACTTGAAGAGCTGGTCTCCACAAATAACTCTTAGTAATGATCTTCTGAGGGGATACTAGTGGCAGACCGGTGATGACTTGAACCTAAGGGGCATCTGCACGTTTGGTCGCAGTCCTGACCTGCGGTGGAATGTTTGCTTGAGAGACAAGCTCCCTTTTCCTCTAAATTGTGTCTTCCCATCCCATTTTCAGCCTAGTGCTAGCTGTGTGCCTGTGCATTTAGATGACTAATAAGCACCACATAACATGTCTGCGGTGGGCTAATTTGGATGGCTGGGAAAACCTGCACTGGATCAAACCGAACGTCTCCAGGGACGTTGAGTGTGGAACGAAGCTGATAAACGTGGATGACGGGGACCAATGTGCTCGAGCACCAGGGGAGCAAGGGTGTCCAGAACCATTCCAGATGGCCCCAGCAGAGCTGAAGCTGCAGAACTCCTGCAAAGGAGGAGGAGGGAATGGGAATACCTGCTTGAGCAAAGCTTTAAAGGCACCATTTCTAATGCTGCAATAATTGAATGTAAAAATGAAAGTTGTTCCTTCCTTGTAGTCTTGCTGCTTAATACTGCTTTCCAGCCTCCCCCTTCTCCAGATTTTTTGATCAGTAATGGTGCATTTATGTAAGTAAAGATGAAGCTAAATGCTTGAAAATTACCAAATTTTGTTATTCTCACTCAGACTTACAAGCCAGACTAGCTCTGAGTGGTTGAATTAGACGGGGAAACTTGTGATGTTTTAAGCTACAGTTTAACAGCTGCATTTTAAAATATTCTCAGCCCAATTCTTCCCCCAAGTACATTCCTGCTGTGCAATAAATGAGGATCATGTTACAGATCTTCAAAACACTCCCAGGCTTTGGTAGGTGAAAGATTGCTTAAATGTCTGTTAAAGACGCTTCAAAACCTGCACTGGATTTTTCTTCTACGTGCTATATTTGAAGCAAGGTGAACACAGGAAGGACCTATGTTGTGCAAGCTAAAATAAACCATGAGTTTAATTTAGGCCCTCTATGAGTTCAGTTTAGGTCCCTCCATACATGATGGAGCTGTTCATGCTGCTGTCCTCTCAAAGGAAGAATTTGGGAGCTCAGAAGCTATGGAAGGGGCTGAGTTTCTGCGAGGTGTTGCACGCTCAGCAGAGCAGAGAGCTACAATCCCAATAGCACAAAGTGGTTGCTCAATGGAAGACTCTTTCCTGCAGAAGAAATGTGTGGAGTTTGCTGACGCAGTGTCTTGGCACCTGGGCTCCCAGGCTTTGCATAGTCCATAGATATGACCTGCACGACCTGTTGGAGACAGTCCGTGGTCTGAGATGGTGGGAAAAGTGCTTCTTCCCATTTTGTAGCTGCCCTTTCGGAATCAAAGTGCCCCTCCGAGCACCACGTAACAAACCTCTCTGTGCACGTGGGTTCCTTCCACAAGGGTCAGATGTGTGCAAGGTTGCAGCCTGCTCTGTGTTGGATTTAGCCACGTTCCTCTGGCCTTGCAGGGTCCCCAGCCCCTTCCTGAGGTCTGGACCCACACATGGCAGCCCAGCCCGCAGAGTTGATACCTGCAGGAGGCTGATTGCACAGGGCTGTGCAGCAGCCCCTCTGCTGAGGACACAGACCACCCTTTTTGTCTTTCCCCAAGGTCTCCATTCCCAAATCATTCCTGTACTTTAGCAGGCTGGAGCTTTTCCTAAGTGAGGAGTCTCTCGAGCAATAATGAAAATATAGCTTAGTTCTCCTTCAAATTCCTCTGCCATTGCTCTCCTCTAAACGTATATGTGTGTTTGTATCTGGAAGTCACTGTTGTTTTTAAACTTAATCATAAAGAGGAGGGGGAGAGAGAGAGAAAAACGTGTTAAATGAAGAAGAAAATCAATTTTGCCTTTGCCACATCTCGGCAAACATTTACCCAACCCTGTTCCTCCCCTGCCTGTCAGTGACAGCCACCGTAGCTTAATCCTTTCTGTGTCTTTTCAGGCTGGTTCCGTCAGGAACGTGTTGCTTTTCTGTGCTTCTGACCTTTGCGTATGGACCGGTGTCCTTGAGGTATAAGGTAATTGAAAAACTCTTCCCTCTGTTCCTCGCAGAGAGCGCGGCGCGGTTTCCCATCAGCTCGGAGGCTGGCGCTTGATGAGGAACATCCATTCTCATCAGGGGTGACAGTGCCAGCGTTACCTGGTGCTGAGCACTGCAGGGGACGCCTCGGGAAGCTGGAGCACGGCCAGAGCAGCTGCAGGTTGGGGAGTTCTTCTTCAGCCCCTCGACAGGGTCTTTCCTCCGTGCGGCATCTGATCTTGCTCGTAGCCTTCTGTCTTTATGCTCACCGATGTTGCTCCTCTTTCTGGCTTTCAAGGCTTCTCTCTGGAGATGCTGAGCATTAGAGGAGGTGAACTGTCGTGAATTATAGATGCCTTTTAGCTTGCATCTGAACTGTGGGAGAGCTATCTGCAAAGCATGCTGCAAAGTACTGGTCGGCTGTTAATCCAAGTCAAGTCCCTGGCCAGATGAGGGTTATACTGAGGGTTATAATTTAGCTTGCAGTGCTCATTGCCTTCCTCTAAAACCCTATATCTGACACAGGGCATGGCATATGCCTGGGGCTTGTCACCAGAAGGGAGGATATAGCAAGAGTGGTTTTGCCTCCCAGGGTTCAGACCTGCTTGTTGCCTCTCCATCACACTGCCCAAGGGGAGGTTCTCCAGGGCCCAACAATGCAGCAAAAGGCACGACCGTACCGAAAATAAAAAGTCAAAACTTCATTTGTCCGGATCCTCTTGCTAAAATAGGAGGGCTGGGGAGAAAGTTTGCATTTTGGATGAAAAATCAAACAGCTTTATCATTTTTGTAAATGTTTTCGCTTAGTTTAAAAGGCCTAAAAAAAAAAAAAAAAAAAAAAAAGATTCAAAAAAAAAAAAAAAAAAAAAAAAAAAAAAAAGAAAAGAAAGAAAAAAAGGGAAACAAAACTGTTTATTTGAATAACATTTGACAAAAACATAAAATATGTCTTTCCATCTCATTCTAATAAGAATTTTGCAATAGTTGAATAGATAAAAAAATGTACTAATTCCTCTTCCAGCTCTAGCATGATTTAGATATTCAGCCTAGATGCTTGGGGTAACAGGAAGCAGAGCTCTGAATGCCTTTGTTTCTAATATTAGTTAGCTTGTTTTAGCTGACTTGTCTGCATTATCGGTAGCTATTCATGAGCGTATTACATGGCTGGAAATTACCTTCCAAGCCTCAGTTTTCATCAAAGAGCTCAAAAGACACTGGCACAAAGGATCTCGCTTGTATTTATTTGTCTGCCAGAGCTCCCTTCCAAAGTACCAGGGTACTTTTGCAGTTCCTGCTGGTGTTTCTGTTTGTAGCAGAGTTGTTTGGCTGATACACAGCTGTAAAAGAGGCTATGAGAAATACTTCATCAAGATGGCTTGGTTCAAAGCCATCTTCTCAATAGAGAATGATTGTTATGTTTGGGCCTAGTGCCCAGAGGAAACAATCTTACATAAGTAAATAAATATTGTATCTGCTTCTCATCAGGGCAGAATGGACACTGGCTGTAAAACTTTCATAAGGGCTTCATTTAACTAGAGCATAAGTAAAAGCTTGACGGGAGTTAGGAATGTCCTGGGCCTTTTTGAAGGTATCATCTTAATGCCCTGCAGAATGACATGAAATGGGCTGTTTTAAAACTTTGGAGATCCAGAGGGAGATCTTGAACTTCTTTGATTCTGCCTCCCCAGGGAAGGGAGAGCAAGAAGGTCTCATCTGCAGGGCATCTCCTGGTGGAAGGATCAGCACGTTTGCACTCTCAGTGTCTTGATTTAGAGTCATGTTCCCTTGTTTCCTTCTTGTCAGTTAGTCAAAGTGTCACACTCATGCAGAAAGGGAGATTTTTATTCTTACTCTTTTCCATGGGTGAAAATGTCAAACGAGGTTTAATGCGATGGCAAATCTAGGACTCTGTGTCCTCCAGCATCCTTGATCAGCAGCAGCAGCACGTGTTCTCGACATGCTTTGGAAGCAGTAGCGGATGGAGTCCCCTTGCTGGTTGCTGCTGGCTTTGCAGCCTTTGATCTTGTTAATGACAGAATCTGGTCAGGTCGGTGGTGAGCTTTGGTGCTCACCAAGCACCAGTTGCTTGCACTGGTGGTCTCCAGTGGTGGCGAACGGAGCCAAAGTCAAGGCAGAGTTCTCATCATCTAAGACACTTCGAACATGCTAAGAGCATGCAGCTTCTCTAGCACTTTATCCCAAAAGCAGTTGTTATTAATATCAAAGAAAGGAATAACCATTCTTCTCATCCAGTCTCATCTGCAAAACAAAGGTAGAACAAACCACATCATTATTTTTGCCTTCCTCAGCTCTATCTTTTCTGTTTGAACTGGTTCATATTTATACAAAGACATCCTGTTCCCACTCAGAGATTGCAAGCGATTACCTTGTCCCTCACTTCCCATGGCTAATTACTTTAGCTGTTGAACATCTTCTTTCAGTATGAATTTTTTCTTGCTTCAGTGACAGCAACAGGCTCTTTTTTTATTGAATTTTGATTTATGCAGGTGAGCATTTTACCACAAATCTAGTTTATCTGAATATTCAGCAGAAATAATTTGCCCAAATTCAAACTCGGCCAAAATGCCCACTCGGATGACTACCCTTCTTCCTTTGTAGATAAAAAGCTTTAGTTTATCCCAACAGCTTATCTAAAAGAAGTTCAGTTTAAATGTAGAATTTATCTAATTTTCTAAAAATCTCTTCAGAGTGTCTTTTATTCCCTTATTTCTGGAGAAGCATTAACCTAGTGTTTTTTCTGATAGTGGCAAAGAAAAGTTAAGTTGACTCTTTAGCTACTGCAGCAGTTCAGCCTATTATTTCTACTGGATTTTTCTACCTCACCATGCCCAGACATCTTGTCTAAAAGCTGTTTCAGGATCATCTGGCATATTCTCATGTTTCTCTTGTTGATATAGCCTTAGTAGATGGTCACTAAGTAGATGAGCAGCATCTCCTGCCAAAAATAATCACAGCTGAAACACTGATCGATTGTGCTCAGATACCAGCATAAACGCACTGAGTGGGAAGGGGAAACCCATCTTTTCTGGTTCCTCTGTTGTGTCAGAGCTTCACATACCGACCCCCTCTCGACACCTTAACATATTTCCATGTTTGCTTTCTGAAAGTGGCTGTGTGTTGAAACGCTCAGAAACACCATGGGGAAGAGGCAGGGTCAGCCCGTAGGGTTGTTCTGCATGGGAAGGATGCTGCCACTGCAGTTTGTAATGTCATCAGTCCTCGTTGTAGCTGATATCCCTGCAGGTTACTACTACCATTTCACTCTGCCTTCTGATCAGGGAACAAGAGCCTCTCTGCTCTCCAGAGATGTAAAACATTTACCCCTGTGATTTAAAGAAGGAAACTGTGGGCCTAGCACTGGGGCAGCATAATTCCCTATGCCCCAGCAGGTTGAACTACATCTCTCTGGTCTCTGCTGCAATGAATCTTGTTTATATACCTCCCTTTTTAAAGCAGATTTGCTGGGATAAGCCTCTCAACATCTAAACCGTCTCTCTGATTGCTTCTCACATCAAAGCCTCCTGAGTGGTAGTCGGGGAAGAAATGAGCCTCCCAGGGATGCCCTTGCAGGAAAGGGAGGCAAGGACACTGGCTGGGAGGCAGGAAACCTGAGCCACTGACACGCTGGATGAGCCTGGAAAGGTGTTCGGATCTGTGGTTTGCTTTCCACTTGTTGTTTGCTCCAAAAGCTTGTCACACAGACTGACTGCCCATGGCTTTAGATGCAGGGCCCCGTTTCTGGTTCGACTCCTTGCCTCAGGGGTGGCGAACATTAAAAAATAACTACAGGCAATTATTCTGACCATTTTTCTGCTGCAGTAAAACCTTTAAGAGGAGATTTTGCAGAACGACATTTCCAGGTTCTCAAGAATCCCAAATAGAGTCCTAACTCTAAGGATTACTTTAATTTATTCGAAGACGAAAAATAACTGCTCCAACTGTTGTTTCCAATTCAAAGGTCAGGCTTCAAATATCAAGTCTTGCAGCAGACTTCTCACTAACAAGCTACAAGACTGTCATTATTCTTAGAAATAAGTCACCAAATAATTTCACGTAGCATGTCTGAGAGGATGGCAATCTGCATACAGACATTTTCTGAATTGGAAAAGATATGTTTCACCTTTCACATTATTTTTGATTTATTCAGTTGCCCATACGTGTGATAAATAGGCCCACAAAAACAGTGTTTCTAAAGGGAGAAGAATTATTAAAATTGTACTGAGGAGCATCTGCGATCATGAAAAAAAGAATTCCTCACTGTGTAGGAGCAACCAGCAGAGGCAGCAGTAAATGAACAACAGAAATTGCTCTGAAAATACTAATTGCAACCTGCCTGAAGTTTGCTGCATTGATATGATGACGAGCCCCCCTACTTCATTTACATTAGTTCACCTGGAGAAAGCAATCGACTGTCAGATAAGGATCATTATTTAAATGAATTCATTTTTAAAGATTAAATCAAGACAGGAAATTGTCAGGAGGTGAGAGCAAGGAGCAGAGAAGTTCATCTGTGTCATCAGGCAAATGTCATTCAGCTTCTCTTAGAGGTTTATTCCCCTTGCAGACAGATTGTGATGGACCAGAACTCGTGTAATAAAAGCAAAGGACTTGCATAAACCCAGAGCAAAAAATGATCCCATTAGTATGACAAGTGCTCATAGGAATGATCTCTTGGCTCAAGAATTATTTTTCTAATGCTGTCCTATCAACCAGACATAGCTCACTCCTATGCCGTTTGTGTTCTGTTCATGTATGTGGCTGTCTGTTCTAGTAAGGTATTCAGCCTTATTCAAGGGATAGTCTCAAGCCATAACTAAATGAATATTCTTGATTAAACTATTAGACTTTGCTAGAAAACTAGGTGAGAATATTTCTTCCATAAGTCATAACCTGGTCTTTAAGTCCGGTTGTTCTTGAAAGTTTAGGCACCAGTTATTCACAAATCTGTAATATTTAAATTATTTTTTACTAATGATTTGACTTCTTTAGTTATATAAAGAGTAGCCTGTTGACACCTTCTGTTGTTCTTCTAAGCACTGCCATGTAAGCCTCTTTAAGTGTAAACCATCTGAGTCATATGAAATGAGGATAATTTAGAGATAATGTCAGTGAAAACAAGGCATTGTCAAAGGGTAATGGTTTCCCACTGCTAAATGAATACAGAGTATGTATCAGATATGAATATCAAAAAGAAGTGAAGGAGTTTCATAATAACAGGGATTATTGGCAAAGGATCAGCGCTCTTGTGCTTTGGCTGCCTTGTGTTTGCAAGGGCTGCATTAGAGCAACACAAGGTGCTCCTGGATCTGTCTGTGGCACTCATGAACTTGGAAAAGCCTCCTATCCGTGTGGCACTCCAGTAAATCTGGTTGTGTTTCATGCCAAAAATTTTCTATCATTTGATGATAAAAGAGGAGGTGAGCCAGAGGGAGAGGGTCTTCTCTTCCTTGGCAACATGATGCTGGAGCAGAATGTCACCCACCACATTTTTCATATTTTTGATTTATCTTAGGAAGAGCAAAGGCAGGTAGAATTCCTGCTAACATGAACAGATTATTCTAGGAGCAAGAAGCTACTAGGTGCAATGTTAGTCTTTTAGGCTCTGTTGGGCTCTTTCTGTCCAAATGGTCTTTGGGGCTTTCACAGATCTTCCTGTACAGAGTCACAGGGTGTCTGTTGAGTGGTTCAGCAAAGGTCCTAGGCGGAGAGAAATTGCTTCTTGCCCCGTTTATCAGACAGTGGGCAGCAGAATGGCTGCTGATCCTAATGAAGGGCCACCACTAGCCTTTCTGGGGGCTTAGGGACACAGCTCAGCGTGGCATTTCCAACGCTAAACGTGTTGGCTCAGGAGAGGAACAAAGGAGATCTGCCCAAGCTTGGTGGTAATTCAGGAGATCTCGTTTCCTCCTTAGTCACCGTAGGCAGAGCAGGTGACGCGACCCTAGTGCAGAAGCCATCGCACCTGCTCTTGCTTTGGAAGCTGCATTTCATCTCTCTTGCTGAACACCTGCCATTTTTGCAGCACTAATAACTGCAATAACAAGAGGAGGTAAAGCCCAGAGGTCCAAGATGGGCAGATCTTTAAAGATAATTCAATATTATACAGTGACTTTGAAAAATTAATTTATAAATCTTTAAAACAATGAACATTTCTGTCCTTTCAATTCCTTTTGTTAATTATTTAGCTCTAAAGAACATACCATGCTATTTCCCTCCTTTTGAAATTACGTTTTCATTGGCATATGAAAGCCTCAGTCTGGAGACTGCAGCTGTAACAGGTTCTCAGGATCGAAGGACATATTTTGCACCTGGATCCTTGGGTCTTTACTTCTAGGGAAGAAGGGGACTATTAAGTGCATTCATTTTGCATCTTGTGCTTCTTGCATCTATACTGATTCTAGTCACACAAGCACTTTTCACCTGCAGTTGCTCTTGCAAACCAGGCTTGGCATAAGCATTTCTTGTGGCTTAGAAGAAGAAATGCACATGCATGGAAAGGTGTTCCTGATTTCTCGCTAAAGACCACCCCTTATAATTATGACCAAAAGTCATGATGATCTTTCTTTGCAAATATCCAGAATGACAAAAATTTAATGAAACTTCCATCTTAACATCTTTGTGATAAATGACCCATATCTCATCTGGTCCCTCTGTACATTTTCATTTTGTCTTTATTAGGAGGGATAAGTTGGTCCCTCGTGATTAGAAATCTGCTGGAGCACAGGTTGGCATTTTATTAAGGGCTTGTGCAGCATCAAATGCAAAGGAGTATGTAGGGTGTGCAGTGACAGTGCCAGGGACTGTAGCACTACATCGGTCCATTGGGAAGCACTGCACACTCCATAAGGTCAGGGGTGCAGTGCCGAGCTAGAGGAAGCTGAACCAAAAAAAAAAAAGTTGGAAATATGCTAGTTATTCCACCCGAGGAAATGTAAGCAATCCCCAAGAGGAGGGTATGGAGAAGTATGGAAAAAGTGTAGTCACAGGTTACTTAGTTTCTCTCCAGAGAAAGTAGAGGGAAAATAGACCAGATACAGTCACAAATATATGTGTTAGGTGCCTACAGCTGGATGGGATGAGGATTATATCTTTCTTCTCTGTATTCTCAGCTTGCCAGGTTCATGTCAGGCACCCTAGAAGCCCATGCATCTCACATTGGGCACCCAAAACAAGTGCGCAGTGTTGTGTGTGTTGTCTGTGTATTTCAAGTTTATCAATTGGAGCTAATGCTATCTGATACCACAGAGCTGCTGGCAGAATGAATTCATTATTTTTTGTGAAACATCTTAATCCTGTGCTAAGATAGTCCTGCAGAAATGCTAATGAGAAAATCCACAATGACTTTGTTCAGGGCCAGCCTGATGGATGGTGAATAAACCTTTGGTCACAAGGCAGTTCTCACTTCAAGAGGATGAAGATTATATTAAATAATGGCTTTTTTGCTAGCAAGAATTATCTTTGTGTACCTGAAGCAAACTCTGCAGCCAGGATTCTTCTTCTGCAGCTTGCTTTGCTGTGGGCTTTGGAGTGAAAACCACCTCCTATGCCTTGGATGTCTGCTCTACAGAATCAGGAGCAGTTGTATGGTGGGCTGAGATTGCCCTGGGCTGTGCTTCCAACAGAAAACTCTGTTTTGTGGAAATCAGACCTCCAGAAATCCTTCAATTGCAGGGACCTTTGATCAAAAGCAATTGAGCTTTGGCACTCCTTGAAGGCAGATCCTCTGCAGGTGGGGTGACCTGGCCGCCAACTGCTTTGGCTTGTAGGAGGAATAACCAAGGAGAATGATGGCCCTGACTGCAGAACTTCCACCTGCTTCCATGCCCAGAGTATTCCTGGGCAAGAGCCTAGTGGAAATGGTGGTGACAGGGAGCCGGGACAGGCCAGACAGACACTCTGCCATGGGGGGATGCGCTGCGTCCTGCCCTGCTCCGTGGCAGTCTGTGCGGGCTCTCCCAGCCCTCTGCAGCATTTCCAGCCTCAGCAGCAGCCAGATTCCTGCCTGCTGAACACAGACACTGGGAACTCAACCCAGAACCATCTGCTGCTGTTCCTGCCTCTGCAGGGATTCCTCCATCCCATGGGGAATGCTGCTAGTTGCAGAGCACTGTGTCTTGCAGCGATGGAAACTTTGCTCGCCCCTAGTGGTGTCAGGCTGCTGATGTTTTATGCTGAGGATTTGTAGATTTTTTTTCTTTTTAGCTCCCTGTTTGATCTCTGTTTTTCCAAAAGCATTTCCCTCTGCTAGATGTGCTTTCATGCAACCATTGCCTGTGCTCTGATGTCTCTGACAACAGGGCTGTGCTGTGAGGATGTGTGATTTTGTTCTCAGCTATCTCAAATCGTCCACACAGCAGCCTGTCCACCCGGGTTCACTTACTGATGTTTTAGAAGCCCCATGGTGCAGCAGTCTTGCACAACCGGGTTCAGCTCCCGACCCCATTTGCCTCTGAAAAGGAAAAAGGAAAAAAAGGAGAAAAAGAGAAAAAAAGAAAAGGAAAGCTTGGCTTGAGCAGCTCTTTCACTTATTTTAATTGGAATTCAAAGGCCCCATGAGATTTTTGGAAAGTACCATCTGTAGTGATTTGCCAGAGACAAAATGAGAGTTAATGTAGCCATAAGTAAACAAACAAAAAAAATTTACAATAGTTTATGCAAGAGGAAGAAAGATGCATTTGTCCTCTCATCAGGCTCATCCCTTGCTCCCAGACATGCTACTTCAGAGCCAGTGCATCAATTCACTTTGAGTCTCTTAACACACCATGTAACCTGCTGAGTTGCCCTCGGATGAGATTCGAGTTGCCCAAGTTCCCTTTTCTCTTCCCATTTTCACCACTCTGCGGCCTTTCCTATGTCACCTGAGCGTGTGCCTCACTGCCGAAGCGTTGCTCCAGGAAGAAATCACCGTGATGATCCCGGTCCTCAGCAGGGGAAATCAATGGTCACGAAGGAAAACACGAGCAGTAAGCAGCTTTGCCACCTCCTGGCTGGAGTTTGGCCTGACTCAGCACCGTACAGAGGGTTTCTGACAGGAGGGAAGCCTTAGCACCAAGGTCACCAAGGCCTCAGAGACACGTGATGCTGCTGGCCACGAAGCCTCTGAGCTCTATGGATGGTGCATGTACGTGCTGTGAACCAGCTGCTTTTCAAGCCTGTCTTTTGGGATGCAAATCTTAACCCCAGGGGCCGGGAACAGCACACAAGTCAGACGGCTGAGTGAAGGAAAATGACTTCAAAGGCTTGTTGTCCTGCTGCAGGGGGATCTGCACCTCTCCCCTTGCTCCCTTTCCAGATCTCAGCAGTTTTAATTGGCTGCTTGAACTCCGCTTTCTAATCTCATATCCCAAACAAATTGGGGCGGAGTTTAGCATGTCAGGGTAAGTAAAAGCAGCTTTCCACAATGGGCAAAAGAAGGATGCTGCTTTTTGAACGCAGTCTCCTAGTGATCACTGTGCAACCCTGCCGTGTGGTGAGCCCCCTTCCAGAAAGAAGGAAGGACGGCAGCAGAAGGGACCCAGCAGGCAGGACCATCCATCCCAGAGAAGCAAAGGCACTTGCACGGAGCTGGCTATGTAAGATGCCAAACTCTGGATAGGGGAGGTGTAGGTTATGGGGAGCCTGGTCCCTCCCCAGCTGCACCAGCAGCCTGTGCTGCACAACGTGAGTGTGAGAGCTGCAGGAATGGGGCCAGGCACCAGTCCATTGGCCATGGTGCTTTTCCTTGCTCCAGACCCCCTGGCAGACAGGGAGCACAACTTGTGGAAGTTCAGCAGAATCATTGCCATTGGAAAGCCTGCGTATTGGGATGCGGGTTGGCACGGAAACTCCTAATAGCTAATGCTATTGCTCGTGAGAAAGGAGGAGAAAGTACCTAGAAATAAAGACCCAAAGAGTTTGTGTCCGGGTGAGGCTGGAGAGGAAGCTCTGTCTGAGCTGAGGGAAGCTGCAGACTCAAGTCCCCTTTGAATGGGGCTTCCCAGCACCTTCTGTGCAAGGGAGACCGCCCAAAACCCTGTCCCAGCCCCAAGAGGTTCCATCTGTCCATAGCATTGCTGAATGTAGACAAATAAGGCTAGGGTTTGGTTCATGCTTTGCTGGGTTTTAACAGCAGTTCTGTCATGAGGAGGAGAAGAGAAAGCCTGGCACGGCACAACTTTTTCTCCTGTTTTGTTCCACTGCTATTCACTAGCCAGGCTGCTGGAAGCTGATAATGAAAGACACCTTCTGTTCCAGCTACCTGGGACTATTTTTTGTCCATTGCCTCTGGTATTGAGTATCTCATCCACTCTTCTGAGCACCGGGCAGGCTGTGATACCTACCTGCATATGCATGTTCTGTTGGCATCCTTGCAAGTGTGCTTAATGCCACACAGAGACCCAAATATAATACTGGATTTTTTTTTTTTTTTTGGTAACACAACAGGATCAGGATTTACATAAAAGAAAACTGATTATTTGTGGACAGAGACGATGTTCTTCAGAACTGTTTGTCCACATCAGAATGGACAAACTTAAATTTGTCCATTAATTAATCATAATTAAATTTACTGTTCCAGTTAAACAAAAGCAGGCTTTTCCCCCAAATTAATTATTCCTCATAATTAGAAATTGTTTTCCCTGCATACATTCAATTTATATGCTAGAAGGTACCTAGATTATATTTTGCTGACAGCTATCAGAGTTGTCCATGCATACCTAATGTTCAGAGATATATTAATTACCTTGCTTAACTAGCATGCTCAAATACATTAATAACTCCCTGCCGTGGAGAACTGCTGCTTGCGGAAAACTTTTTATTGAGATGCTATTTTTCGTGATGGGAAATTCCTGCCTAGATGATATTCAAGTACAGACAGAGGTACCGAAAAACACTCTGAAGGAAAGCAAGGCTGGAAGCCCTTTCCATCAAACCTGGTATAGCTGGACATCCGGAGAGGAGTGCAAAGCAATGGTTTTCTCAGCTGAATTAGACTACAGACAAATGCTTTTTCCTTAAAATGCACAAGAAAATGCTACATCTTCTTTGTCCCTGTTTCCCCTACCCTCAGCAGCTCTTGCCTTTCCAGTTGTCTTTTCTCCTTTTGATCTACACGAGGTAACTGTGATTTTTCTTCTTCCCCTTTTACCTTTCTTTGGGATGCCTGCAGGCTGCCCTTGCTCACAGTGTCGCCTCTGTCCCCGGTTCCAGTGCTGGTCCCCATGAAAGTCCAGGCCCCTGTGTGCCCCAGGAGGCTGCCCAGGCCCAGCAGTAATTCATCATACCAGTATCAGCCTTCGACTTCCAGAAATTTTATTATTTAAAAATCAGCACGTGTGTTCAAGGGTTTCCTCTTTACCGTCCTCTGCCACATCATGAAATAAGCTTATTTCCCTCCTGGTGTAAATCATCTTGTCATTGTTTGAGAGGGCAGTTATGAACTCAGAGGTGTTAGAGCAAAGAGCAGGTAAAAGGGTGACATGAAGCAAAGAAAAGAGCTGGGAGAGGGACTGGAGCTAGAACCACCCTTATATTCCACTGTTCTGGAAATCGGTGGCAAAGCTGGAGGCTTCCTGGGCTCCCCCAAATCCCCATCTGCTGCTTTAACCTGTTTTCTTCTCAGCTGCTTTTCTAGGTTGGAAAGATGCTGGGTTTCCACATGAAAGTATTATTGAAATGATTTTGCAAAATTCTGCTATTTCTAATGACAGAGAATGCAAGAAAAAATAAAAAAGACTTTACCTATGGACTGACTTTTACTCTCCAGGCTGAGAGATACTGTGCATCTAATTTCCTGTTCCGAGATTTTTTTCCCTGGCTGCTGTAATTTTTCCTGGATCCCAAATTTGTGCTTGTAACTGCTTTTATATCTAGGCATAGGTCTCACCAGAAATATCTCTGTCTATGCAGGATATTCAGCAACAACTTTCCTTTTTAATATTTAGTTCTAGTTCAGGGAAAAAAAAAAAGCAACAGATTGGGTTGGCTAAGAAACCCAGTTTAGCTTGTTCACCCCTATCCAGTTAGGTTACTTGGCTGCAATTTTCCACAAAGGAACATAAAAGTGCCCAAATCCCACTGAATGCATTCAGTCCTGTGAATAGCGCAGCCTTCAACTAAATGCTTTCCTGGATCAAAATGAACTTTAGCATGTGTTGAGCTGATAAAATAATTATATCTGACTCAAAAGAAGAAAATCCAACTCTCTCAAGATTCATTGAAAGCTCACAGGAACACACAGAGAGCTTTTTAAAAGTAATCTTTATACTTCAAAAAATTAATGCACTCTATTTTGGTTGATTTTAATAACCATAGCATTCAACTGTATATAACTCTGAGTCAAAGCACTGGGCATATACATGCTGTAAATACCAAAGCCAAGGTAGACACAGCTGTGTTGAATTCCCTGATGAAGCAACTTGTTCTTAAAGTCCTTATGCCTCCCAATTTATTTTAATTGATCCAGCCTGTGCTTAGTTATTTTAATGGTCTCCTCGTTCTGACCTTCTGATAAGTGATTTTAAAAGGAACATATTTCCGAAGGCAACTTCAGTGACTGAGATCAAACCTATTGTGGTCTGACTGGTTTGGGTTTTGTCCTCTGCAGACACAGACAAATGCTTGATACCTTTCTCAGGAGTGGAAATGAAGCTTTAGCACTAAGGGTGGGGAATGTCAGATTATCCAGGAATTTGCTTTGCACGGAGGTCAAAATCATCTTCAGGGGAGGGGAGATTTATTGAAAGCACAGGTGGAAGTTCAGGTGTTTAATGCCCATTTTGAAGTCCTCTCACAGACCTGCGCAGCCCTTTTGGGTGCTTTGCAATCCGCCCAGCAATTTGCAAGATGCAAAACTGCAGAGAGAGAGGATGAAACCCAAAAGGCAGTGATACACTCGGCTCCCGGAGCTATTTTTGGCAGCACCTGTGAGTAGCTGGGAATGCCACGGAGGCAGGAGGGAATGGCCCCTGCAGTCAGGAGCAGGCATGAGTGACAGCCGGAAGGACGAGGAGAAATTACAGCTCTATTTTTGTGAGTAACATAAATATCGTCCGCGTGGGGGCGGGGGGAGTTCCCAGGCGGGCCGGGCAGCCCTGCGAGCAGGCGGGGACACTGGTATGGAAAGGCTTGTGGGGCTGCTCCTGTCTTGAGAACAAGCCGGGGGGGATTCGCTGTTTGCTGTCGTACACAGGAGTCACTGGACTGGTGAGGGAGCTTGTGCTTTGCCCGGGTATTTGCCTGTTCTCCCAGTGTGGATTTGTTATTTCAAGCTGTGACACGGATGGGGCGCGTTTCTGGAAAAAGGACTTGTCTTGTGTGGTCTGCTGTGAAGTTCAGAGACCAATGCAAAAGTTCAGAGAAAGGAGACAAATCAAAACAGTGCCTTGCTGCTGCATCAGGATTTTATTTTATTTTATTTTATTTTATTTTATTTTATTTTATTTT
>PTEX01000002.1:12700462-12928408 GCA_003342815.1 Eudromia elegans
ATTTTTTATTTTATTTTTTATTTTATTTTTTTATTTTATTTTATTTTATTTTTTATTTTATTTTATTTTATTTTATTTTATTTTATTTTATTTTATATTTTCTTTTTTGGAAAGCTGACTGAATTGCTGTCACAACCGCTCCTAAAAAGCAAAAGGGACAACTGAACATCAGAAACAGGATTTAGGATGTGACGCTAAATTAAGTCCCAACAATTGCAAATTCCTCCTTTGTTCCTCGGACCGGGATGGGTATCTTTTAAAAGGGCATATTTCTTCCAGTTGTAGCCCACTGTTTGCAGGCTCTTAGTTCAGGTGGTACCTTCTTGTTTGCTCATGCAAAGTTCAGCTGGATCAGTGGGTCCTCAACCAGTGCTAAAAAATGACTTTATGAGGTCTTTTCTTGACACATCAGATCTCAGTAGGTATAAGATGAGAATAACGTTAGTTATGCGGACTGCCCATGAAGGAAACTGGAGGAGAGCTAATGATTAATTTCAGTAAATAGCTCTAAGGCTATAAAGCACCCTGTAAGTAATAAATACTAGTATTTTTAACATGGCATTTTAGATGGCCCAGGCAGTTTCTCCACTGAAAGGTCCAGCAATGTCAGCCATCAATTTGCCAACATGAATCCATCAGGACCGTAATACATCAGCTCCTAGCGATGCTGTGTCCTCCCATTGCAGTTACCTTGACAAATTGCTCGCTTCAGAGGCACTGCATCCCACATTATTGCTCTGATGCCAGGGAACTCCAAAACTGCTGGGCTCGGTGGCAGAGGTGGAAACCCCAGCCCTGTTATGGCAAGGCAGGGGCTTTCCTGGCTGCTGCAAGAGTGACTGTCACCTAAAGGGACCAAATAGTGGCCTGAAACGTTACCCCTTGTGTCCTCAGAGAGGGGTATTTCTCTAAATAACGCTGAAGTAGAATGGGCTGCTGTTGCCCAAGATGCGTGGTTATCCTGGCACTCTATCACTGTTAGAGTCTTAAGCAAAGTAAGGTACTCTAGGCAATAGCCACCTAAGACTTTTAATAAGGCAAAGCTCGAAAACAGTATCTTAATATTCTTGAGCTTTTCAAGAGGAACAGTCAGGAGCATCCCCTATAAAATCAGAATGGAGAATTCCCCCAGCAGCAGAGAAAGCCTGGCTGGGAATTCGCCTCATGGCACAGCTCATCTGTGCTCTCTTGGCTGACTTCTGCAGGCCGTTGCAGATGAAATAATTCAGCAGGCATGTGGAGCGAGCTCTGGAGCACTCTGAGCTGCATCATCAGCAAAAAAGCAATCTGTCAGCAAATCCCTTTCAGGAATTTGCTCCGTGTCCGAAGGTTGGCTGCGTTCACCGCCTCCGAATGGAAGGGCAAGGGGCAGTCTAGACCGTGGCTCAGGAGGCAGCCAGGGCTCGCAAATAAGTTCACCTCTAAGCGCACACTCAGCCCAAGGAACCGTGAGAACCTGTTTTATTCTGCACGAAAGCTGATGCAGTTTGAAAGGCTTTTTTTTTCCGGGACAAAGGCATAATTATACACGTGGCAGCTGCGAACTCGTGCTCATTCTTTCTTTATTCCTCTGCTTCAGATATGGCAAAATACAACTGTGTGTATGTGCGTGTGTATGTATTTGTGTAGTTTAAGTATTTGCTTTAAAAATTGAGAACCCTATTCCAGATTGTGCCCATGAAACTCCACCCCATGGCAGTCAACTCTGCCACGCTGTGGGCTACAAAGCCAATTTCAGCAAGTCCCTCAGTGCAGGGAAAAATACTGACAGTTGTTTGATTTGCAAGTCACCTTTCTCTCATGCCCCAGACGTTATTTCAGCGTTTTCTGTTGAAGTGATTTTTCTCTTCCCCGAGTGTAATCTCTCACGTCTTCACATCAGAGCTCCCTTTGGTTCAGGGTCGAGTCCTGGGAGAGTTTTCCAAACCTGATTATGTGTGAAAGAAGCAAGTCCTTGCTGCTTGTGATCTGGCTGCTACGATGGCAGCAGAAGTTTCTCACTTCATCCAGGGAAGCTTTACCTTGTTTGCATGTGACGGGCTTAATAACAGATAACTAAATTGTGGATTTAAGCTGTTCGGCGGTATAATTTCTGTACTAAAACCCAGGCTCCTGTGGACGTAATGCAACACAGATAGTGCCACAGTGCTTTTCTTCTGGCAAAGATATATTTGCTTCGAAATTGAATTAGGCTACATTGAAAAATATTTTGTGCCCGAATGAAATGCACATAAGGGATGTGTTAGTGGATTGGAATAGGTTTCCTGGGTGGTGATTGACAGTCTGAGGGACAAGAGAGCAGAGAAGCAAGCTGCTCTTTGGGGGGCAGATGCAACTACCCTGTGCCTTTGTTCCTATGTGAACATTGCTGGGCTCCGCAAAGGCGTGAGAGCTCGAGCTGGGGCAGGTGACGGCACCGAGGGCCTCCGCCTGCCCCGTGCCGGCGTGCAGGCGTTGACTCCGTCAGCACAGAGCTGTGCAGGTCTGTCGTCCCCGTGCCAGGCTGAGTCAGCGACTTCTCACGGCACCGTGAGCACAGGCAGAGGCAATCCAGGTCAGTCAGCTGGATGCCCCGTTTTACGGGAGGGTAAAGACTGCAGTAACCGGCCCGGTGTGGGATCCCTGCTCCGGGTGCAGAGCAGGAAGGAGGCTGCCTCGTCACACCAGCATTGCAGCCGTGCCTATCACCACCATGAACATAGAGAGCAAATGCACACGCTAAAACAACCCCCAGGACTCCTGAGCCTGCTTTTGGGTTGCCAGCAGGACGCTGCCTATTTTGAATCACAGTTGTTAGCTGGCTTGGGCAGGCTGAGCTTTGCAGGTATGTGAGCACGTCCCATCATTGCACCTCTGGGCTTGTACCAGCAAACACCCCGTCTTGTTTCATCTTGGGGATACAGGGGAAGGCCAGGCAGTTTGCACAGTAGCTTTTACATGGTCATATACTGACTTGCTGACAGAGTTAGGAACTCAATTCCAAGATTTAGATCCCTCCCATGGTAAGAAGTTGACAGCCTGTGGCACTACAGACCATACTGAGACGCTCGATAGCATAGCAATAAACATAATCATTTTATTGGCAAGGCAGCCCCTGCCAGGATGCTAGCAACACTGTACGAAATGGCTTTGAAAACAACAGAAAACCAAACAGGTAATAAAAGTGCAGTGCAGCATTACCTTGATGTAGTGGCTCCCAGAGAGAAACCATGTCCTGATCCTGCGAAGCCTGTGAGATCACTCAGCTTGAGCCTCCTAGATCATCTCCTTGGCTTTGTTCCCTTGCACAGAGCTGCTCAGGGAGCGTTAGTGCTTGCTAGAACTCGTGCACAAGGCAGTTCAAGATCCCCAGTGCAATACTGCAGCCCTTGCCCAGTTGTTTCCCTTGTGTCTTCGTGCTGCCCCTGCAGGGACTCAGAGTGACCAGGGATGCCCTTCGATGCAGCAAAGCCGTTCCCAGCTAAAACTGCACGATGACCATCTATGATATTCCTTCAGGTTTGATTAATTACAGAAAGTTCTCACAGGGAGCAAACCTCTTGAGAGCAAGAACAAAGTTTATTTTGCCAATTAAACATTTCAAACTTAGATGCATGCTGGATTCAAGTGGTGCATAGAAGCATTTTTGGGGAAAAACCAATTACAGATTTTTTCCAGTTTCCCTCAAGTAACAGGGAGATTAACATTTTGAATGATAAAAATCCTGAGTTAAAATTATAATAATTAACTCTGACATTGCATGTACTACCAAGAGAGAACTTTTATATAATGTGTGTTGTCTTTAATTATGATTTAAAGGTTTTGAGGAGAAATTAATTACAGTTTTTATCCTAAGCTTGGCAATACTCAAAACATAAAGCTGATAGAGGTTGCTCTGGAGAACGTCTTACCCACCATTCAATTTAAAACATCGTTTAAGAGCCCAACCTCCTGACTTGCTGCTTAGATCTCCAAACTGTGATATTTCCTTGTCATTAAAAGCACAACATAAGACTGATTTCCAGACCTAGTGCAAATGATAATGCCTCCCAGGAGACTTGCAGAAAAGCACTTGGGTGCCTAGCGTTTTGGAGCAACTCTTTTATGAGACTCTACAAACGTTACTTCATCTCTTCGGGATGTAGGTGTTACTGTGAGACAGGTCTGAAAGAAAGCACTTTGGGATATAATTGTAGGATCATTGGTATTTGGTGCTGGTGCACAAAGTTACTATCTTTGAAGCCGAGTCGTGCTGTAGACTCCTGGTAAAGCTACGGCAGTGAAAAGCAAGGAGCTTGTCCCGTGGAAAGCTTGAGCCTTCTTGGGATGCAGCAGGCCCCATCCCGGCGGGGCGGGATGCCACATCCTAATGAGAGACTTACAGAGTTAACATGGCTTATAATATATTTCCTACTGCTGCTTTAGTAAATAGAAGCTGTTTTTAATAATTAGCCCTTATCAATAAGCTTGGGTATGTTTTACAAGTCATAATATCCATCAAATGACTAATTAAATGAACTAGAGGGTTTTTTTGTTGTTGTTATTACCAATTACAAGTGATCTTCAGAACATTCCCAAAGTCATTAATTAGAACTTATCTCTGTCTATTTGTATAATGGCTAAGCTTTGTGGCACTGAAGAGCAAACTAATATAATCAAATAAAGATGGCATAATCACATATCCTTTACCACTGTAGAATTAATAAGGGTTGTACAAGTCTAGGTTTGCTAATAAATGAGGCCTGGAGATTTCCTGAGCCATGAGAGTTTTCTTTCAGAATTCAGGAAAAGAGTACTTGTGCTGTGGGCTTCCCTTTATGAGCTATATATTGTTTTAATAAAAAATAAAGGTTCTGCATTCTGCAGCATTTAAGATGAAAAATATTTCCTATGAAAGAGAGAGCTGTAGATCCTAGAAAGATGAATATTTCTCCCCAAGTAGAGGGAGGATTGTACTGCCAGATTATCATAATCATTCTAATTTAACACAGGTAACTTACGTTATTTTAAGTTAACTTCAGTAGTGAATTTTAGTCCGCGTGTATAGGTTCAAATTAAAGATATTTTTTCCTGAAGAAAGGAGTATTTGGGCCGGAGTCTGGCCAATAGCATTCAAGAAAGCTCAACGACCTGTTTGAAGCTTTCTTGCAGTCTTGATTAGATATCCAGGAGAAAAATGACCATATCCTTAAAGCTCAGCCGCTCAGTCATGGACCTTTCCTTGTTGCCGTCTTATAAAGACATATTCCCTGGATGTGGAGGATACGGGATGCGGGATTCGCATGCTCTGCACAGCAGCCTTCACCAGCCTCTCACCCTGGGTGGGGAGCTGGCAAGGCAGGTTCATCTCTTCCACTGCAAAGAGCTCTTAACCCTTTGCTGGCCTCCAGCAGGAGCTTCGCTGAGTGATGTGAGCTGTCTACAACTGCCAGCTCTCTTCTCCTTCCCAGCCCTTGAATTACAATGCAGTTTGCTTAAGGGGAAATGTAGATTCTGTGGTTTGAGCCTTAACAGGTTTATATAGGACAATTTGTAATAAAACAGAGAAATGGTTCTGTGAATATCTTAAGTGCTTAGAAAAATTGTTCAGCCTGTACTTGATTCAAACAATTAGTCTTCAGTGTGACTGAGAAACGACACCTACCTTTCTGTTTCTTTCTTTTTTTCTCCTCCCGCTCTTCTCTTTCCTGTCTAGTAGCCTGGATTTTTATATTCTGGTCAGGTGCGTGGGGGACAGTTCCTAGCAGAGACACTGTTTCGGATTAGGGACAGAAATACTGATTTGCACCAAGTTCTGCCCGCGGCCAAGCAGCGGAGGGGCTGCGTGTGCAGGTCCTACACGGGGTGTGTTTCTTGTCACCGTGCCAGCGCATGGTGACCTCCGTACTGTGCCTGGTGTGGATCTGCTCTCGGGTTGTATTTTGACAAAATGTTGTGTGTCAAAGAGTTCATTTTAAGTAGTACATGCAAACATTTGGGAGCACCATCCAGCCCTGGGGTGTATGCTAGATGCTATGCCTCTGAGCTGTTTTATTCTCTTTGATTTTGGAAATACTTAAGCAAGGACTAACTCTGTTACTCTCCCCATTTTCACTGTGCCTGGGGTCACTTCATAACCTGTTTTGGTCTGCCTGGCTCTTTGACGAGACCGGAATAAGCAGGGCTTTTGTCTGCTGTGCTTCACCTGTGTGTCCTGCAGCTCTATCCACATGCTTTTCATAAGCAGCTTTTCCAAATGAAAAAGGTTTCATCTTCCTTTCCAGGCAGGATGGGCTCCATCTTTCCTCATTCCAGCTGCTGAGGATCAGGCAAGTGCACAAAGCTGAACAAAAATTTGGACCCAGGGCTACTGGAGAGGCTGCCCCAGAAAGTGATGTAACAACACCAACAGTTCTCAGGCTCTTCACTAGTTGGAAGTAAAATATTCGTATCAGATTATTTTATCTATAGTAAGACTTTAAATTGATTTGTTAAAATAACTTTTGAAAAAGCTTTTGAATGCTTGGCCAATGGCAGGAACACTTCAGAGCAGCACTGACTCCAGTGTAAGGGGTCGGGGGGATGGAGAAGCGTCCTTTTGAATTCATGAAATCTGGGTAGAAATCAGACAAAGGGTGAAACAAACTGCCCGGAGCTGGAGGATGGCATAAAAATGGGAGCAGCCAAAAAAGCTTCCTGCAAAAGTAGTGAGAGCACATGTGGCTTTAGGGTGCAGGAAATTAATCTTCAGTCCACAGGTCCTGTGGGTTCCTGGGACCTTTAGGATGCACATAGGGAGCTAAGGATAGCAAACCTCCCACTGGCAAATGTTCAGGAGATGGCACGCAGCTCATGGCCTCTTTCTTCCCCGTGGCCTTATTGACCCCTAAAAGAGTCAAGAGGAGCCTACTTGAAAAGTCAGATAGAGGAGAAAAAAACATCTGGTCTGGATCCTCGCTGATAATCATGAATACTCTTCACTGCCAGGACTGCTGATCCTCGTCATATCTATCTTATCCCCTTGGGGCCTTCCCCATCTGCAGGAATTCTCCATCCTCTTTGCCTGTTAGTACTTGTGCCTTTCACAGTTACAGCAGTAGAGTCTATAGAGGAGGACAGGAGCCTGAAATACTGCCCCAGGCCTCTACACAGGAGGAAGGAGGGCAAGGTTAACCGGCTGGGCTGCGCGGCAATCCAGCAGCCACCGCACACAGCGCTTGTCCTCCGCTCCCCTGCAGCAATCCACAGAGACCAAACTCCATTAATTCCCATGTATTGCAGGGTCCCAGTTTACAAGCCAGAAGTCTGTTCCTCACTTGGCAGGACTGTGCAGGCGCCTGTCCTGTTTTCTGATGGAAATTGCTAGGCAAACAGCCCTTGTCACCCTTGTTATTGATTTTTTTTTTCCCCACTGCAGCCAGCTCCCTCCCTGCCACTTAGCCACTGGCCCCATTTAGTGCTTCAGTCACCCCGAGAGGAGCAAGTTGTGTATGCGTGAGTGTGTACATGGGCATGTATAAGCATTTTCCTGGGCTGTCAAGAACTAGAGGAGTCTCGTGGAGGGTCTAAAACGTCATTATGGATGACACTGGCCAGGTTTCCTGGAGGTAAAGGAGGCCAAATGCATCTCGAGTTAGCAAAGGAACAGATCAGCCTGGATGGAGCCCAGTCCAACAGCTCCTGCAGAACAGAGCAACAGAGCAGCAGGTGGGACCCTCCCATCATCAGGGGGCAGTTTTTTGGTGAGATGAGGTTTTCCCCTTTTTTTTTTTTCCCTCTCTTCATAGTGGATGAGATTCACTGCTATAAAAGTCAATTGCTTATTTAATTTAAGAATCAAATCATCCCCAGGAAGTTTGTTATTTGGATGGTTATTTAATATTTATGAACTAGAATTGCCTGTAAATTAAGAGCTTAATCATCCAAGGGGGAGGGAAAAAAAAAAAAAGGCAGCAAATATCTCCCCAATATAAATCCAAGGAGATTCCCAAGCTATTGCCCCAACAGTGGCTTTTGCCTGTGTTGTTAAACGAAAACACTTGCAAACCTCATCATAAAGTAATAAATAAATTCCAAAGCACCCAACCAGACTGGAATGGCAAATCCATAGGAAGTTCCTAGACAGAAAATGGTAGAACTGGCTTCCTTTGAGAGTGCTGTCAGATCCCAGGCCTCGGGGTCGTGCTGCAGCAGCCTGCTGTCAAACCAGTCTCCCAAGAAAAATGTAGAAATGGTGCTGTGAAATAAGTTGAGTAAAATATGCAGTATTCTAACCTTAATGTAGCTCCATATGGGCAGGCAGAGATGGAAATTCTGTAATAGACATTGCATGGCATTTACGTGAAGAGGAATGTGTATATAGTACATTAACCTAATGCTTTAATCTATAATTTTATCCAGAATTACAGACTTATGAATATATATGGCTGCGGATGTTTTTCAAGACCTCCTATACGATTGTTTTAGCTCCTCACTTTCCTCCTGAAATGAGATCTCCTCACTTCTTTTGCCTGATTTGAAGGCAAGGAGCGCACTGCTTGGAGCAGTGTGAGCTGTGGGCCAGGGGGACTTGATTTGTCCCCTGGGAGAACAGATTGGCTGCACTGGGTTGATGGGGCAGCAGGTTATGCTGGACTTATCTGCATGTTAATCCTTACAAGCCCACATCCCGGGTAAACAAATACTAAGGTAATGCCAACTGCGTTCATTCTCTTTAGCAGCTACAAGTTGCCTCAGAAGTGGTTAGAGAACCTCCATTTTCCACATCCTTGCAAGAGGAGGGTGCGTTTCAGGTGTATTCTTGCAGCCTACGGACCATCCGAGGGGCAGGTGGTCAACCAGGCCCGTTCTTGGCACAGTTAAATACAGCAGCGACAGCAGCACCCGTGTGCTGCGGCGCTAACCAGCGATGTCGCGCCTGCCGCTGCTGAGCAAGACGCGGGTACTGAGGGCGGCTCTCTGCAGGCACCGGTTCCCAGGGCCGCTCCTTGAGCTGCAGCATTTGACCCCTGCAGTTTGACTAGAAGGGGGGATTCTCCTGTTTGCAGCCCTGGCTGAGAGCTGGTTCGTTGCCCTGCTCTTTTCTGCTTGTGAATTGTGGATTAGAAAACTCTTACAGCCGTGGGTGAGGCGAGGTTCAGTGCTCGCTCCTGCCCCTTGACAGGACCAAGCTCATGAGCATGCGGCTCTGCGGTTTAAAGAGGAAACTTCAAATCCATATTGTGCAAGGGAAAGGATTAAAATGGCATCAAAGGCGAAAGAAGAAATTTTCAGGGTGAAAACTCCAGTTTCAGTGAAATTATAGCAGTAGCACTAGATGAATGTGAGGGTGGGTTTTGGCAGCAAGTTTGGAGGCAGTCCATTTAGTGATTAAGCTGATTTTATACATATAGGCATGCTAAACCTCAATTATTGTTACTCAAGAAAAGCACCTGGATTAATCATACCTGCCACATCCATCATTTTTCCTAATGTCTGCTCCATGTTTATCTGTCTGGCTGTGACTCCTGCAGAGGAGAATTTCACCAATTGATTTAAAAAAAAAAAAAAAAAAGGTGATTCATTTTACGGCACTCGTAATTCCCTGCAGCAGGATCAGGTCTCCTGGTTCCCTTCCTCTTTGGTGCAGGAATACCCTGTGCTGGGAGGGCTGAGCAGGCTGCATGGTGCAGGTGGCCTGGCAGAGGGACAGGGTTGGTGGCCGGGGTCTCTTCCCAGTTTCATTCCCAGTGCCGCAAGAAGTGGGAAGCCCCAGGATTGTGGTTTATAATGTGAGGGGCAGAACTGCAGGGGAGCCTCGTAGAGCTTTGGGAGCCAGCGTGGGGAGGAAGCCTGGGGTCTGCCTTGAGGTGTGAGTGTAGAAATCGGCAAAACGCTCAATGTGACAAGTGACAGACAGCGCAGGAGGAAGGTGATGGGCTGATAGCTCATCCCGCTGGGAAGTGGCCCTCCAAAAAGGCTGCCCAGACCTTCCCGTTGGCCGCACACCCGGAGCGCTGGTTGCACTGCCTGTATCCACAGGGTGCCCCAGGATGCTCCTCCTCTCGTGGGCTCCTTGGCAGGTACAAGCCCTGTTGCAGCACCTTTGATGGGTGTTGCAGCCAGCTGCGTGGTCCTTGGAGCAGCTGTGGTTGGGAGCTGCTCTGCACAGGATCAGGGTATGTGGCCCAGGAAGGGCAGCTCTCTGCTTTAGCAGCTTGTGCAGCAGAGGCAGCGGCTGAAATGGCTGGGGACTGGTTTATCTGACTGACCCGGACGTTATTAGCGCTGCCACCTCCTCGGTATCGTTATGTCTGGCATGTCACCCTGTTCACATCCAGCGATAACCTCGTGCCGGGGAGGAGCAGGAGGCTTTCTAGCAACGGAGAGGCCGTTCCGGCTGTCGCTGCTCGCAGCAGCCGCACCGTCTGGGGGAGACGGGCTCCAGAAACACCCAGCAGAGCTCTCTAATTGCTTCTGGCCGCTGCAACGGCCCGTGGATTCCCGAGCTCTTCCCTGCTGGCCGAAGCGCCCGAGGAAAGGCAGGCATTGCCACTACTCAGAGGTGTCTCCTGAGCCAAAGGAAATCTCTGCAGTTTCCTTCAGCAAGTGAGATGACGCCAGCTCTGCGGGTGGACAAACTCGCTGGAAACCTGTCAGCAGCATTAGTCAGGTTTTTCAGAGATGCACACGTGTTACAGCCAGAATAGAAACGCTGTTGCAATCGGCTAGTGTCAATTCTTCCCTCTCATAAAAGTCAAAGAATCTCACCCGGACATCTCCATGATTTCCAGAGCTAGAAAAGCTGAGTGTAAAGGTAGGGTTCAACTGTTTGGCAAGAAGGGAATTAGCACGGAGCAGACTGGTAAGAAACAAAGTGGAGTCTCCCTTGTTTATGGTCTTGAAACTGGATGACTTTGCTTGTGATAACTAACCAGAATTGGGCTTTCTGTTTTGTCTGGTGTGAGTTATGGCAGCAATATCCTCTGGTCTGTATCACAGGGCAAACGTTCTCAGTTCTGCCTTTGACATCGAAGTATCTCTGAAGCCTGGGATGGCTGGGAAATGGCATTCTGGGCTGCATTTTGTGATGGGTGGCAAATATGTTCACTTGGAAGCTAGTAGCATATTGGGGAAAATCCAGAGGCTTTTATGCATTTGTTTGAATGAAAATTAAATCTTGGTCACTAGGCAACATGCTCTGAGCATGAGCAGGATTCACAATGGCTGGTTGCAGTCTGGAGGGACCAAATGTTGGTGTCTTCTCCCCTTCCAGTCTTTGGCTTCACAGTATCTTGCTGATCAGAAGGAACACGAGGATGCGGTTTACTTTGCTAAGCAATTCCAACTTTCCTCTCTTTCTGTGCAAAATGATTATAGTCCTCCTGCCCTCTCTTGTTTCCCAGAACATTTTCTTCCTTTAGTTCCAGTGGACAAGTTTCCAACTTCCACTCACTGCTTTGAAGCCTCCCCTGAATTTAACAGTCGCGCAGTGAGATTTTGGAAGTTAATAACACATTTTTATGGAGAGGAAAGGCACTTGACAAGAAGCAGTGGAAATTATGCACAGATCAGAATTTCTGAAAGATTTTGCAAGTTCATAAAGCCTTATAAATATAGAATGGGCTTCTCCGAGGGACAGCATGAATACTTCCTGAAGCTCGGAAAATCACCGTGTAAATAGGCTGAGCACAGGGCGATGCTTTCCGCATACTTCCAGGCAATGCAGATTCTAGCAGCCCTGTTCTTGGAGCTCCCACCTTTCTGCTGCCACTGGCACAGCTTGGATCTTTGCTAGATTTCCCAGTGGAGCTTTAAGGAGCTGTTGGAACCCAGTAGCATACATGTGTTTGCAGTGGTGTGTTGCATCTTGAGAGAGATTTCCACTTCTTTGCTGCACCATGGCCAATGACACATGGTTTCTGGGATCTCCCCAGCCAGACCTCGCTTGCTGCACAGCTTTTGTCTTTACACTCTGGTCGAGCTTCCTCAGCCTATAATTTCATAGGGGACAAACAATACAGAATAAAAAGGGAAAATATTTTAGGCTTTTTTTGTTCTTGCTCCCTTCTTTTGCTTGAATCTAATATCAACACCTCCTTTCTAAGCACTCCTTGTATTCTTGGCAAATATTCAGAGTAATTTGGCTTTTCCCATCTGGGAAGATTTTTCTTTTTCCTCTGCGACTCAGACATAGACCAAAAAAAAAAGAGTTTTTTTGCCTGCTTAACAGCAATTGATAGAGGAAAGGAATCGGAGATAACACAGCCAGTATGGCTGAGGACTTGCTGTGATGGTGCTAAGGTAAGTCAGAATTTTTCTGCTATTTGTGTCATATCCATGTGTACATATCCAGACGTGACTTCATGGCAGAGTAATACACTAGGCATGACAAAAGGATCTGCTCAAGGCAGAAGAGAGTCTTGGCTTACTCAGGGCGCAGGTAAGAGAGAGCTCACATGAGCTAATGAGGATATGTGAAGTATCCAGCATGTGATGTGAAGTATCCAAGACGAGGGTGTTTGCCTCCTACTGACAAGCAGCCTGGTAATGCTAATCCTGCTAAGCAGCTAAAGGAGATGTTGTCATAAAGGAAAGATTTTTGTGACAGATAGGCTGCAATTAATTTAGTCATTTCCTGTTTATGAGCATGTTGATATTTATGAAGTTATTTGTAATCGTTCATTACTGACAGCTACTTGGTTTAAAAGCAAGGCAGCATTATAAATGGAAATATATGGTTATTAGAAATTAGCCTCAGCCAAAATGCTTCCCTCAAGCTTGCTGCAAGGGAAGAATGCTTAGGTGGCAGGCACATCTACCTGCAACAACTGCAGTGGTGGTTTTGGACCAACATAACTTGCATTATTCCCCTCACCATGTTTGTTGCCACAAAATAAGCACCGTTTCCACTGACCACGGCTTGGACAGGTAGAGAGATTCTACCTGCAAGCCCCAGACTTTGCATTAATGTTTTCACTAGAACGGTGGCCCACGATACATGAAATAAATGCCCGTCTCGTGTTGCCCACGTGCCTGACAGTGAATTAGCTGCTAATAATGGATAGCCGGGCTCTTCTGGAGTGAAACGTTTACAGGAACCGACATGCTGCCAAGTTTAAAGCCTGGGAACACAAGGCAATTTCAAAGCTGTCATTTCCTCGCAGAAAGGGGATTATTGCTTTGTTATCAGCACAGATACCGCGTTATGTCGCTTTCCTGCCCTTCAATTACCCAGGTCATGCAGACTGGCAGTGGGCTGCAGTGAAAAACACGTCTTTGAGGTCTGTATTTTTGTAGAATGTGCATGTGTCTAAATAAACCTCTAATGAAATGCGCCGCTGATCTGCATGCATGCACGGTGCACAGATACCATGTATGCAAACGTTAGACCTATAACCTTGCCAACTGCCTGAGATGGCCACAGGAACAGGGATGTCCTGGCAGCTCCGTTCCTGCTGCTTTCAGCATTGGAGGCGCTTCCCATGGTAGGTGTAGGGAGTCGGTGTAGGAATGGAGTCCCTGACTGAGGCAGCGCTGGCAAATACCCTACTTTGCTCTTTTGTGCCCCAAGTCTTTGCTCGTATGGGCAAATGCCACGGCTTTCCCCGGCCTCCAGGGGAGCTGTGCTGAGAGGCAGCTCTGCTTCTGCAGCCGCGCTTGTAGCTCTCCAGGCATAAAGCATCCAGTGGGCGATAAAGTTGCTGATTTGTGTGGAACATGGATTATGCTCTTACATGGAGGATAAGACAGTTTATCCTTGTGCTGCTGTGGGTAAAGCATCCCTAAGGCCTCTGGGTGCCGCGAGGTGTTTCTGTGGTCCCTGGGTACTCGTCAGGGCTTCAAGCACTGCGCTCGTGCCCACCCTGCAGAGGGGTGAGAAAGGCACCTGGGTCAGGCCTATTTTTTGAAAACATTTGGGTACCTCAATCAGCAAACGTGTCTCAGACATGCCCTGGATTTCAACCGAGTCCTGTTGCTGCTGCTCTTGCTGCTGTGTGTTCCACGTAGGGGTTAAAGAGAACAAACTGCCGTGGAGAGATTCATAGTAAGCTGCTAGTTTGCGGAAGGTTTTAGCAGTCCTAAACTCTGTTTCGTTCCTGGTAGGACATGGAAAGATACAGTGAAGACAAAGTACACTAATATTTTGTTCCTTTCCGGTAATTAGCAATGTAAGTATTCTCCAAGGGCTCACCCGCCTTGTCCTGTGCATATTTATTTCCTCTGTTCCACTGTCTTTTCGTTACCCTAACCTGAAAAATCACGCTGTTCAGAATGTGCATATTTCCTGAGGAACAGTTTTAACTTGAATGTAAGTTGCTTTCTTGCTGCTCCTCCAAAAGCTGGCACTGTATGAGTATCTGGGGCTTATACTCTGTAGTTTTTAAATAGAATTTGGAATCATGATCTGCAGAAAACAGCATGTGGCCTTAGATAAGATGTAACAATGATGCCATCATTCTGTGCAATGAAATGAATATATATGTGAGATGTATCTATGTGTGTATATATAGAGATAGATATGTGTGTATATATATCTATATATATGTCTTTGACACTTAGCTTGTTTAAAATACTTCAGTTAAAATATTCTTCTTGGTTATTTTGACTATAAAGAAAACACTGGGAGATTATGAACTTTGAATACATTCTTAGAGTTAATAGGTGCATTTGTCTATGCAGGGCAGTATGGGGTTTATAATATGGAGTAGCTCTGCAGGATTCCTGTGATTTAGAGCTGCAACAAAGCACTGATTGACTCAAAGGAACTGAGACAGCAGGTCTGGCTCTGTCGTAAGATTTAATGTGTTTCTCTTAACTGTTTCTTCCTAAACATAAGGCAGCGGCATCCGTCACTAAGCATCACTGTGTTTTAAAATGGCTTTTCTCTCACAAAACCAGGCATAAGTCACAGGAAGTTTAAATATCACGCTGTATGAAAGCTACAGGGTAAAGAAAGGGTTTTGGGAAACTTGCTGTTTGCAAATTTTTTTCGGTGAGCTTTTCATCAGTAAAATCTGGAGACTTTGCTGTTCCCTATTCTAAACCAAGTAGGGAAAAAAAAATACATTTTTCCTGTCAACACCTTGGATTAAAAATGATGAAACGGGGCATTTGTGGCGGGTTAATTGCTCCTCGGGTCCTTGCAACCCCTGCGCAGAGCGGGTGTGAATATTAAGTCGGGCAGAGGCAGGCGTGCCGTGCGGGGAGGCCGTACGAGCCAGACGCCCGCGGTCCCCGGCAGGCTCCCTACCAGACAGCCTGCGCACGGCAAGGTCAGCCCGACCTTCCCTAGCTGCTAGCTGAATCCGTAAACACGGCGTCGCAGAGCTCGCGAGGCAGCAACGCAGCCCGCGGTGCCGGCGGGAGAGGACGCTGGGGGTTAGAATGAGGCTGTTTCCTTTAAGAAGCAGAGTCTGAGTCCTACTTGTAGAAAATAACACATATGTTCAGTAGGTGTTTCCACCTCCCTTTTAAATATACAGCTCACTTGTCTGTCACAGAAGCGTGTAAGCAGGGGAACTCCCCTTTTCCCCGAGGACCTCTGCTCGTGTAGGAGCAGGTAGCTGGTGCGCCAACATATGGGCTCACCTGTACGGCCTGGTTTATGTATGGAATTCATCAGGATAATATAGCATCAACGCCAGAACTGTGCTTTTATGACAGCATCCAATTACAGGCTATTGTTAGTTAGGGCTATTGATACTTCATCCAGCTCAGGTGTCCAGTTCAGGGTGTGCACGTCTGGAAAGGTGTGGCAATGCTGGAGGTGTGAAACCACAGCAGAACCAAAGATCTTTCCGCTCAGACCATGGGAAAAGCTCTCCGGAGAGATGGGCTTGTCTAATTCTAGAGCAGTTGGGCTCTGCAGGAGCTGCCAACACGAGTAGCACTTTGTGAAGTCGTGTTACGTGATCTGCTCCGGGAGCTACAATAAGGAATCAAATGTGCAGCAATCCATCATACTCATCCCCTCTCTCATTACTGTAGTGCCTAACACAACTGTTAATGCATTCATGCTTGAAATGCTGCCTGGCAAGGCAGGGTGGACAGTCTCCATCCTGCCAGATGCTCATAGCGGGATACAGAGGAATAGACCTTCAGAGACTGCTCCCTTCTAAAGGAAGCCAGCTCTGGTGGCCTAGCCATGTCTGGGAGATCTTAATCATTGTCTTTCAATTCACTGTCACGATAGAGCTGAGCAAAGTCTCCAAGGCCATTTGCAGCTTGAATATTCAAGTGCCATCACACATGCTTGGCTAAGGCTGTGGTGCCTCCAAAAAGATGCTAGCTTAGCTCCTAAAGCCAGACTCCTTCAGACAAGGGGTTTTTTTTAAACATTGTTTACTTCTTCAAAAGCTAAAAAAAAAAAAAAAAATCAGTTCAAATGTAGACTACAATTTTCTCCTGTGAAGAAAGGAAGGAATGTCTTGCACCTTCCTATTTACACAAAAGATTTAAACTTTAAAAAAAGGAAAAAAAAAGATCAACTGGTGAGAGGAGTGACTGAAGGGGGCATTGGGAATATGCTCTCTGTACATCTATTATAATGGGAACCAAAGCAAAGAGTCCGACTGAAAAGCATCCTTTTAGTTAACAACCTCTCAATTTAAGTGCATTTTGAAAAGTCAAATAATAGCAGGAAGAAGCTGGGCTCACAGCTGTCTCTGCCCCCAAATACTGTCTTTCATTCTCATAGCCTGGCCAGAGTCCAGCTGCTTTTAGGCTGTAAGCCACGGGGTGTATACAGAAAAGATTCTGTGATCCTGTTTCCTTGTCGGTCAGGGTGAAGTTGTTGTAAATAACCATTTTCGAGTGTGCCTGTGTCCAAACAGAGCATGCTGTTGGGTACTGTGGGATTGCCTTGAGCAGGGTGCAAAGACGATGAGCAGACCCAGAGCAGAGCATGGTGGTCTGGGAGACCCCTGATGCCAGAGCGGGGGGTTCCTGCATGTATTGGGCTCTTCGGCAAGCACGGAGACTCTTTGATGTCTGCCCGTGCAATTAGTGGGGATCCACGTTCTCCATCATTGTCATTCCTGCTAATAGGTAACCTGGCTGGGCAATATTGGGCTGTGATTTTACAGGTTGTGCTTGTTTTTTTAACATAGGTTTGTGCTAGCTAAGGAGAAGGTGGGATGCCCCAAGGAGTGCTCTTGGAAAGGATGGCTTTGTGTTTACATCTTTGGTCAGGGCTTTGTGGACATGTTCCCAATTGACCCCATCCTCCTGGGCGTCCTTTGGTAGCTTGACCATGCCACATGGCCGTGGTGATCTGTCTTTTCTTCTCCCTCACCTTGCTTTCCTCTCTAGGACGTGAGTTATTCCTGTGGGAACATAAAGTACCTGCATGAGAAAGTTCTCCACAAGCTTCACACGTGGAGCCAGATTGGCGTGGACAGGCTGTGAAGACCAATTCCAGGGTTGCTCTGTTTAAGTTGTGGGGAGGAAAAAAGCAGGTGACCTGGTCCTTGCAATCCCTTGGGGTGTCAATGAACCTGCAGAGAAGAGACCTATAATTACAGAGCTGTGGAAGTACCTACATGAGTCAGGAGGCAACTCTCTACCTGAGGGTGTTTGCTCATTCTTATTCCTTGGGGATGTAGGGATGACTTTTGTGAGCATCTCAGCTGACATAGCTGGATATGAACATTTTTCCTTGAAAATAAGCAAAGGATGAAAAGCCAACTTAGATTGAAACCCAGAACCAGATCCGACAGACTTCTTGCTTTTTCCCTAATTTCCCTTCAGCTGCTTGGAGCAGAGTAGTCAGTTCAGACTGATTTCACTGGCCAGAAAAACAAGTTCCGTGGTTGCTCTGTATGGGTCTTTCCCCTGTAGTCTTTGGATCATTCACCTCCCCTTCACTTCTGCTAGTACTGGACCCGTGATGGATCAAAACAGCTTTTGCTGTCATATTTTTTGAGCATTTCCAGGCTTGTTTCCAACCTTTCAGGTGTGAGCCATGTGTAGTTTTGGTCCTGTATCAGCAGACCTATAGGTTTGTGTGTGTGTGTATATATCTATATGTTGATGAATGTGTGCTCATACGCATGCACTCACATGAACTGTAGGTGGCACTTTGAGAACTAGCAAAGATGCTGCTATGGCCTCTGTACTGGCCTGGCTCTTCCCACACAGAGACAGAGAGAAGGAGGAACAGAAAGTGAGCATGGCAGAGAGCAAAGGACCCTGGAAAAACATCCCAGTCCTTCCTCATGCCTGGGTATGATGTATGCAGTGAGCTGCTGACAGCCCTCTGGGAGAGACGTGCCAACACCCGGTACTTTTCTTTACAGTATGTTTTACTGATCTGCCTCAGAGGAGGAGATCTGCTGTACTTGTCACCACAGGAGTTCGGCCCCATAGCCAAGTGATGCGGCCGGAGGAGAGGCGGCTGCTCCAAGGGGTTTATCGTGTTCAGCACCGGGTACAGAATATGCATTTGCAGAGCGCCTGGCCCTGACCTGCCTCAATTGGCAGGAGAGAAATTCGAGCCACGCTGTGATCAATCTGCTGTCAGTCAGCAATTGGGAACTGAAGGGCAACCCTGGATCGATCTGTTGGCAGAGCAGTGTCCTCATTTCAGAGATTACCTCGTTTCTGCCGGGCCGTGTTAACGCTTTGGGCACTGGGTGCAGGTGAGCAGCACGTCCTCTCTGTGTGCACTGGGCATGATGCCTTATGGAGGACAAATTTTGCATGGAACCTGCAGTGTATATGCAAACGTTGCCCCGTGTGATACGGAAAGTGGCTTGTCGAGGTGTGTCACAGGCTGTGCAACACGCAGCAAATCTTTTATTCTGGACAACATGAACCTGGGTCTGGGGAGGCTGTTCTGCATGTGCCATGAAGAGCTGGGTGCCACTGGAAGGGGCATCTGTGGGGTGCAATATTAGAGGGTGATAATGGAGAAGAAACTTTTCTCAGATGTGGCACCACATGAAAACTGTGACTGTTTATGGCCATTGTAGCACCCAGGAGAGGAAGAGTAGGCGCCTGGGAATGTCACCGTTCTTGTCACAAAGAGGTCTAAATGCTTGGCACGTCTGTAAAAGTGAGGCCATGGTGGGGGACAGTTTTGACCGTTTGAGTTTTGGGGAATGTTTCTGTGCTCCTTGGAGTTGGTCTGAAGGTATGTGTGCAGCATTTGAGTGTATCATGGTGTGGACCTCAATTGTGCTTGAAAAGCCATCCATGGAGGAAAACACCTTTTCGTGGGCACAGGGGGTGTTATCAGTCTCTTGGCCTAAAAGCTGGAAGTGGATGGGGACTGCATCACCTCCCCCTATGTCAAAGGCTCTAAATGTTTGGCAAGGCCCTAAGGTTGTGCCCAGAGTCAGGGGAGGGCAGTGAGGGCAACCCCAGCATGGGGAACATCTTCAGCCTCCACTGGTGGGGGAGCAGTTTTCAGTCTCACCATTTGGACACTCTGTTGGGACCCAGTGCCAAACCCCTTTCTACCAGTAATCACTGGGCAAATTATTTCTGCTCATCCTCCCATGCTGTTTTTAGGCTGACTTCTCCTTTACACGCTGCCTGCTGCAAGCTTGGATGGAGCTTGCAGGATCAGCAGATGGGCTGCTTTTTGCCTATGGCTATAGCCGAAGCTATTCCCTTATTTATCATCCACCCAGGAGCTGGGTGTGTCTGGAGTGCTTTGCTTAGGGAAGTGAGCTGGGAGTGTGTGCGATGTGGCCTCTATTTTAAAGGTTTTGCTTTTTCTTTTCACTTTATTTCAAATGGATGCCTTGAAGAAGCCATTTTGTAAACGTGGTTCCTTGTTTTGACTGAATTTGCAGGATTACTGAGGGCTTTTTATGAGGACCATCCCAGGTAAATCTGAATTCATAATCTGTGGTTTTCCTTGTCTGAGAAGGTTGCATTTCAGCAAGATAGAGACCCCAGCATTATGGCTTCTTTGCCTGCCGTTGTATCAATACTTCTCCAAAGTTCTCTGACCATAATAATATTAATAATAATAAAAAACCAGCTGTGTAAAATTCACAGCTTGATTTCTTTTTTCTTCCCTCCTCTCTCCCCCACCGAACTCCCTTGAGTATGACATCAGCTTAAGCACTGTTCATTTAGGATCTTCGGCTTTCAGTGCCAGATTACAATGGAGCCGCTCAAGCGTGCTTTGTTAGCTTTGATTATGTTCAATATGGTGTAGCACAACAGCTGGAATAATTGAGATAATCTCCCTGCTCGTGTAGGGGGGAAAATGATGCTGAAGCAGGGGGAAAAAACCTATTAGGAAGCAGTAGTGGCAATAGAGGAATTAGAGACCTGTAGTGCCGAGGCAACACGCCAGCCAGGAGGCCTCAGCTGTTTTGGGGGAGTTCTTGTATCAGAGGGATGTGGGCTGCTCCTTATTTGAATGTTGGGAAGATGTGTCTTTGTAAGACTGTTCGTCTGAGCCCCATTTTTCCCATATGCAAAGTGAGGCCAATATTCTTGGCTGCCCTGAGAGGGTGTTTTGAGGCATAATCCACCGTAGTGGTGACTTTCACACAGACAGTGCTTGTTTAATAAGGTCAGCTGAGAGTCCGCAATGGCAGCAGTGAGCAGCCACTTCTTGGAGCCAACCCAGGACACAACTTTCCCCCCAAAGCACTGGAAGATCTGCTCTCTGCACAAGCCCATGCACTGTGTGGGAATAGCCTTTCCTGACTATCTGCACCAGTTTGATGAAAAGCACTTTGAGTTCAGACAAAGTTGAACACTATCCAGGTGTGTTCTGCATTACATGCAAAGGCTGCCTGCAAAACCAGTAAAGAAACTTGGATTTGGAGGTGGATTTGGTCACCATTCCTTCCTTCCAGAGCAAAACATCTTTCATTCTCCACTGAGAATGAATTCTCTGCTTTGCTGGTGTCTGCAGCTCCAACTTAGACTCTGGATCTTGGGAAGCGCCTCAGAGGCAGTCACAACTGTTTAAGACAAAAATACCTGTCTGAAAAGAAAGCTAAGGAGTCTGCTTTGGATACTGCATGTACACAACTATGTGGTTATTACAAAAACCCTAACATGCCTTGGTAAATTTTACTTAACAGAACTACTTAATCTCTAAAAATGTTAACCTCCAGGTTTTTATTTACTGAGCTGGTGCTTTATGATGCCGTTGTCTAATTGAAATGTGTTCATTCCTTCTCCAAGTGCCACTACTAAGCATTTTACTGATGTATAGCGGGAGAACTGGATGAGATTTTCTTTCTTTCAGAGCAAACTCGGGAGACAGATGGTGTTCAGATGGTACAGATGTGACAGCTTCCATCGCCTTCTTTATGGAGCCCATCTTGCCAGCTAAGCACTTTTGTTTTCAGATGACAAAGCTGTAGGTTTCACAGGCACCATAGAAAAGAGGGCAGTGGCCCAGGGATGTGGAGGCTTTGATTTAGATATCTCCATTAGTGAGGCTGTTTGCTTCCCAAAACAGCTGGAGGTGACTTGAGCCCAGTTCTGTTTGTCTCTCCATCTTGAGCGATTGTGCATAGAGCAGCAGTTTGGAGAGTCCTAACCCTTCCCTCTTTTTACTTCCAGTGATTTCCTTGGAGCTCTCCAACAGACACAAGTGATTTACTCTTTTTATTGCAGACAGGAGGATTGAGGCACCGATAGGAGGCCACAGCATGAGGCAGAGGGAGGTCTGGGACTAGGGCCCAGCTTGCCTTGGTATCAAGCCAGTGCAGCAGGCACCAGGCCAAACCACTCTGCTAAGGGTGGGTGGAAAAGCTTGGTGTAAAGGCAGGCAGAGCTTGTGGTGGTGATGGAAGTAAACTCTCAAAGCCAGATGGTGGTTTGTTTGGCTATTCAAACCCTTGCAGGTTGCACAGGTTCAGAAGAACATATCTGTTATGAGTGCATCTTTCCTTTGTACAGCTCAAGAGCTTGAAGCAAGAAGGAACTGCCGTTTTCTTCCATGTCATTAACATAATGTTGGTTTGTGATTGAGAGAAATGGCAATGTTGTTTTATGTGAATGTAACTAACCATATGGAATACAGTGTCTCTGGTTATCATGTAAGCAAAGAGCTCAGCAGAAAGTTCAGTGTCTTACGGTCAGTCTTACCGTGATATCATTGTGAACCTTCTGGCCATACAGAAGATAGGTGGGAGCTCTTGTCTTAGAAAGTCCTTGGAACTTGAGTTTATTGAGATGCTTTCCATCACTTGCTGGTTATCTGCCTGTGCCATGAAAAGTCCTAGGAAACCGTCATGAAGACCGGGTCTGGCTCTGTCTGGTTTGGGCCCCAATCTGATATCAACTCCATAGCTAGCTGGTGCAGAGATATGACCATGAATTCACTCCTCACTTTGAAAGGAGATGATCTGCCCGCAGTGAATGACAGATTTTGCTCGTGACTCTTTCTGACCATTTGGTCTCTCTTGCAAATTGTTCTGCTGTCACGTGCCCTCACTTTCAAAGTCAGGCAACTTCTGACATTATTTTATTTGCAAGAGGGCCGTTGCCATCCTATCAGGCTATGAAGTGCCAGTTTGTCTATAACCCTTACTGTGCAATGCCTCTGTTTCCAGGCCTGAATCCCTCTGCCTCATGCAGGCTTGCTGTGTCACAGCAGATAAGTGGGTAAATGCTATGAAATTCAGCAATTTAGTACACATGCAAAGCTGCCAACTGGCAAGAATTCTCTGAGTGGTAAAATGAAACATTTTGAGTTATAGAACAAAATGTCTGTGCTGGGGTACTGAAATACATGTATTTAATGTACTATTACTGAGGTTTAGTGGAAAACCAGAATGAAATCTATTTAAACACACCCTTGCTTCATGTAACATTTCTGTTGTGCAAGTCATTGCTCAGCATATCACAAAAGACAGCATTCCCCAGCTTTTGTTTAATACCAATTACTTCTGTGCTTCAAATAATAAGAAGCGTTTTTCAAAAAATGGATTTGCTTAGGCATTAGGGAAAATACAGCTAGCAGCTCAGAACTCTTTCTTGGGAAATCTGCTCTGAGGCAGGCACCAATATAACAAAAGTAATTAGAAATGAATGCTGATCATTTATTTCCTGGGACAGTCAGAGCTGCCCAAATCCTATTCTGTCTGTGTCATCATAGGTGGGCTTTTTGGAGGAGATTTTCCATGTTCCCAGCAGGAAGGCAGTAAGTTTCTGAAGACGATGTGGGAACCACAAGGTGTTCTGCATTGCAGGGGGAAGGAGGGCTCGTGTTGGGACCTCCCATTGGGGAAGGGGCTATTGGGCAGAGGCCTCGTGTTTGTCCTGGGCTCCAGGCACGTGTTTAATGGAGACTCCTGCCCCTGTGTCCCACGTTCCCTCACACGGTGAGGACAGTGGAGGTTGCCCTGGCACACACTGCGCTCTCCTGTTTATCAGGCATCTATCAGAAGGACATTCGCTTTATCATGTGCCTGTTGGAGAATAACTCATGGAGAGGGATCAAGGAAAGGTGCCACAGGTCTAATGTTTAATTTACCTTCCTCATCAGGTCAAGGAGGAAGGCAGAAGGAGAGACAAGATGCTGTAGAGAGCCTTCGACTGGGTCGCAAGCCTTGAGTCTGTGCAGGAAGCTCTTTCCCTTGGACTGACTGCCAACTGATGTTTTGGCTTGAGAGGTGAGTGAAAAATGAGATTTCTCAGTGGAGCCCAGGTACAATTCTGGATGTGCGAATGGGATGGAGGCGACAGAGAAATCTCCTCTCCTGGGTGTTGTGTGTGGCCGATGCTTTAGGGGCATGCGATGCCAGGCTGCAGGTGTTGATGCTCCACATGATGTGGCAGTTAGGGAACCGCATCCTTGGGCTTTTGGACACTATCTGTCACCTGCTCAGGTGCCCTCACTGATGTGGCTGGGCTGCAGGGCCAAATCCCATCCCCAGACCTTACATGAAGAGCAAGGGGAACTGCTCATCATGGGAAAGACCTCTTTGAGATAGGGATGTGCCTGGGCTTCACATCGGAGCAGCTTGAAGAAATGGTGGGCGCTGCCTCTGCTCCTGGGTCGTCACATCTGGCTTCAGGCCCCTGGGCTAGTGTTGGCACAGCGTCGCTCTTTTGGGGGGTGTTACTGAAGCAACCACCACTGGTTCTGCCTCAGTGCCCTCTTCCATGGGCAGAGGAGAGGCCTCCCAGTGATTTCATGAGGGAATATCATCAGAGAGCTCACTACAGAGCTGCTGGTGAGGAAGAAACCTCATTCTAGCAGGGATTTGCATCCCAAAGTACATATGGGCCTAACAAACTCAAGCTTGGCTCCTTTCACAAGCCAAAATAAATGGTTCCCATGCCTGCCTGGATTCTAAATTAACAGAACAAACAGTCATTTAGAATGAATGATTTCAAGTCAGAGGAATACAGATCGGATCTAGTATTCTCACTGGAAGAATACTATTGCATCAAAAAATATATTACCTAGATTTTCAATTGTCTAGGAACTGGGCGGAAGATCTTCATTATCATGCAGTCCACACACAGTAAAACCATCTCTGGCTCCACATCCAACATGTGCCTTAAAACACTGCAAGGGTTGCCAGCTGCTGGCAACCTATGTGGCCTGTGTGCAGTTGGTGCCAGGAGGGGTTTGCCCCAGTGTTCACTATGTGACCTGTTTGGCAGAAGATGACTCTGAGCCACTGCCACACAGGGACCACAGAGGGGCACAAGGGTCCCAGGACTAGGCAGAGAGGCAGCAGACAACTTTAGGGAAGGAAAAGAAAATTATGAAAAGCCATTTGTGGACCTTCCTACATCTTTGCCACCTATCATCTTCACTGTCAATGTTGTCACTGTCACTGACTTGAGGCCTCACTGTCCTGTCATGGCCAGTGTCCCGTCCTCCCTGCCCTATTCCCTCCCCTTGCTTCCTAGTGCTAGACCTGCATCCTCTCCCCAGCCATACTCTGTCTTTCCTATTGTCATTGCCAACCATCCTTTCTTTTGCCTGGGCCCCAAACCATTTAGCCTGGCAGTGAGTGGATGGGTGATGCTGGACTGTAACTCTTCTGAGGAGCTGTCAGTGCAGGCAGGTTGGCTTTTTGCAGTGTTTTTACGATAAGAAGTAATCCTCAGGCAACTTTTAGATGTTTACTGATCATACTATTCAAAATAGAGTTCATAGTTTGATATAGGCTGTTGGAAGAGTTGGTACCAAGTTCCAGTTGTGTAAATAAAGTCTGAACTCTTAACTCTTCAGGTCTGATTCAGACTGCTGCAATGTGAGCAGGTGTCTCTGGACTACTACTAGTGTGTTTCTGATGTGATCCTTACTGCAAAAGCAATCCAGAAATGAAAATTAATAGAAGCTGATTGGTTCCAGCCTTTTGATGGCCTGTCTACTGCATTAGGTAAATACAATTTTGGCATAGGAAGTTCCAGGCAGTGTGAACCTGTTACCAGCCCATCTATAATTTCTGGTCGTAAGACACTCATTTGTGTTATGCAAGGAGTAAGACTGTGATTTACAACTGTTCTTTCTGCCCTGAATAATGTGCTCTAAGTTCCCTCTCACATGACCTCTGAACAGCTGCAAGTGGTTGCATCAGCTGTCAAATCCTCCCTAAACCCCTTACTCTTCCCGTGACCTAACGTAGCTC
This sequence comes from Eudromia elegans, assembly GCA_003342815.1. Lineage (NCBI taxonomy): Eukaryota > Metazoa > Chordata > Aves > Tinamiformes > Tinamidae > Eudromia > Eudromia elegans. The sequence continues at coordinate 12,725,977 of PTEX01000002.1, forward strand.
CAAGATTGCCATGATGATGCCCGGACATGATCCAGAGGATCTCGTTTATTTTAACTGCACAGCTGTTTATTATTCTGCCCTGGAGCAGTAAAGCTATCAATTGTCCAGAAGAAGAACATTTCAGAGCACACTAAACAGCAAATAATGCTCCGCTCAGGATATTAAAACATCACAAACCACAAATTTCCTAGTGTTATGACTTTATAGTTGACATCTCTTTTTCAGCACTGGGGGACCATGAGCTGAGCAGCAGAGTTTGATACCCTGCTCTGTAATCAATGAGGTGCCTGGCTCAGCCTGCCAGGGCTAAGCAGGGAATGGGTAGATTTGTGCAGCCTGTGTCCGTGTAGGGGTTGCTTTTCCCTACTCATCATGAGATTTGAAAGTTGGATTTGGTTGTATGGTGCTAACATGCAAGGGGAACTCCAAAAATGGAGAATTTTTGACCCAGAGCTTCACTGGTGGCTGATGTAGGTTCTGGATTGAGTTTGCCCTGGACGGTGCTCGGGTTCCACACCTGGACTGCACTGTCTGAACTCAGATTTAGGCTTTTGGGCTTCATTGCAAGGACCCCGCTAGAGCATCACCTGGGCTTGCTGGTGAAGGGCAAGCCTTGCCATGCCCTAAGTGTGACCATGTGAAAGTTTGTGACATTCTCATGCAAAAAGAGCTTACCCCAGGTTAGCGAGAACTTGGTGGGTTTCTCACTACACTGGGAATCACAGGAGTGTCCTTGGATTTGTGAGAGGGTGAAAGTCTCCTGCTCCCCAGCACAAAGCAATGTTTTCCAGGTGTGTTGCTCCCTCTTAGTTCTGCTTTCCAATCTGACTGGTATCGGGAAGCACAGAAAATAGTGGAAATTAAAAATGAAAATAACACGAAGATAAACACGCCTCTTTTTGATCTTTAAATTGTGTTATTGCCAGGCAACAGTACATCTCTGAGCTGGTGCTATCGGCTCTCTGTTTAACCGTGAATTGAGTGGAGCTATTTCGCTTGCCAGCCAGCTTGTGCGGTAAGTTGGAAAATGTAATTAATAGGAAGCAACATGAGCGTCTGATCTTGTAAGTGACCTCTCCCAAAGCACATCAGAATAGGAAGCTATTTATCTTTGCAAGCTCCTCTTATCATAGTATCATCAGGCCCCTTTAGAAGCCCGAATGTAGTGATCCTTGTAACAGCCCTGTCACGGGACTGGCTGGCGGCTGCTGGGCATGGGAAGCGTCACTGCGTGCAGGAGTCAAGGCAGGAGCGGGTTGGGGATGTCTCCAGTTTAGGAGCACGTGTTCCTCACTGCACAGGACCCTGAATGCTCCTTTCCCAGCCATTCCGGAGAGACTGGGGAATGGGAGACCGGCCCAGGGTGCTGTGGCTCAGCCCTGCAGCATGATGAAGCACCGGAGCAGGTTTGCAAGCTGCTTGCATGGGCCGCTCCGTGCCCTTAACCCATTAGTGTCTGTGGCTCTATCTCCATTCCCGAGTTCTTGACTTGCCCTCCTGTGGTCTCACTATAGCGTGATCCCTCAAAGAACCCATTTGTCTTTTCTCTGAGATGATGCAACAATTATTTGTTAAGAGCAGCGGTGCCTCAGTTTCCAATGCATAGTAAAAGTGGGTGCATTCTGAGCCATACTGGAACTTGCCAAATTATTGTATGCAATTTTCATTCCCCTTTAGGAGATCACAGAAACAAGCTGTAGCTACTGCCCTCCCTCTAGCAGGACGCAGTCACCCTCACTAGAATGGAGTCACCAGTTGCTTTTCTCTTTGCAATTTTTCTCAGAGCTCAAGGAATTAAATGCATCAAAGCCTTAATTTCTGAAAGACAGTAAGTCTGACCCACTTTGACCTCCACAATGTCATTTAGTTTGACTATCTGGCCAAGAATTTTCTTCTCCCTTGTGTTCCCTCTGCTTTACCTAAACTAGTCAATGAGCATGAGGGGTAGTAACCGGATACCTAAAAATGCAGATTAGCACAAGAGGTTAACGCAGCAGAAGCGTGCTGCTTGCTTCTACCAACTCTGCTCAGTATTTAAACTGAGATGTTGAGTTCCCATGGGGAAAATTGTACTAGAATAGAAAAAGGCACAGCATGTAGCTATTATTGGGGTAGTGATTGTAATGAGCATGGAAAATGGAACAATATATAGCCCATTCTTAATAGACTCTTGGGAGGGTTATCCTCTGCTTCGTCACAGATCCCATAACCAGACACTTCTTTTTAAAAAAAAATAGTTTTTTAAATTTTTCTTTTCCTGTTTGGCAGGCCCAGATTTCATTTGCCCAGATTCATTTCTTCAGTAAACATTTACGGTATTTCCTAAAGATGAATTTTCCCCATGTCTCCATCCACATGCAGTGCTAATGAAACAACCCCTTCTCTCTTCTCTGTCAGCTGTTGGAGTGCAAGTCCTGGCCTTTCCAAAATGCTGTGAAACATCAAATGCTTCTGCCCTGCTCCTCTGTCTGCCTCAGATGGGAAATACTCTGAGCCCTGTCCTCAGCGTGTGCTCCTGGCATCATCCACATCGTCGGAGTTGCACCGACCTGGGCATCCGCTCCTGCAGAGAAGGTACCCAAAGTCTAGGAGGGAGAGAGGGAGGTGAGAAGAGGACCAGCTTTTTCTGTGCACTTGGAAATGAGGTATGGAATTACCATGAAAAGAAATGCTCTGTTCTGAAATGGTAGTTAGTTTTGGCTTTAAGTTTGTGGCTGCTTCAGTGGACAGAAGTGCTTTGCTGCTACCCCTCCTTCAGCAGCTACTGGAATGACTAGGTTTGAGATAGGGCTGTACAGAGATTTTTTTTTTGTCATTGATCAAGGTGTCTAGCAGAACCAACAAGGGTGACACACAAGGTTTGCTGTCTGCTGGGAGGAGGGCATTGCCTTTGCTTCCTCTTATCATGGACACAGTCTTAGTTATCCTGAAGACTGAAGCACTGGTTGTGGGAGGAGGAAGAGATGAATCCCATGGGGAAAAAAAAAAAATACTTGGCTTCACTGAGGAAGTGCCATCGTGTTCAGGTTGATTTTCCTCATTGGTGCTTGCAGTGGGTCAGCTCACAGCAGCAAAACAGGCTTGATTCTAATTTTGGGAGGGGAATCTGGGCCTGCAGACACGCATGTGCAGTCTTTCCACTTCCCTTTTTCCTCTTAATTCCCCTGAATGTATAAATTCCACCTTCATTTTCTTCAGCCTTGCACAGGGCAGTGTGGGATTGGTGTCTTACTGGGGAGGGTCCCACTCGTGGGGCACGGTTGAACACACAGTGATGCAAGGGCAGCCCGTAACAGCTTGGAAACCTTTCTAGGGATCTATCAGCCCAACCCTATCTGAGAGCAAGTGAAAAACAAGCTGGTGACAGGCAGCTTTCATGCAGTGCTTTGTTGAATGTCAGCATCTCTTTGCAGTGTATTGTCACTGGTGCCAGCCCTGACACTTGAGGCACAGCCTTGTTATCGCAGCATGGCATGCTTTCCGTGCTGGTATTTTTCTGCATTTATTTTTTCCCCAGTAAATTCCTGACGTGCCAAATGAGCTACGTTAGCAGGTTTTGCCCTTAATGCTTAGGTGAGAGGGGCTGTGTTGCATAGCATGTACTGGCAGACGAGTGCAGCCGTTAAAAATTAAAAGCCAGTCAAGGGTGAAACAAAATGAGTCCTTTAAGTGTAACCACATTTCTGTGCTGTGAAGCGCTTGCTGCTGTTGGGCTGCTTGTGTCTAAGGTCTTCCATTCAGTCAAAAACCAGGGCAATAGCTCTTACTTTGCTGACAGCTATTGGTAATCAGGGCAAGAGCTGTTACCCCCTGCTCCCCTTTCTTTGGCCTTGTCTCCAAGATGCAAACATGCAGGGTTTAATGAGGGGAGCTCCCTGAGGTCGGGCAGGAGTTGGACCGCTGGTAGGGCCACGAGGCGGGAGGCAGGGGTGGGTGGGAGCACGGCCCCAAGCTGGACACGTTACTGGGGCGCTGGCAGCAGCGTTGCAGGACTGGGCACCCTGAGCAGGGAGGAATAAGCCCATCCCGCACGGCTGGTTTGCTGCCCGGCCCCAGAGAGGGCCTGAGCAGCTCACGCTTGGTGCTGTGATGGGACAGGGTGTTTTGGTGGTGCCCACAGCCGGGCTGGTGTCCTCCGTGCCCATAGAGCCCCATGGCTCTGCATGCGTGGCAGGGAGCGCGGTATCAGCCAGCAGAGCTACCCTAAGAGGCTCCTCCTTGCAAGGTTTTAGCTTTTGAAAACACACAAAGGACATGCTTGAAATTCATTCCTTCATGCTGATCCTGGGCGTCTTCCATAACCTTGAGACTTGGCGCGCTCGGCTTCCGCTGCTGCCCGGTGTTCCTGCAGACAGGATCATGGAGCCAGGCCCCATGTGTGGGTGCTCGGGGGGCACCCATGGAGCCAAGTCACCCTCCCCTTCTCAGAGCCTGTGTCCATTCCCGCGTCCCTCTCACCATTCACCAGCATCCAGAGCTGCCCAGCTGAGACCCGGGCAGGGATGGCAAAAAAGCCCCAAGAACTGAGGCCCGAGGTTGCATTTTGTACAGTGTGTGGGTCCATCAGTCACAGCCACTCCCAGCACATCACACCAAGGCTTTTGGCTCCTTCCCCTGTCTCATGGGCACGTCAGCCCTGCTAACCTCTCTCCAGCCCCTTAGGCATTTGCTGACTCACTTGCTTTTTTTTTCCCCTGATGATAGAGGACCTGACCAGCATGACCTTCTAGGTGCCTCTGTCCACTCTGCAGAGCAGGACCCAGGCACAGCCAGGGTGCCGCAGCTTTGGGGGTATTTCCTTCCCATAACAGGTTTTGAACATGTGTAAAGTGAGCTGTACGTGGAACCTTAACCTATAGAGAGCTTGTTTGCAAGGAGGAACAAGCAACATCCTCTCCCTGTCTCAGCTGAACACTCTTGCTCACTCACGCTCACGTCTCCGTATCCTCTACTCCTCTCCTGCCCATCCCAGCCCCTCCTTCGCCATACCCATCTTGTCATTTCAATCCCTGCCACCCGCTCAGATAACACACGCTTCACCATCACCATGTAACAGCAAGTCTTTCAGTAGCATCACTTCCTCCTTTTCGTGCAAAAAGTCATCCCTCCATGTCTTCATCTTCTAAATCACCCCTAATAAAGATGATAATTTCATCCTGGGAAAGCCAAAAACCCATTTCTGAAACTCCCTTGGCAACTAATACAGTAAAACAAACCTATAAATATAAATAATTATGATAAAAAGGCACAAAATGCCAGACTTGGTCAAACATACTCGCACGGTGACACTAGCAACAAATAACTACACGATGCCCGAATGTAGATGGAAAAACACTGAATACAGAGTAGCTAGTTTGTTGCCCATAACTGTCAAGACTCCTAATTCGGACAGGCCATATTTTATTGATAGGAGAGCAAACACAGTCATAATCCATCCCTACCGTTCCTGCTTTGTGAGAAATCCCATCCATCCCCAGGGAAGCAGGAATGGAGAAAACAGTAGTGTGAACGTGAGGTGAAAGTATAAGACAACAAGCACAGTCCCCGTCTTCGCAACACGCTTGTTCCTTGCACATCATATGCTAAAGTTCAATTTTCCAAAAGCTTTGTTTTATTTTTAAAGGTAACACCTTTATTATTATTATTATATTTATTTGTTATTATTATTATTATGCAGAGATGAGATTTTTTTTTTTCCCCTTTGATCACAGAGCAAACAGTTTGCTTTTGAAAATGTTAATGGAGTCCTGATTTAAAACACTTTTTTTTTGTTTGTTTGTTGTTTGCTAAAACGTTGATACAGGCAAGATCTGTGGTTCGATGTCTTCATCCTACACAAAGAAAGATGCTCGAGTTCGGACTCCCAGCCACTACCGGTAGGTCCTGCCTTGCTCCGCTTGTCGTGGTCTCAGTGTGGATTCGCCAGGTGGGGTGGGTGGGTGGGTGGGTAGGAGGGAGCCGCTGGACGAAGGGAGGGTATTTGTCAGCTATGTCGAGTCTTGGTTAACAACTTTGCCTCCGTTCATGGTTGGTGTCCCTGAACTTTTCCTTGAGCGTCCTTGTTTTTCTCCGATTTCATGCAGCGATGGCTCTCTGTACATGCACACTGCAAACAGAAAGGACACCCATTAGCAGCCCTGCAGTCACAACATGGCTTTTTTTTGACCACAAGGACTGATTTGCTTCTACGTGAGGCTAAAATCCCCCCTGCCAGTACGCACACTGGGATAACGCCAGCGAGGCAGAGTATCTGCCTCTGCTCCCCGGCACATTCCCCTTCCCTACGTGTCGCCTTCCAAAGGCAGACACACAAACAGGGGATCTCGGCTTTCCTCGGCGTTCTGTCCTTTCTTAACAATATATTTATGTATATAAAAGAATCGTTCCAGTTCACAGCACTGGGTATTGCCTCATGATGCTGATATCAGCTACGAACGGATGCAAAATTTTGTGGTTGCCCAGCCTGAATCTCTAACAAGAAGTCCCTGAGACTCTTGAATCAAAACTCCTCTTGCAGCTGAGCATTCCAGGCCTTGGGGGTGTTTTGCTCTGGATCTGGAAACGGTGACTCCAGCTCCTTTTGGTTCCTTCAGCCCAGAGCTGACGTGCCCTCAGCACCTCTGATTCTCCCCATAAATCACAGACTGGGTCAACCCGTGAGCATTTGGTGGCAACAGGCCAGGAGCCATCGCGGCTCCACACGGCCACCTGGAGGCCCCTGAGAACAAGGCAGTCAGAGGGCACCTTCTCTCCTAACACTGGCCAAGCAACCTGCACCTCTAAAACAGAGCACAAACAGCCTGGGAGGCAGAGCAGGGCCAAGACACGGCAAATTCCCATGTTCTGTGTGGCATAAAACCCTTATGTAACGCGCCACGTGGACCCTTTCCCATCATCTGTCCTCAGGAGGCAGCTGCTGAGGGTGGGCTCAGCATTTCCCCACAAATGGGGCAGCTCCGAGGGTCTCTCTGTAAGTGTGCAGGGTGTCTATGTGATTGCAACACCGAGGCATTTCAAGGGCAGGCACATCAGCGATGAGAACTTGCGATAGAGCCAGACTGCAAATCTCATGCCTGGATCTTAGGAAAAATTAGGATGGAAAGAGAAGATTGTGCACGGCTTCATTTGGAAAGCTGTCACGTCGCCAACCACTGCACAGAGCCCCAACACGGGGCACAGAGCCCATCATGTTTTAGTTCTGGGCAATCACCACCCCACCCTTTCAGGATGTTTTTTTTCCATTTCTTCAGATATATGTTATCTCCACAAAGGCTGTCTGAATGCTTATATTTATAACCTTCCCCAATTTGCAAATAAATCCTGCCAATTAGATCCAGGCTGCAAATGCCATTATTGCTCAGCATTTTACTCCTAGCTAGATAAACAGTTATAGCAGTATGCAACAATACAAGACAGAGATAAAGTGCAGCCAACTGTGTATTAATAGGAGGGATATTGCATTGAATATATGAGCAATGAAAAAATATTATTTTTCCCATAGAGCATCTTTCATCCAAGACGCTCAAAGCACTTTAAACACACACATTAGCTGAGTCTCCCAATGTCTGTGCGGTAGGTACTGCTCCACAGGCTATTATTGCTACCGGAGCCATGCTTGGATAGAAATGAGAAAACAGACAGAATAAATGTGTTTTCCCGTGTGCCTGGGCCAGGATGAGGAGTGCCGGGACTGCCCATGAACTGCCCTGATGAGCTCTGAATGCTGCAGAAAGCAGAGCATGGTGGTAGCAGCAGAAGGGGAAGGGCCCTCACATCCTTCTTGGCTGCCCCCTGCACTTGGGGGGGGGGGGGGGGGGGGGGTGTCACTATAACCCTGTGGTGACACATTTGCCTGTTGCAGCAAAGTGCCTGTCAGCAGTACAGCCTGCCGAGACTCCTCGGCAGAGGAGCTGCAAGTGGGGAATAGAAGTTTAAGGAAGAGAAGGAAAAACGTTAGCGAGTGCTGACATTCCCTTATGGTTTCTTAGGCTAAGTCACTGAGGTTTTTGATGTCACTGAGGTGTCACTGAGGTATCTGAGGATGCATGGCCTTTCTGTGACACCTCTGTGGGTGACATCCGAGGAGCTGGGTGTCTGTGCTGGTGTTTCCCCGAGGCTCCCACCACTGCCTACCCAAAGTCTGCTCGAGTTCAGCACTGCCTTCAACCCCACCTCTGTGGTCAGGAAACCCTTCCCTGGGCAGCTGCACCTTGTTAGCTCATCTCATCAATACCTATCCCCATTCCCCCTGTAAACCCAAAAGGAGAAAGGAGAACCAAATAAGCAGCCACACTTGGGGCCCTGGGGAGGGTGCAGGAGCTCTGCTACAGCAGCTCTTTGCAGTGTACAACCCAGCTGAGCCACATGCTTAAACGCCAGGGCTGAACACGAGCCATCGCACCCCTACACGTCCCCATGCAAAAAGCACTGGGCTGCTGACAAGGCCCACGAAGTGTTGAATCGAAACCAAGCTACAGAAGTAAACAACTATTTTAAAATTAAAGAATCCCTGTACCAAGCAGGCAAAGAGGACAGTAATTAGAAGTTTATCTTCTAGTCTAGTGAAGGATACGAATATTGACAAGTAGCACGGTTGGAGGCAGCTGAGATTGGGCTTTTCAGACAGAACTGTCAAAGCAGCAGCATAAGCCAGACTGCCAGGAGATCACGCCAGAGAATCTAGACCAGCATGGGACAAGTGTAGTGGCAGTGTTCAGGCACACCTACCGCCCTGGTGTTCGCAGTGCTTACACCGTGTCACCCACTGAAGAGTGGCGCTTCAGAGCCTGGCCCTTCTCCTGCACCACAGGGTTTGTGCACTCCATGCTTTGCAGCCCTGTGTGCACCAAGAGCCCCATGTGCGTGTGTGCACACCGGCACCCATGTGTGTGCACAGGCAGAGGGACATGCGGGGAGTTGTGAGGACAGGGTGACTTGTTGTGCAACACACAGCCTTGGGTTGCAGTTTGTACCGAGGAAGCTCGACTGTGACTCACGCACCCAGTGGGGGCAATCTGTTTGCAAAAGGACCACAGATTTTCCTAGCATTAAATTAAATCCTTTTCTTTTTTCTTCTCAGGATGACCTGCACTTGTGGACTTGTCTACGTGGGGTACCCGTGTCACTCAGATGACACCCTGTCTGTCATCTGCATGGAGCTGAACTAGCAGCAGCGCAACCGCATGCCCAGATGCTTGGGAGGTCTGTCTGCTTCCACGTACACAGCAGCCGGCAGCTTTGGAAGGATGAGCAGATTGGGCTAGAACAAGATTCCCCTCCCTGCCTTCCCTTGCTTCTTCCACCCACCCACTCCCACACAGCCAGCCAAATACAGCCCGTGCTGTCTGCAAACCAAGCTAGCGCTTTGGAGCCTCAATCAGATAATCAGCTCTCGTGTCCCAGATTCCGATCAACACATACATATTCATGCCTTAATTGGAATGTGCCATTAGCCTTATCTGCTGTACAGCCAGGGGCGTAGAGGGAAGGGGGCGAGCAGGAGCAGAGCCCATCGCTGCATCTTGGGCTTCTCAACAACCTGCTTGCCTGGTGTCCTGGAAAACCCAACATTCCCATGCCCAAACCCAAACATTTGTGTTGGGCAGAAAGATGACTGGGGGGGTACAAGCAAGAGAGAGAAGGAAGGCGCGTCAGCTTTGCAGGACTGCAAAGGGCCCTGGTCACACAGTGTCTAGGAAAGGCTGGACACAAACCCTGCAGCCCAGGACACGACCCTGTTCCCATGACAGATGTCACAGCGGGGGTGGCAGTGGCTGCAGTGGCTGCTGCATTAGCTAATGCTTTAGTGGAGAGAATTAATTGTCTAAGCAGCAGCTAGGGGCAGGAGGGAGCAAGTGATTATGCACCCTTGTTTTCTGCCTCTAATTACTCTGTTCTAAACCCAATCCCAGCTGATGCATTTCAGAGCCATTTTAGCTCGTGTCTATCCGGTGGCTAAATATGCAGGATGCTGCCACGTGGAATCACACTTGCTTCAGGTGAGAAACAGAGCACAGTATGACAAGAAGCCAAAGAAATGTATGGTTAAGATATGCTGCATTTGCTGTTGAATAATAATGATTAGGCGTTCTGATAGCTGAGTGAGCTAGTGTGGGAAAAACAACACACCAAAGTCTGTCTCCTGCAAGACAGCCCATTAGAGCAGCTGTGTTTTTAACAAAAGACTGATAAAGACTTTAAAAGAAAGAAAAAACCTACTTAACACTGCATGGATAAAGGTTGTGCCTGTAAAGCATTTCCACTAGGCCCATAACATCTTCCTAGTCAGCAGTGTCTTTGCACTTACTTGCAACCTTCTTTGTGGCCTCTGCTTTAGTAAATCTGGGATGCTATCACCACCAGGAGATATACTGGGGAATAAATATAGTGGCTGCCATGCTGTTCCCTGCACTCTAATACCCGTCGGTGGTGGTAAATGGAAGAGACTCACATTGGATGTATTCCCAAGGCACAGGGAGGGAAGCACCCGTTCTGGTTTGGGTCGGATGAGAAGTGAAATATAACTCTTTTGGGAGAGCAAATCTGGAAATGTATTTGCTTCTCCTTGAAGACATTAAAGAGCAGAGCACATCCACAGTAAGCATATGATGTAATTCTTATTGTAGTCTGTAGAAAATTCTCATATTGTTTGAGCTAGGTATAGCTGTCTAAAAGAACAAGAGGCACCATGGATGGTAGTTTGTCCACCACTAATCACTACCGACACTTAAAGAGACTGAAATCGCTTTAAAAGATTGCTTGGTGTCCAAGTGACAATTATAGTCAAGCTAATTTGTTGTGCAGTCTGGTCCAATCTATACGTCTGCGCTTTATAGGCTCATTTAGCTCAAATGATCAGTGATCAGAAATAAAGTATCGGAAGGAATGTGTTGTGTATGTGTGTTTTTAACCAAAACTGGCACCTCACAGCACATTAACTACTGCCTGCCAGGCTGTTTGCTTGGCTTTGCCTGTGCACAGATGGGAGAAGAACTTAGCGCTTCCCCTGTTATTACTCGGGAAATTTTTCCTGCTTTTATATTGATAAAGCTTGATGTTAGTTCCAAAAACAAACACATCCTACCTATACTAACACCTCTCCCCCTCTCCAATCAAGAAAAACGAAATCCTACCAACACAACACCCAAACCTTTTTAGTGGGTGTAGGGTAACTTTCACACGGAACAACTGCAATTTGCTGACCATCTCTGTGACTCAAAGCATTCTATAGCTTTAGCATAACATAAAACTGCAGGTGTTATTAAAAGCCACAGGTAGATAGATAGATACACACCTACATACACAAAGGGAAAGCAAAGGGAATAAAAACTATCCCTGAGCTGCCCTATGAGCAATCTGGGCTTTTCCACGTTGCCTGTGCTGCAAACACCGCCTTCACCAAGCTGCTGCACGTCTCTTCTGCACACAGTGAACAACTGGGAAGCTCCATCTCGGAGGTAATTGCCATCAAAGTGGTGGGCGAAGTGATTCCTAGCAAGGTGTGCACCAGCTCCCTGCCACGGGACTAGATTCATCCGTGCCCACGTTACTGTGCCATCGTGTGGCAGGCTGGGCGCTCATGGCTGTACCTGGTCAAAGCAGGCCTGGGTGCAGGGCAAAGAGGGGAGCTCCAGAGCATTGCCCAGCGAGACAGTAAAGCCCACGTGCTGGGGTTGTATGGTGGTGGCTGATGGACAGGACGTGCAAACGGAGCAGGAGAGCGCTTTGAATACCCCTTAGGGTAAGGACAGAGAGAACGATGCTCTTAAAACGGGGAAGGAATCGCCCCTTTTCTCTAACATCTCGCCAGCTCTGCTGCAAAGACTTTGATGGATGCAGTGCAGACAAGTCACGTGGAGCTGAGCCCGTTTTACTCCATCCCTCCTCACAACCCTCTGCTACCCACAAAGCACCTCGGGCCGGGGAACAGTCCTGCGCCTGGAGCCACAGTCCCAGACAGCTGAACGCTTTGGGAAGCGGACACGTGCCTCGGCTTGGGAGGCTGCCAGCTCTTTGATGCAGCGGCACTCACAGAGGCTGCCTGCAAAGCCTGTGGAGGAGGGAAGGGGTGGAGGAGCCCTCAATTTGGCTGCCAGCTTCCCAAAGCGCTCGCTCGCTCGGGAGGTTACGTGACAGCTCTGATTGAAGCAAGCGTGGGAGGATGCAACTGCAGGAAAGGGAAGCTCTGGGGTTGGGCTGGGCTTGGCAAAAATGAAAGCCACAGCGGCACTTGCTGCACTGAGAACGCTGCTGTGGGTCAAGAGGCTCTGCTGTGGCGGGGCTCACCTAGGAGAGCCACAGCAATGTCCTAGTTACAAGCATGCGAAAGACAACTGCTGAGCCATTCAGCAGACACCAAGTGAAATACATGCAGAACAAGCCTGTGTTCAAAGGAACCACAGTGGCAGGCAGCAAGCACCAGGAGCTAGCAAATGTGGCTGTGAAAGAGACCGTTTGCAGAAGACTCATCCCAGCCAACGCAGGAGGAGATAGAAGGGAAGCTGGTGACAGAGCTCATGCCCAGGACTGTCCCTTAGCAAAAACACAGAGTGGGATCTAGCCAGAGAGTTCCACTAATAAACAGTCACAAAAGAGCCAGAAAAGCAGCAGAGGGTGAGACGACACCTGACCACTCTCCATGTGACCATCACGTCCATCTCCTGAGCAAAGGCCACGGATATTTTGGGAATGCTCAGAGCTGAATTTCCCAACCTGTCCTTCGTTCCAACAGTGCAACAGAAGATTTCAAAAAAAATCAAGAGGGAAGAGGCAAGGAAAGGACTGCAGCCTACACATGGAAGCCAATCTAGAGACCAAATGGTTACACCTCCACTTCTACCTGCTTTGGGTTGTGCATTGCATGCACTAGATAAAGAACTTTATCTTTCCTGTTTCTGAAATGAAATTAGTACCTCTCCAGTATTAGGGTATCACACCGGAGACCGCATCTTTCCATTTATCCAGGGGTTAGCCCATAAAATGCAAAATGCCCCAGCACGTACACACTTCAGTAGTGTGTTGTCAATCAGCTGTAGCAGCAGGGCTAAAATTCAAATAAACTTCTTTCACTGAAACTTCATGCTGTGATGGAGGCAGCTGGGATGAGAGCAGCTTACCTAACGTTGGACATCTATGATGGAGGTATCTGCCACCAGACTGTGACTTACTAAGGTCTCTTTGCAGACAAGGAACAAACATGAGTCTAAGTCATGTCTCAGTAAGTCATTTTATCTTACGGTAGACATATAAAGTAAGTCTGCAACTGGATAGAAGAACATATTTCTCTCCCATTCCTAGGAACAGAGTCTTGCAGTCTAAAGTCAGATGAGGTAAATCCTACCTGTATTGACTCAAGAATGGAAAATCCACCAAATGATGTTGAAAAAGTCATCACGGAAAGCAGAGATTTTTTGAATCTAATTCCTCTAAACTTTTCACTTAGATGTAAATCACAGCTGGAGAGCTCTTTTCCTTTCCCAGCAACTTCTCATTTGAATTAATCCTTTTGCACCCCAAAGCTGAGAATCCCCTTTGGGACAACGTACAGACACAGGAAGAAAGTGGAAGAAATGCCAAATGTGCAGTCCAAATTGCTCTGCAATTTTTCAGCTACTATCCTTGCTTCCTGCTCTTGCTCCCCAACATCCCCACTCCTACCATAAGCTGACCCATATTTGCAGCCGCAATCTTCTCCCTCCCCATATCCCACTGATGGAGGGAAGAGAACAGATTCCATACCTTCAATGGGTTTGGGTACAAAATGTGATGAGGGTTTGGTTTTCTTCACACGGTTTCCCTTCATAATTTGACCTTCTTTATTGAGTCCCAGGAACCACGCTCGTCCGGATTCTTGCTGCCGGTACAGCGTGGAAGAATAAATAACGTAGTAGTTTTCGAAGACAGATTCCTTAAATTTGCACTCCGGTGTGAAAACATCCTGCAATGAGAAAGAGAAGACAAGACAATAGAGGGAATTAATCAGTGATGTCCTCAATTAGGCAGCATTGAGTGATACACAATGGTCACGCGCTGCAGTCAGTTTAACAACAGAAAACAACAGGCATCAGCAACGCCAGCTCCCAGCAACAACACGGATCTGGAAAACTCCCTGCTCAGAGAGGAGGCTCTCACCTTCCCTGACAATGGGGAGCTGCAGTTTACAAAACAGCCCACAGTAAACGGGCTTGAAAAATGTGCATGGGAATGCAGGGTCGTGTCCCAGTAGGCTGGAAACGCAGCCAGAGCAATGCCCTTGTCTGCATGTCAAGGGTCACTGTGTGGCATGGGAGTCTTGAAATATTGTGGGGGATGTGTGTTCTCCCAAACCCCACTTCTAAGGATTTGGTTGAAATATGGAGTACAAGAAACATGTGGCAAATTAATTATTTTCAAAAGAGGAAGAAGAAAATGCTGCACAAAAGTTAGGTGGGTTTTTTTAAAGGAAAAAGATGTAATTTTAAAGGTTTTTTTACATCTACATTTTTCTTCAAATACATAGATGCAGTCTCACACCTTGCCCAAGAACCAAAAACAAGTGTCCCTCTTAGAGACATTTCCCGTTCCCAGGGATGGGGGAAATGGGAAGCAGCAGCCCCTATGGGGAGGCTACATCCTTGCCCCTTGTACTGTATTTGCATGAAGCCTTGAGGGGGAAGCTAAGCTCAGCAATAGCCAAAATCAGGGAAATATCAGTAAACCTCTATTAAACCAAGAGCCAAAAGGCACCGGCTGGAGGCTCTGTGACAGTGGCCTCGGCTCAACCCTTTGCTGACTCAGACAGTCATCAGGCTCTGTTTGCTTGTTGGTTTTCAAGACTTTGACCAATAAATTCACGTGTCCCAAATGAACTCCTCTCTCTCAGCCATCCTCAAAACTACGACACACCTGTAAAGAAGCCTCCAGATGCAATGAGCAGGCACTTTCTGAAGAAACAGGCTCAGCAAAAGACCCCTCTTGCATGCAGGACATAGGCAAGGCAGGATGACCGAGCCCCCCATGAGAACAGGGTTTGTTGCATCCATCACCCAGGTGGGTGCTGCTCTCTCGGACAAGCTCCAAGCTGAGGGTTACTCTCCTCAGCAAATCTGTGCCACTCACAAGACTTCAGGAATTTCTCCAGCCTCCCTAATGGAAACCCCATGACCAACATGAGAGCAAAGGATCTGGATTGCCACATATTTGCTGCAGGCCTCATTTAAGAGTGAGCATCTTGAGCATTCAGCAACACTCCAAAAATGTTTATTCCCAAGAGCTCTGGGAGTTACAATCAAGTGTTGCTGGTATGACAACAAATCCAGTGTGCAAGAGACCTACAGAGCCAAGCAGACTTCAAGTCACAGCAGATAGAGAGCTGCAGAAATCACAGACTTGTGCCACGTGCATGAAGTCTGCATCAAGCACGAGCAACATGCAGTTAAAACCACTTTTCAGACCCTATCTGAGGGAATCTTCCTTGCTGAAGGAATAAATATTTTAGAAGGAGGGAGTGAAACAACTTAAGAGAGATCCAGATGACTTAGAGCACTACAGAACACTGTTTGAAGTAGTTTCCCAAAAGATCAGTGTTTAAGCGCTCCGGAAATCTGCTCTTTATCTCCAGGCTTTGGTTTGCCTTGGAACACAGAGCTCACGTGGGAGCCAGCGGGTCTCAGCCCATCTCCTCACCAGACTGCACAGCGTCACTATTGAAGGTCTAATCTCTACAGACGCTGAGGCTCCCCTGGGCATGGAGAATTCCCTCTACCACTAGACTGGGCAACTCAATCCCATTTCCCAGGCCTTGCTTTCCCCCATCAATAAAAAAGGTGTTAATAAAAATTATCTTTAGGCATACTCAAAAGTTTCTAGTTAGTGATGGGAAGCTACTCGGTTGCCCAAAACTTAGAATTTACAGTCCATGTGAGCTATTTCCATTTTTGACATTTGCAGTAATTTCAGCTTGGAAACCTCTTTTAGTTTCCAATGAAGCCGAGATTTAGCAAAATGCTGTTTGAAAGTGTTCTTTCAGAACACAAAACTATTAGATTCTATTTAGAAGTTATATAACATTGAAAGCTCTAAGGTAATTATCTGTTTTAAAATAATTTCAGTATAATATTCTCTGAAGCTCGCAAAAGCACAGGCCACCGCATATATCACATGCACAGAAGAAAGCAGTAACATTATTCTGTTAAAGAGGACATCCGTTTTTAAAGAAATCTACTTAAAGAACATTTCAAAAAGTAAAGCAAATATGGGGTTTTCATTAAGTGTCTAAGCTTTCCCAAGATAAGAGAAATAAAGAGAGCTCTCCAATAGCGTTTTGTAAATTGGCTGGTTGATCCCTCCTTCCCCACAATTCAGTTGAAATACCACTGTACCACATTGCAACAACACACAAAGAAATCCAGTTAAGTCCTTTAGGAAGCTACAAAAAAACCCACAGATTTGACATATTTAAATAAATGTTATTTTTGTTCAGTATTAATTTTTTCTTATTATACATATCACTATATTGGCAACAGCTGGGCTCCCACTGTGCCATGCAAAGACAAGTATCCACTGGGATAAAGAAAAAGAAAAAGGAAAATTTAAAAGGAAATTTGGTATATATAATCCTATATTGCTGACAGACAGCAAAGCCCTACACACACACAGTGACACATCCAAAATACAAAGGAAGGGGCAGGCAGCAAGGTGGCTCTGTGAAAAAGCACTAAAAGGGCTTCTTAGAGCCTTTCACTTGACCCCTTCAAAAATGGGCTCAGTTTTCATGAAAAGAGGCAAAAAGGCTCCTTTCCAATTACCAGGCTGTCACTTGCCTGGGACTGTGGAACTCAACGGTGGCTTTCCCGACATGCAATCTGTCACCAGAGAATCTGTGCCTACAATTCAATGGGTGCTTTTGCCATAGGGGGAAAAAAAACCAGGGAGAACCCAGCCCTCCTCCCAAACCACCAAGGTCCTGTATGTTTTTCTTCATCAGCATCTACCTGGTGGCCAATGTGAAGCCTAGAACCTTTACAAGGAACAGCCATACTCTTTCTCTTAGTCTGTCCATCTCTCCTACAAGGAACATCCATGCTCTTTCTCTTAGTCTGTCCATCTCTCCTATCAAGGGTTTTATGGAAGAGAGTAACAAGGGGCTATTTGGATATTAAGAGCAGTACCTCTACTGGCTTCATTGACAAAATTAGTGGTGGCAATTACCACAAGGTGTGGTAATTAAATCAAGTGGGAACTGCTGTTTCAGTTGTCTGGGTTTGAGAAGAGCCAGGAAAAAACAGGAAACTGCAGGTGAGGTTTGAGGTTAACAGGATTCACATCAACAAGGTAGCTTTAGCAGGAAATACTTCACTGACTTGAAAACTCAGACAACTGAAGGTATTTTGGGAAAAGCACTGAACTCTTGGTTAGACCTCAGAGACAGGCAAGCTTTTCCTTTTTAAGATGACTTCACTAGTGATGAAATGTTCCAGATGGGCAGTTCAAGCCTTTCTCTTCATCCAAAGTTAGACAGTGGGTTAAAAGCAGCAAAACATAATCAAGGGCCAGGTTACCCCTCTCACCAGGCTTCTGAGGCCATCCTCCTCCAGAGGAACCAGTAGCAGAAGCAGGACCCACCTTATGATTTGGTGCAGGGACCTCTCATAACAGGCTGATAATAAATCCCAATCATTTATCCTGATTCCCTACTTGGTGGAAAGAACACAGCCAGGTACAAGACAGTGAGAGGACAGATGGCTTCATCTACCAATCAACAGCCCTTTGAGAGCCTTTAAACAAAGCAATAAATTGTGACTCTATCTCTGCAAAACCTCCATAGGCCTCCCAGTCCCTTGTCAGCATCACTGCGAGCTCAGAAAGCTCACCAGTTCTCCTGGTTCAACGTGGTTGTGATTTAGAGAAAATAAAGAAAAATATTACTGAAAACATTTTGAGAAAAAATTGTTAAATAAAAACTTGCATGTAACACTTGTAACATAAATCTCAGTAATCTCCATGCAAGATGATTAGCATCTGCCTGCAGCTTGTTTCCTATATCCAACTCCTTGATCCAGTCCTTCGCACAAAAGGCAGTTCCAGCATGACAGAGCAATTAGATTTGCTTTAAAACGTAAACATCAGTCTGGTTGGTGCTAACTCCAGTTTTCTTGTACTTGAATGTGCAGAGTACATGAAAAAATGGCAGCTGTCACAGAGGACATTAGGGAGGCCACCTTCAGTGACGCTTTAAATCAAACACAGAGCTAATGGCCGTGACTGTAGTTTGGAGGGGGCTGCCCAGGGTCAGGTCTGCTCGGGGAGGGTGAAAAGCACCAGGGCTTCTTCCCTAAGTCATTTCTTTTGGGAAAAAAAATCCGATGTTGAATTTATCCTTGATGCCAGTAGCGTTACTTGACATACGTAGATGGAAAAGTGCACTGGACAGCCAGAGGGAAGCAGAAACAACCTCGGTATAGGCTGGGTCAGCCTGAATGTTCACGGGAGCATCACAAATGTCAGGCTGCATCCACGTCCCTTCCCCTTCCTTTCAGCATAAGCCAGGGGCGGGATGCAAGAGAACAGATTTTTACTGGCCTGCCACGGTCAACATCTACCCCAGCCTCGTAGCCTTGAACACAAAAATCCCACTGGAATGCAGGGAAAGCTCCACAGACCTCCATGCCAGGCGTCGCGACCGAATGCGAAAGAATATCTCTTTTCTTTTTCTTTTTTGGAAGATCTCCCTTTATTACAACCCAAAGGAGAACTGCAAATATACACATCCACATGCAAACTTAATGACTTAATAAATTCAGCCACTGAAACTAGCAGCTATAAAAGAAAAAAAGCCCATTCTGCAAGTAGTTTGTGCCACCGTTCAGGAAAGGGATGTTAATTATGAGTGCTGAAATATCTAACAAACACATTCCCAGAGTAATAGTTTTCCTTTGTTTACGGCACTTACGGGTTTCTCTTTATGTTCGGCACAGTTCCTGTGCCAGACCTTCAGATGGGATAAAAGCACTGGACTGCACCGGAGCCTGCGGCACTGCCAGGATTCCCCAGCACAGAACCTGGCTCAGGATATCCACTGATGCCCCTGTTAATACTTAAGAGTTTATCAAGTCATTAAAAACGCATTAAGTAACCTCCTGTCAACACTGAACTGCAAGCATCATCAGAGCTATCAGCAGTGGCATTTCACTAAGGTTGTCCATGGAACGACTGGATCACGTTCCTAGTCTGCAAGAAAGCAACT
This sequence comes from Eudromia elegans, assembly GCA_003342815.1. Lineage (NCBI taxonomy): Eukaryota > Metazoa > Chordata > Aves > Tinamiformes > Tinamidae > Eudromia > Eudromia elegans. The sequence continues at coordinate 12,745,199 of PTEX01000002.1, forward strand.
CCATTCAAAGGGAAAGGATGATATTTACTATACATCTATTTACTCATCTCCTAACGGGTAAAGCCCTGCCAGCTGAGCAAGGTTTAATGAAAGCTTTGATGCCATCAGCTCTGAGCATCTGACACGCACCACGAGTCTCACATCGACAAGCTTGTTCCTGGCATAGCTGTATTCTCAGGACGGGTTTTTAACTGTCTAAGTTCATTTTCACAGGGTAGACCCCACTGCAGACAATAGCAGCAGTCCCATAGGGGATGACACCTCATGTTCAGTGCTCTCCTCCTTCACTACAGCTCCCCCAATGATCTAGGGTTGCATCTATCTGGAAATGTTTTAAAATACTCAGAGCTGAGCGCTCTCTTGGCACGTGAGCAAGAACTGCACATTTGCATCCAACCTTTACATCTCATCACATTGTTGTGCAGATGGCAGGTGATATGCTACTGTTCACGCTCCACTTTTCCTCCCCCTTCCAGCTCCATAAGATATTGGCGACAAGTCTTCTTGGTGGTCTTTTAGGAGGAGAGAGGAGATGCGTTTTAAAATAACAAGCTGCTACAAAAATATACGAGAATCCATAGCCTTGCTTCAGAGCTTGTATTCACCTGGTGAAATAATATGGTATCTGCAAGCTCTTTGGCTCTGTCTGGGCCATCTGTGGGTTGGGGGAAGCACATTTTCAAACAAATGGGCAAAGCCCTCCAGTGCAGGACATTTATCCAAGTCTCTTACTTTGTAGCTAAGCTACAGGTCTTGGTGTGTGCATACAAGCTGTTCAAACAGCAGAGCAGCAAGGACACCCACCTGGGCGCACAACTCAGCACTGACCAAAGCCTGGTGTCTTTTCTGCAACACATGCCGGGCTAACTAATCACCTCGGTCCAAATGAGCTCATATAGATCTATACAAGCTATACTCTACCCTTTGGCTACGCAGCAGATAAATCCAGGGAGTTTGGGGGCATCCATGTTCAAATCTATCCCATCACATGTCCACATTGTTTTCTTGTGCTGCCAGCTCTTGGCCTGTTCGCCGTGCAGACTGTTTTTCCTAAGGAAGTACTTCACAAGGCTAAAAGCACCCAAATTCACCTGAGTGGCCTTTGGCGGGCTGCTCATCATCCAATGCTGATATGAACACAGCTTTCAATCTGAGGAGCGCTGACAAGAACATACCTGAGGACGGCTCTGAGAGCCGGACTGCTCATTCCACACCTCCCCGGGGAGCACGGGCTCTGCTACACACGCCCGGGTAGGCTGGCTGGCCGGGAGAGCAGGCTCAGGGAGTAAGACGTGGGTACCAATGACCGGGTACCTTTACGTACAGTATTATCCACGGCATCCAGCGCACTGCGCAAACACACACAGCGAGGGGCAGATTTTGTTTTTTGCTTTTTTTTCCCTTAAAGATGAGCCCCAAATTCAAATTCATGTCTGGATGGAATAAATACCAATCCATTCTCTCCAAGAGAGAACCTGAGTCAAGATGGAGATATGTTAGTTGCACACCAGAAAAACAGTTTTCCTAAATTAGGATCTTTCTGCCTCAGCTGCTAAAGCCTGAAATAACCATGAAGAAAAATAATAATATAAGAACCCTAAAAACAGAGCCAGATGGGATGCTTTGAGCCTGTGAACATTCCACAGGGCCAGAAAGAGCTTCTTGGCATCGGGTTGTCTGAGCCTGAGTAATGGGCACTATGAACTGGTTCGTGGCATTTGGTCACTATTACAATACTGCTATTTTTCATATTGTTGATAATAATGTATAAACTAAAACAATGATTATGCATTTATAAACAAGATCCTTTTTGTTCCAATACTTCAGAGAAAACTCTTAGTTGACGATTAGCTTTAAATATTATATTTACCACATTATTATTTATATTATGATTAGCCTCCAAGTCTCAAAGCAGAGTACCAATGCTTCGGGCATTTAAGAAAACCTCTCTTGCCATGGCAGAGTACAGGGAAAAGCTTTTATTTTCTACACTTCTGGGCAGAGGTTTTGAGCAGTGAAAGACCAACTGGCTTGCTGAGCGCTTTGTAAAACAAGAGGTGTCAAAGCTAATGCACAAACTTAATTCCCCTGGGTCCCCGTCCAGTTTCTTATGTAAAGCTCCTCTCTTGCTGATACGGGCAGAAGATAATGGGACTTGCTAAGAAGCTCACCAAGGCCTATTACAACCGTAAGCTTCTGATGTACTAAGATTGCCTCTTGGCTTTGGCTCTTAAATTCTCTGCAAGGCTTAGTAAGACGCACCGGCACTGACACACTCCCTATCTTTCCTAATGCTGAAAAGATCTCCCCGCATTAAACCAATTTCAGAGCTGTCATAACCACGGCTGGAAGTTCAATTTCTTTGCTGCTAAAACTTCCATCCTGAAAATGAGTGGTGCTAAATTACCAATAATTTGACAACTTACTGAGAGGTTGGCTACAACTGGCCAGTTAACTGCAAGTGCTGTGGTCTAAAGCTTGTTTTGGATGGGTGGGATCTTGCAGACCATGGGAAATGTTGTAAAGGGGAAGGCTTTTTCCTCCCCTTTGCTACAGCTGCAGCCACAACTACACAGGCTCCGTGTTCTTGAGCCAGATGCTTTAGGACCAGTATCACATCTGAAATTCATTACAGTTTTATTGTGTATGAAGAACCTTTAGTCACAGGTGATAGACAGAGAGGGGATATTCAGCATGGGGGCAAATTAGCCCCCAGTTCTTCTGAATATTTTTAGGGACAGAAGAAGAGGGAGAAGATGCTTGGCACAAAGTGCAGATAGCCCTTTGTTTATTTATACTTCCAACACCATTTTCACGTGAAATACCACATGGACAATGCACAAGCATTTTGTACGTAACCAACTATGCCACAAGCTAGATCAGGCTGTTCTAGTGTAAGAAACCAAGTGATCCATCATGAATGACTCCCAGAAATGAGACAGATGGAAATGCACCATAAGGGATTTTGCAATAGTGGCTACAGTGGATTTTTTTCACTCCGTTGCACACTTTGCTAGAGAACTCCTGTTCAGAAGCCAAATAATGACTGCAGTTTTCAATCTAAGAAAATATAGTCACTCCAGAGAGAGAATAATATAATACAGTGACTGTATTCAGCATAATGCACAGTAAAGCAGGAGACCATTTTGCAGTATTACTAATATATAGAAAATTGGGCAATTGTCTTTAAATGATACAACCCAACATGCATAAAAAAAATAGCAATCCAGAGTTAAGAACTCGTATCTGCTATTTGTAGTTGCCTACTGCAAGAGTGTCAGATCCAGGGCTTACCATCACTGTGGATCTGCACATGTTTGATTTTGGTTCTCAGGAGTTATATCTATAACACAAGCCACAAATCTGCAGACTGAAACTGTTCACAGCCTGAGCACCTAATATACAAGGGGAATTCTTAGGGTTTGTATTTCTCAGTTTAGCTTCACCCAAAATCCAGTGTGCAGAGTCAAAGACTATCCAGCAATGCAAATCAAATAGCAAAGGCAGGTGAATGGATGACTTGCTCCAAAAGCATACAAGCAGGGGTGGTGGGGTAGCTGGCTTACTGCAAGAGGGTATAAGAAAGGTATATTTCACATACGTCGTGTGTGAAATGCCAGCAACCTGCCGCATGCTCACTGTCCTTAAAAGGAGTGGAGCATCTGTGTGTGTTTGAACATACCTGGATAACAGGAATGTGAAGAGGATGCTGTAACCTGGATCGTCTCTGTACAAACAAGGTCCTCTTCTCCTGTAGTGCAGTTTGCACCTAAAATTGTTCTTCTGTGATCAGAAATGCCTCCCAGACACACTGAATGTAGGAACAAGAAGCACTTGAAAAGCACTTACCACCACCATCAACTACAAGAACCGGCCTCATTTAATAATAATAACAAAAAAGGACAATTGTTGAGCTTGCCTATTTACATCACAGTACTAGGCTTGCAGAAAGCTTGGAGTTGACTGCATATCTCAGCTGGGTGCCTCGGGGATCTGAAAATGTTTTCCTTAGCATGATAAATTTTAAAGAAATCCAGATCATCTGATCTAATAAATAGATTAAAAGGGAGACGGAAACTTCAGGGCTCTTTTGACTATATCGCTGAAAAAGGAACCTGCCACTATCTGCTTTCTTCCATGCCAGTCCAGGATGGAACTAAAAATGAAAAAGGGAAACTATTTGCTCATGGACATAACAGTCCTTCCTTCTTAGCCACAATATTTCATAGTTTTCATGTGTCTTAATGACTGTCATGTCTTGATGTAGAGATGCTAAGTCCTGAATCAGTGCAGCAGCAAGAAGAGAATCAGATCTAAGACTCTTAAAAGTTGCTCTACACAGTCTGTTCACTAAATAAACACCAATTCATGAATGTTTCAGTTAAAATGCGTATTACCACTTTCATAACACAAGCGACAAAGAATAAAACTCCCGTGGGAATGTAATTTCTAATGCTTGATGCAAAAGACACAACTACAACCCAAAGTCCCCCGGTGTTTTCTTAGGTCATTTCATCCAAAGTGAGGAATTTCTTGCAAGAAAAATTGCTTAGCAAAACTCTATTATCAGATGATGCATTCGAACTAACAGACCTGCACGATAACTTCTGGCCCCGCAGTCTAGGCTGGGTCTCCAACAGCCACACAGTCTTTCACTGTGTTCAAAACTGTCGTGCAGGGAAATGAACAGCGTAGCCAAGAGCCTCTCTCAGTGTATTTCAAACACGAAACGATTTGGAATACAAAAACCCATGAAGCAGAAATTCAATCAGGCAAGTGGGAGAATACTCATAAAATCATTGGTCTTTATTTACTAGTTTTACACTACGGCTTCTCTATTGACTTAACTGAAGCAATTATATTGCTAATATGCTCAGAAAAACATGCAACGAGCCTATGCACTTAGAGGAAAATACCAAAAGGAAGAACACCATGGGGATCGTTTTACTTAGAAGACGGCAGTAAAGAAATACGAGGCATGTGAGGCACAAGAGAAAAATAATGAGAGCTGTGAGATTTTGCTTTTTAAGCAAAGTCATAAAAAATAAGCTTTTAACTGACAAGGACGCTTTAAGAAGTCTGCTTTCTAAATTTAACTTTGATATTGAAAAGTCTTGGATTTTGTTCTTCTGTTTTGGGGTTTTTTTCATTAGCGTAAACTTGATAAAAAAATGAGGCGTGATAATCCTGGTGCTACACATTTTCAAAAGCCATTTTTTAGCTATAGCCTCTTCAGAGGGTGCAGATAACATTTGCACGGATACAAAGCCATTGCAGAAAGAATGTTCCTTAAGGGCAGAGCTGGCTGTAAGGTCTAACACGATAGAAAATCAGCGGCATTCACATTAACAGCCATTAAATTATTTATTCATATCAGGCCCTGGAAGGCAGTAGAAAGACTTGGTTGTTCAGGAGGGCTCAAGTCATGTGAACTTTGTTGCTTGACTTACTTGCAGTTACTGTTCTGAGGGAGGCACATTCATTTTGACAAGTCCTGACTGCAAGCTGAAATCTCTTGTTCCTTCTTTCACTAGTTTTCTGAACGATAGAAAATATCAGTACATCCACCACCATACATATCCATATATACCTGCCTACCAACGCATCTGACCCTTCACCCCACCCGTCACCTGAAGCAGCTGCCCTGGCCTTCTCACCACAGCCATGGGCAAAGCTGAGACACGTGGTTACCACCAGTACCTCTGGTAACAGCAGTACCTCTCAGTAATTCACAGATCTAAAGTCCATGCCTCTTCCCCGCTATGGAAAAACATTCCTGGAACAGCTCATCACATCTTGTCTCTTGAGGCCATAGGGACATGTAGTAGGACTACAAAATGAAAGAGGTGCAAAGGAAACCAACAGGGTGGCATTCTGCACTAAAGCATGCTCAGCTTTTTTTCCTCTATTTGTTTCCTGAACCCCACTGCTCATCTTGATCCATTTAATTACCCCCATAACCAACTTACACTGCAGCAGAATGTAACTGTGCAATCAAGCAAGGAGCTGTAGCTTTGCTCTTGGTCTTGTGTGCAAAGCCATCTTTGGCAATAAAAGAGGCAATCATTATAAAAGGACAACTCAGCCCCATGTTAGTCAGCCCCAATGACTGGGCATGATGCAGGGGACAATATCCACCAGTGACACTGACACATCCTCACAGAGAGCAGCACCATGAACTTCATCCCGAGGCCTGACATATGCTCACAACAGGCACAATGGGGAGCAGGGCAACGTTCCTCATGACACCAACATCTCCATCTCAATTTCAAACATTTATTAAAACTGACTTAATAACAGCTGTACTTAGCCAGACCAATAGTAGAGCAATGGCCAGGAGCAGGCGTCTAGGTAAAAGTATAAAACAGACCAAACTTGTAATGGAAATATCCCTTGTTCCCAGGGGATGTGGAGCCCATGTCTGTGAGGTCAGGATGCAGGGGATACCATTCAGATGCAGGAGCCAAAGCAGTTCCTTGTAGAAAGCTAGGAAGCTTCTGAGCAAGGAGAGGCATCAGGAAACGGGTTGGGAGTGAGGCTTCGAGACAGGGCTCGCTCTGGAAGAGCATCTCCAGGAGCGCACACTGCTGCACAGCTCGGAGCAGCTGAGCCACTATGGCCCACTCATTTCAGCAGCTCTCGGGAGGTAAAGTTCAACCCCAACACCCTCAGCTCTTTGGTCAAACTAATGACGCTCAGCAGGGATCTGGCAGAGAAGTTCTGCTGGAGGAGCCTTCCAGCCATAACCCCGACCCCGCTGTCTCATCTTCTCCTTTCTCGGTCTCCTGACACCGCTTTCCTCTTTGCTATGCCTTACGTTGTGTCACCTGTCAGGTCTTGGCCCACGGAGAATTCTTCTATGTTGCATTAGATTTGGGGGTAGGTGGAAGGAAATGACAAAGTGTGATATTTCAGCGAGAAAAGAAATTATCCAGTTTTGAACATCATGATACTTAGGTGTTCATGCTAGGCCCACTCTTACTGAGGGCAGAAGAAGCATCAGTCCCATAACACCACAAGCAAGGGTGGAGATTTGTCCCTCTAGGGAACCAAATGGTAACTATCATCAGAGTATCTGAATACTTCCAGCTAACATCACTCGCACAAGAGTACTATGAAGGATGGAAGAAGTCCTGATCTCAGTGAGAAAGTAATTGATCATAAAGAAATGAGGGCAGTGGTCCAAGAAGACCCTTGTACAGGCTGTGTCATCATCAGAATTTGGATTTTCTGAATGCAAGCCCAGTGCTTTAAAGGAAAACGCATTTCTCTATCATGTTCATGACAATGCAGGAAGGCAGGGGAATACCAGGCAAGCCTGATATCTATTGCAAGCATGAAAGCATTGCAAGCCTTTTGTTGTTCAGCTGCAAGAAGGCACCAGCTTGTAATACCCTTTGAGCTCAAGAGTCACCCCACAAAGCCACCATGCTGCCACAGCTTGTCCCTTCCTTCTGATTCTAGCAACAGTAGCATCAAATGTTTTGGGGAACAAAATAAAGTCGTTAAGCAATGATGCCAAGCACACACACATCAGAAAACCCCAAAAGGTCCACGGAAATGAATTCCCCATCGTCAGCAGCAGCTCCTCCCTTTGCAAAAGTAAGTGGCTTTTTATGTATGCAGTATATGTGCTAGCATGTACTCCACGGCTGACAATGTTCAGCCTCCAGTGCAGCTTGTCAAAGCCTGATATGCCACCCCTTAATCAATGTGGCAAGCTTCCCAACGCCATGTGCTTCAAGCAAGTGGGCTGCTGTCCCTCCAGGCAGAAGAATGAAGCACGCTGTCATTCTCGCTCCTGCTCTTCAACATACACATCTCCTAGTGATCAAAAGCCAAAACAGGGCTGGATTCAGCGCTCAGCTTCCCCAGAAGGGTCCCTCTAAGCTTCTCCCTCTAACAAGGCCCTAAGAAGGGTCTTGCCACATCCCTATACTCATCGTAAAGAGGACATACTAAAGAAAGTACCGGCAGTCAGTGAGCGATGGCCCCACTGCTTCAAGGGCCTTTTCTTGCCCCAGTTCAAATTGTGCCGTTTCATGCTCTTTATTGCGAGCGGAATAGCATGGCCACTGTCCCAATACGAATCACACACACAGAGCACATTCTTCCTGCATTAACTGTTTAACTCCCCTACGCAACGCAGGGACAAAGGATGAATCTGCTAAGTGACTGGAATATTGTAGGGTTAGGAAAACTTACGGTCAGACACTCCCTGCCCTAATGACGAGGTGAATCGCTGAAACGGGACAGTTGCTGAAAATCTGATGACCGCAGCGCAGTTGGGGACACATGTGGTGCCGCAGGCGACTGCTCGGCTCTGGAAGCCTCTGGAAGCCAGAGGTGTGCAGGGAGGGCCAGGGCGCCGGGGAGAGGTGTCGGTGCTCACAGCTCATGCGTAACAACTGCGCGGGCTGCACTTTGGTGAGAAACGTGCTGGGGACACAGCAGGGCCGCACCGTGGTGTCATCCTCATCACATCCGACAACATCCCTGTCAGGGACGGCACTGCAGGGTGTTTCTTTGGAGGGCTGCTCGGCTTGGGATAGGGATGGCTCTCGTGCGTGCTCTTAATGGTACCACTATGCTCTAAAGACTGTCCCCAAACAACTGTCCTCCTTCCAGTCTTGCAATATGAGCAATGCTGCATTATACCAACTTCTTCCCCTTCCTCCGGGATGTAAGTCACATTACATTATTTTCCCACTTCTGATTCCTCTGGCTCTATCCCCCCTGCACTTTATTTCACCATAGCAAGCTTCGGCATCTTCCTGAGCAACAGTTTCATGCAACTGAGATCACCTGGAGATTCGGGTACTCTGCGGGGTCCTTCAGGCACAGGTCACACTGCACCATATTTAGAAACATATAGGCACAGAATAATCTTTAACTGTTTTAGAAGAAGCAACTTTTCCGTTGCCACTTCCATCCTGAGGACATGCAGAAAAGTAATATACACATATAAAAAAAAGTCTTTCAGTCTTTTAAGGAAAAGGGACATACTTTTTTCCTACAGTAAACTCGTCAATTGTACAAGAAGGTAAGAGGACCAAGTCACTGTCAACCTCTGATCTCAACACAGAGCGCCCTAGTCATGGCAGCCAGCTGGAAAACTCCAATGCAGGTGAAATGAATTTCACAGGCCTGTTTTCTGTGCATCTGTTACCCTCTATCTGCTGCAGTCTTAAATCACGGTGCAAAGCAATTGAAAGAGGCCCCCTTGACTGGCAGGCGAACCACAGGGGACAAGAGGACAACACCAGAGCACTGACCTGGTCCAGCCTGGGCTAAGAGGCCACTTAAACCTACCTAGAAGTGGTGCAGATGGCTGGTTACTGCTCTCTCCCCTGCTCTCACACACGCAGGCAGAGCCCTTCATTCATAATCATCATCTTTCCTGACACGGTAACAGCCGAAATTTAGGAAAGTCATGGAAGAAGCTGATATTCAGACTGCACTTCCCAGCAATGAGAGGAGCAGGGATCTTCTTTCTGCAGTGCTGATCCACTGCAAGTGAGCAGGGCGGCTCCGAGCATCTTGCAGGCTGTGGCAATGCTTGCCACCCTGTGCTGGGGTTTATCCATTCCTGCCTCTCCTCTGTGTGAAATACAGATATACGCAGCAGACTTGTATTCAGCCCAGCTTGGTGCCTCGGGAGTGCTGCACGGGTATGCACAAAAACCTTGCCTGAGTTCATGCAATTAAACAGATGAGAGTGAGTTTTATACAACGTGCCACCTACACGTGTGCTGGGCCTGTTTGTGTGGGACTTGCAGAGAGGCACCAGCCAGGACAAAAAGACTCAGCATCAGCTGAGTGAGCACGTCTGCTTCTGCCTGGGAGAAACTCCGGTGTGGAAAAGGTGGGACTTCTCCTCCCGTCATACTTGTGCCTCTAGGAAGCCCTTAGTCTACCCTTCAATTCCTCCACACCACATGCAGCCCACACAACAGCTGGCAAGTGCTGAGAAAACGTGGCTCCTGCCCAAACTCATGACTGTTTATTGCTGTCGCTGTCAACTGACTGTGCTGAAAACAATCCAAACTGCAACAGCGAGAATCTTTGGCCAAACAGATTAACTTCCAAAAAAAAAAAAAAAAAAAAGGGCTTCCAAGGAAGGAAAGAATTAGAGGGAACATGCATGATTGCCAGTCAGGAGCAACCAGACTCAGAAATTCAGACCTTGACCTTACTGATCAGGACTGAAAAGTGTTTGCACCATCCAGTTTGCACCGTAAGGACAACACTGCATGGGGACTATCTGCCCTTAGTCTTGGAAAAGACTAGGAGAGCAGAACTCTGCTGCCTTGCTGGTCATCTCTCTGATGTAGCATCCCAGGGACCGGAGTGCGACATCCTGGGTCCCACAAGGAAAAGACAAGCAGGAATTGAAACTTAAATCAACCCCAAAAGCCACCCTCAAAAAAAATGAAAAAGATTTTTTCATTAATGAAAAAAAAGAAAAAAAAAAATTTAAAAATGCCATTAATGAATGGCTGCCCATTGATTCAGCAGCCACTAAGACAGCACTCATACACAGGGAGAAGCAAAAACAATTTGTTTTGCTTAGTAGGAAATTGCTTTCACATAATTGTTTCCTTGGCTACTGGGATCATCACATCTTAAGCCTAAAAATACAACAACATAGAGGTAAAATTGTGCCTGGACCACTGAGAAACAAGCAGACAGAAGCATCTCCTCTCTTCTCCTGTTTATCCCTGTATTGAAGGGTGCATGAGCAGAAAGAATTCCAGCATCTCTTGCTTGTCCATTCCCACCATGAAACTTTTTCCTCAGGACGACAAGGGTGTCATCCCCCCTTGCAAGAGAAAGCAAGAGAAAGGAAACCTCCGTGGCAGCTCGGGGCTCCAGCAGATATGCTGCTTTCTGGGCCTGCTTTCCAAGGTGTCCTTTTGAGAAGAGATAAAGCCACTTGTCACAAAATAAAATCTCACCCAGGCATTATTTTTCTCCTCTTCCCCAGGAAAACACATGTCTAAATAGATTCAGTTTTCCCTTTAATTATTCTAGACGATCTTTTCCCTAGCACACTTGTCCCTACCCCTAAACCAGAAGAGATTGGCCGTGCACGACCAAGCAATGAGCAGCAACTGGGAAAAGAGCAGAGGGGCAACGTAGCAGCAGGGCCTGACGGGGAAGGAAAAGGTGACGGAGGTGGCTGGCCAAGCCCCCAGGCTTCACATCCCCCCGAGGTGTCTCTAACCAGTCCAGCACCAAGGGGGCTCAAGGCAAAGCTCAGGGGACCCGGCAGCTCCCGGAGAACAGGCACATTTTTAATAGAGGCTCTCTGCACAGACAGCAAGTTTGGTGCCGACGCGTTGCAGAGTTGGTGCTCCACAGGTTTGAATTTGTCCAAATTCAGGCAGTTGTAGAGAGGATGAAATTACTGCTGCTCTGCCTGTGAAAATTTCATTGCGCTGCATCGATCCCCTAATTGCTTGGGGGGTACAGAAAGAGCAGGACAGAGACCCCCTGGGAATTTTTGCCTTCAGAGTAGTCCCTTCTGTAAGTAACTGATTATCTAAGGCCAAAGATTCCCATACTGTGAATATGCTCTTGATGGCTTGGGGACTAGAAAAACCATCAACATGCATCAAACTAACCCCCGGTGCTCTAACTGACTGTCTGTCTGATCGAAGAACCTCGTCAAGTTCTGGACATCTACCTTGAACAGAGCACAAGCGTTCTGGTGCAAGCTGAGGTGCTGCTGGTTGACCCAGGCAGTCGTTCTTGGAGGACCTTTGTTTCTGCCAGGGGTAGGACAGCTATGGCTAACAGTAGGATTTCCTTGCCATTCTGTAAATACAAGTGTAATAACTAACTGCAAACTTTCTGCACCTTAAAAAAGTACACTTCATATGAATGGGTTAAACTTTTCTGAGATCCCCTGACCTTGACGATCCCTTGACAGAATCCTTTTCTGTATTTTAAACGCTGTTACTATATTATTGATGAACCTTTCAGTCACGCCTAGTGAAAATCCTTTAGACATTTGGGATATCGGAGATTGGCTATTTGGACAGGTGACAAGCCCATTTCTGCTAAGCCAATATTTTTCAAATCAAAAGTCACCAAGCAATGGCAATAAGAGCAAAACAAGATGAGAGCTGGAGATATCACGCCGGCTCCCAGCTGATTTCCTGAGTGTCCTGCCAGCCACAGTGTGCTTCTGTGCTTGATTAATTTAAATTGGGAGTTTCTGAAAACAAAAGTATAGCACTCAGCTTCTAATCAGAGCGTAAAGGTCCCGCAACCGATCAGCAGGCAGTGAACGCTCAGCTGCACTGCAAGATACTCATTCTTCTGAGATCGTTCGCCAGTGACGATATTTTCACTGTGCAGCATTTGAAACCGAGACAAATAACCGCAGCAGCAGGGCAAATAACCTCTCACATCAGTAGCTCCCGAGTAATTACGCCGGGGCCCTCCACGGCTGCCTCCTGTTACCGATGGGTTCCCAGCACAGCTCCTGCAACTGCTTTTGCAAGGGGAGGGAGCTGGACCTGGAGCCCAAGGCTGGTCCCTCCCAGCTGCTTTCCTTGGTCTCTACCTGTCTGAGTTCCCATCCTCATTTGGGAAGATGGACTTGGCTTTATTTTGCATGTTCCCGGGCCCCAGGCTCTCCAGGTACCATGAAAACACAAACCAGTGACTAACAGAAATGGTTATTACCGAAAGACTTCTTGCTACATTACTTTTTATATAGACTCTCATTTTACATCGAAACGGCCACCTTTCTCCTAACGCATGCATGCACACTCAGTAAGCTGTGAAAGTACAACTTTATTACCATGGATTTACCTCAAAGGGTAAAACTAAGCCAAAAATCAATCCAGGTTTGCTGACAAAAAGCAAAATGCTAATACTAGTGTTAGAGAATCAAAATGTCACTCCTTAGCACTGCCATGAATATTAATCATCTCATTTTTACATAATATTTTCTTCTCCTTTGCTCTGCAGCTCCTTTGCAGAGCAGCACAAACCTCCCTAAGTTTGGTGTGCAATCAAGCCATGATATTTTCTGATGTCAGATGTGGTTTCAGGCTTGGGGGTCAGTGGCCTTTGAAATAAAAGCGAAACGAATTTGAATGCTTCCTTGAATTGTGCCACCAGCTTAGCAATAAGCCCCAGGTTCAATGTGTATCTGCAATAACACAGTAGATGGTCATGTGAAATACAGCCCTAGATTTTGGATCTAAAAGCACGAGTCTTCCCTGCTTGAATTACCGAGTTACAGATGGACAGTACCGGAGGAGGTGCTTGGATGCCCATCTCCCAAGAGAGACGTTCAGCAGTTTGAACGTGTGGCTCACGTTGGTTACTGAGAGCTTAGGCACCTTGTTCCCACTGAAGGGCAAAGGGAATTTGGCACCTAAGCACTTTGAAAAGCCCACAAAACTTCCGTAAGCATCTTTCCGCCTCCAAATCCTCTTGGAAACCTCTGCTGTAATGTGAAGGGAGCAGAAGACTCACGAAGATAAGTAATCTAACCGTGCTATTAAAGATTTACAAGCAGCCAGGGTATGTTATATACACAAGGCTCATTAATAATGGTCATAATTAACTGCCTGAACCTATAGTTCTGAACAAAAAGATTTATGTATCTAAAATGCATACAGGTTTTAAAAATCCGGGCTTTATTCTGCTCTTGACTCCATCATATCTATGCACTGAATGCAGTCCTGACTCAGGCTGACTGGATCTGCATGCCTGCAAGACAATAAAAGGCTGAGGAACTTCCATGTCATTAATTCCTTCTCCACACAGAGCATTCTTTGCTGTATTCTCCAGTTGCTTAACAGACACTTCCCCTTGGAACAGTCCCTCTGTCTCCTTGCTTTCTTCTTTTTTTTTTTAATCCTGTTTTCAGTTAAATCTTCCCAACCCAGCTCTGCTGGCTGGTATTTGAAAGCTGCCTGGCTAACTGATATGCCCCAAATGCTTCATTTGACAGAGTTGGGCTATGAGAGCTGGATGGCAGCGTAAGCCCTGAGGGGAAGCAGTAAGCAGGTCCCTGGAACTGTTTCAGATTTTGTTAATGAGCCTGGCAGGTGAATGGAAGAAGCCAAGTGTCTATTTGGCTTATCAGCAACGACCCTTTCTAACCCCCAGTTAATTGGCTTTTATTGATTTTCAGCCTAAGAGAAATTTCTGTAAGATTCTGAGCAAGTGTAGGGGACATACTGGACCTAAACAGTTTGTAATCTCCCACACTCTTAACATTTAAGACTGCTCTATTTGCATTTTTCTCCCTCCTGGGACCAGGTTTCACCTTTCTACACGGCTGCAGATGAGCGCGTGGCAAAGAGAAGGACTGGGGACAGCAGAGAGATATCATGTTCTTGAAAAGTGAGTACGGAGAAATCCAGAGGAGCGTTCACAGCCCAAGCCATTCATATGCTAAACGTGCCCAGCTTAGGCAGAGATCTTTGGAGATGGGCTCGTGTCCAAATCGCTGTGCTAGCCCCTGCAAGGGCAAACTGCTCTGTCTGCACAGCAGATGAGAAGGACGAGAGGATTGTGATGAGGCCCGTTAGGGATATTTTATAGCACGTGACTGAGGTTACAGCTTGTCTGTATGTCTAAGGATGCAACACCTGCCAGGATGATTCTGAAGTGCTACACAAAGATTGCAAGAAACCGAATCTGGCCTGCTCTCCCCTGTACCACCTTCTGGGAATGATCACTGGAGTGAAATATCCTGAATTATCCCCACACTTCAGGGGGAACCAGGTGCTTCACTCCAAGATACAGCCCGGTAGTGAGCTGCCATCCATTCAGTGCAAATAACTGGGGACACAACGCCAGCGAGCACAAGGCAGAGCTGAATCAGCTGTCAGGACAGAAGTGTCCAAAGAGGAACCTTTCTTATAACCAAAAAAATAGCCACATGAACTACTGAGGAGAGGCCTTTTCATCTCCTGTTGCCCCACACTGCCAGCACCAAGGTGCTAATTGCTATTTTGCTCCATTGCCAGCTCCTTCAGGTCAAGGGCTACAACCACCACCCTCTCACCCCATACCAGAGCAGCTTCTGCTGCTAATGGCATCAAAAACATGACCCCGGTCTCACACTGTGCACTTCTGTTCCCCAGAAACCTGGTGACTAGAACTGCGGGCAATGATTTTCCTTGGGAAAGGAGAGCACTCTTCGAGACTTAGCCAAAATGGAAAGGAGCTTGAAACTGAAGTCACTCAGGACCTGGGAAGCAAGTATCCTTTTACTTACTGCTTTTTGAATATTTTAAACACCATAATTTTTAAAACTGTAAGCTCTGAATGAAGTTACTGAATACGAATTAACCTCATGAGGACGTAACGTCCAGTGCAGATATTAACACTGGAAAACATAAAGATGACCCAATCTCCTGGAAGCTGCCTCGTCATAGGAGTCTGTAATTCTTCCTGACACAGAAAGATGTAAAGGACAAGAATTTAAACTTCTGGAAGGTTTCGGGAGTATCAAGAGTTAATGTGAATAGTGATGAAACTCACTTGATAGTGTTCCTACACTGTGATTTAAATCAGTCTTTCGTTACTAGGGACCATGATCCGACTGACAAGAAGGATGTGGATGAGAGGTGGCAGATTATTTCAATCTTAGCTACTAGAGAATTTTTAATTGTTTTTTCCTTATCTATTCTGAATGAGCAAGACACAGGATTAGATGGAACTGGAGAGCTGACCTAGTCTGGCTCTTGCTAAGCTATGTTTTTTTATTACCCCAAGAAGGCCAATTCTTCCCACGTTTGCCATACTAACAAGGGCAGGAAGCACCACAAATGACTGAGTTTTGCAGACTGCAAAGCACGGCTTGACACATACTAACGAAAAATAAAAAGGCAAAGGAAGAAGCCGACAGGATACGCTCTGTTCATTTACCTGACACAAGTAGTTTGTTTTTTAATTATGCATGCTGCTGCTTCACTGGGTGCTGGGGACCATTCCACTGCAGCTTTTTCTGAAAGGTAATTTAATTCTCAGTAACAGGAATCCCTACTGCTACTGCTGCTAAATCCTTGATGAGACTGGGATAGAAAATACCCCTGGCATGGGAGTGCAGCGGCTCTGTGCAAGCCAGTGAAAGGCATAGGGACATGTTCACATGTGCACAGGCAGGTACACATATTGACAAATGGCCTACTCCCTATGAGGGTTGCAAATCCAGTGAAATTATTAAATCAGCTTCATCCACTACAAATTTATCCTGTAAATACATGAGAATGCATATACACACAGGCAGATACATGCTACAGCACCACTGGTTTGTACAAGTCTTGCAAACCTAGCTGGTAGGTATACTGCAATATTTTAAGATTAAAAAGTTGCAGCCTGAGGACCATCCATTCCAGAGGGAGATCACATTCCCTGTTTCTTCCTCTCCAGAGCTGTCTAAATCCTCACCTAGGAGCACAGAGTGGAGTGCTAGCCCCCAGCCATCAGGTCAAAGCAGAATGAAGCTCGTGGATACTCATGGAGCTTTTGATGGTTTTACCACTACCTGCAACTAATGCCTGGGGCTCTACTGAGACCAAGATACATATCTACCCAACTAACGGCATGGAGAAAGGAAAAATATATTTGCAAAACTCTAGTGACATGGTAATTTCAAATCATTGCCTCTGGGCACTGTGCTAACCAATGACAGCACAGCTGGTTGTGCAGAGTTCAGTTTAATATTGATCATGATAGACCAGAGAATCTTTTTCATGTTTAAAAGGGCACAAGCTGTCAAAGCCATCAAGGTCATCTTCAGACTGCACTCCCCTCCCTCCCCTTTTTTTTTCCTTTTGCTTTCAGTGGATTCTGGTTAATAACTATGTTAGACACAGACAATTCTAACCACAGATTTTTCCCTTTTTCATGCGAGTTCCCCTATACAGGAGATGCCATATCAGATAAGAACATCCCATTTCCAAGCAGCACCAGCTGCTTGAGGGATTGTGTAAGGGCTCCTAACAGGGTAATAAGGGGATAACTTGACTCAAGGAAAATTTCCTCTGTGCCCTCAGAACTTAAGCATTGTCTTAAATAAAAACTCATTCCATGAGTTCCTCAGCTCCTGAGGAAGCCAAATCCCCAGCCGCAGCATTTTTGAACCTCTGTGTCCTACCACAACGCCGTTCATTGCAGAAAATCAGATTGAACTGATGCATAAAAAGGTAATAGATTTTTAAGTAATAGAAGTCAAGATAATGCGGCCTATAAAGGGCCATCATAAAAAAAAGTCACACACGGACCAAGGACAGAAAATGACACAGGCAGGTCTGGCCTGACACACTGCAGCTGCAGTGATAAAGAAAAGCAAGCACAGAAATGTTGCCACGCTGGCAGAGCCTGACGTTACCTTCCGAGGGGCCGTAGCTTGGGAGCCTCCATGTGGACGTCCCCACCACAGGGAGGCCCTGACCCTGCAAAACACCAGGTCCTGCCTGAGGACTCTCTCCCATCCCTTCTAAGTGGGAGAGGAACGACTGGATTAACCTCGAGCGGCACGTTTGATGTGCACGGAAGCCCTGCCAAGGCAGCCTGTCACTTATTAAGAACATTTGTCAAGGTTGTTTAACAACCTTGACAACAAACCCACAGGCAGTGGCAGCAGCAGAAGGGGGCCTGTGATGCTCCCTGGATTTGGTTTATTAAATGTAGCTTTATTTGAATCAAACATCAAATGAGCTGGCTGTGCTCTCTGCTGTCTGAGGACTCATAGAAGGGCTTGAGAACCGCAGCTTGCACAGGTGGCTGGTTGTCACCTGCAGAAAACTTTCCAAAGCCTTTCCCGTGATTGCAGAGCCCACACCACTGGGCATCGTCCCTCTCCTCCTTGCACCCACCACAGCTACACCCAACTTTGCCTGAATAGGTTGTTTGCAACACTGCCTTTGCAATCTCCGAAGTACACGTAGCTCCCATTTTGTCAGGCTCCTGCTCAGCTGAGCCAGTGAACACAAACCAAACAAAACATAGCACTCCTGCCCCACCACAAAGCCCAAAGCATTCGAGAAATTTCCAGAAATGGAAGCTTAATGGTAAGCTCTCACATGAAATCTCTAATCAAAGCAAGTGGGAGGGTATGCAGACGAGCACCACGTCAAGACGCTCTAGTAAGGCAGAACGGGACACAGGTCTGCACCTCTGAGCCTCGGAGGAGCTTTCCCCGGACCGACCTTGGCCTCTCCAGCTGGGAAGCGGGTGCTTCCCTCACCCACTCTCACTGAGGGGTTCCCAAGCTCTTGCTTTTGTATGGCATTGGGAGCTCAGTGGGACAGATCAGATTTCCAGCTATTCCTGATCACTTTGTTACTGAAGACAAGGTCTGGGAAATGGCTTGATGACAGACCCTAAGAGCCCACACAAATAGCAGATTAGAGAGACATACTAAGCAAAGTCTGACCAGAAGACAAGGCAACAAAAGCTGAAACGATGACAGTTCTGACCATGAGAGTAGCCACTGGGTACTAGTAAGTCCCAAAGGTCTGCCCCCAAATTTAAACAGTTCTGAGCTCCTCTTCAACACAGAAATGTTGAAAAAATATTCTGGTTAAAAAACATAATTTTGGTTCCTTTTTTTTTTCCCTCCCTCCCCTAGCAATTGCTCCCCTAACAACCTTGATTCAGAGCAGTATAAGGCAATCCAGTTCTGCTTAAACTTTCATGGATATTTATTAACCTGTCTGGAATGGGTAAGAAATTCTGTCCTATCTACTTACAGCAGAGAGGATTCAAAAGAAAAGAAAAAGTAATAATTTCTCTCTAACTATATAGGCTGAGCCTTAATTAATTTGCAATTCATAAAGTTGTTTGCAATGTTTGGGTAAATTCTGCTATGTGAGTATTAGGCATTAATAGGTATTATAACAGCAGGAGCCTGGCAATGGTTTAATTAACTAGACTATTAGCACTATTTCCATCCACATATACCTAGTTTAGCTGTATCGCTAGAAAATTCTGTGCATTAGCTGGGTTTACGGTTCACCATACAAGCTTAGTTTTGCACCCCCTCACAAACATATCCTTGTTCCTCCTCTTGCATTTAGCCTGAAATGAACCATTTTCATCCACTATAGCCAAAGAAATCAAAGTAATAGTATGTGTGAATGATGACTGAGCAATTAAATACTTTAGGAACAAAAGAGGCAGGCAAGTGGATTCTCTGATGGATATATTCTTATAGATAAAAGATCTTTGTGTGCTTGAAATACTGCTTGGAAAAAAAACAGCTGCTAAATATTCTGTCAAAATGTTCTGAGCTTTGGTTTGCATTTATATAAAAAATATGATTTCTTTATGCAAAATTTGAAGATAATGCCTCATTTCTATCATCTGAAGTTGTAAAATTGTTGTTGTGGTCTTTGGCATTTTATGTGCTTTGAATTTGATCTTTTGAGGGAAGCATTTTGTGGAACTCAAGGTGGGTACCCGGTGAATCAGCATCTGTAAAAATCAGTGACATAGTTATCTGTCACAGTAGAGGAGTAGACATGGTCTAGATCTTGCCCAGGAGTTGTTTCTAAGACACTCTGATGCCTCATCAGAGGTGATGCTGAAGTGTCTTCTGTCCCTATTCACAACTTTGTGATAAGGTACACTCCTATTGCTAGATGTTCTAGAGGTATTATTAATTTCTGCCTGGCTAAAATGTTGTGATACTCAATGGATAACCCACAGTCACCATCAACCACAGCAGCCGTAGGGCAGGTCAGAAAATGTCAAGAGAAAGCAGCAGACTTGTCCTCGAGTTGTGGTTTTCTTTCCTGAAAAATCTACAAATGCCAGTTTTCATCCTAACGTGGAATGCAAACACGCACGTTCAGACACATGTGAACTCACCATAGAACAGGAAGACCTCTAGAAGAAAAAGAATGGGAACAGAAATTGGAAGGCCAGAATCTAAACCTGATAGCTTGACGCAGAGGAGCCTTCAGAACCATTTTCACAATGTAGATAAAGTTGGGGAAAAAAAGAAAGAAAGATTATTGACTTCCGAGAGCTTTTCCATCCCCAGCCAGTCTGAAGATCAAAGGCTGCACCATCTGCTCCCTGGAGAGGCAGAGGCACAATGGCAGTAATGAATCAGCCCTAGCACACATGAAAAGAGGTGCTGCTTTGTTTTGCTGAGCTTTATAATCTAAGTATTGGGCGAAATCTTAACACAAAATGAAAAACCTTTCTCCTTGATACGCAACTATATTTGCATGTATCTTAAGGTTCAAGACACACTTTTTTTTAATGTCTTTAAGCATGGATAATTTAGAATCAAACCAAAACATCTTGTCAAAATTGACATTTTCCCCTTGAAAAAAAGTCTAATTCTGTGAAACCTAGATTGCCAACTAGAAGTATTATTAAGCAAAATATTTGAAGTAGCCACCTACCTCAACCACTCTGCCCTGTGGGTTGCTGAGCCTGACTGGCCAAGGGTGTAGTGTAGGCTCTTCCCAAGGCCCTCTCTGCACAGAAGGCAAGACAGGACCACTATACCAGGGCACATCATGTGTGATGTGCCTGTCCCATCTAGAACAGCACAGCAACCTCGCTTTGCAACTTATGCTTCCCACAGCTAAAGAAAGTACAGAAATGACCATCATTTCCTCAGCTGCAGCTGAGGAGCAGTTGCACTATGATGACCTGGGCATGTTCCTTCAAAAATTGCAACCTCCTCTTACCAGCCACTGGAGACACTTCCTCGGTTGGGGAAAGAGGGATCCTGCTTCCTTGGTGTCCACCATGAAATGATGCCAGATGAGGAATGAGCCCCAAGCTGACAAGAGAAAAGGCTATTGCCAAAGGTTTTGCAATATACACACAAAGGCAATTTAAAATGATGTATAACTTTCGCAAAGCAGCAGATCACTCCACTGAGTGGAAACCTAAGCCAGACCCTGCTCACACTGTGACACAAGATTAACTGCAGTACAGTTTCTCTGAGGCCAGTCATCAGGATGTGCCTGTCCACCTCTAGGCACATCCCCAGAGGATGCACCTATGGAAGACAGCCTTGCTCCTATATGAAAGTCAATATATTTTTCATTGTTTCCTCCTTGGTCTTGTCTTCAAGCTCTCGGGACACAAGCACTACCACTTCGTGCCACCCTCTGACTCGTAAATCTGCAGGTAAAACTGGCCAGCTTTTTACCACAAGCACAAGGCAAATGATGTTAAATGTCCCCTTTCTACTTGAAGCAGTAGAACTTTCCATGAAAAAAAGAAAGGAAAAAAAAAAGTCTCAAAACATCAAAACAAACGAAGATGAGTTGCTAGGAAGGGAACTGGAGAGTAATCCCAAAGGATATTCCAAATTGCATTGCTTAAATTCACATTTTTTAACATGAAAACTTAGTAAAAACATTCTCCTTTCTGACAGCCTAAAATTTGAAACAAATTCTCTGTATGTAAATGAAGCCATTAAAATTCCTGATTCTTGGCAATTAGTCTTTTATTGTCTTTTGCTAATAAAGCAAGTCTTTGAGATGGGCAAGAGTGAGAGGAGATGGATCAGGAAAGATGAAGGGGTTTTATGCATTGCCCCCATGCATCACGAAAGTGTCTCACACAAACTGATATACAATGAGGTGCAACAGTAAATCCTCAACCATGTCCCAAAGGACCCTGATCTGAATTAGTTTAAAAGCTCCTTTTGCATAACATCTGCAGCCCCTCACCATGTCCTGCAAGTACCAAGTGCTGCTGCCTCCTAAACAAAGGGGATTTTTGCTGTGGATTTTCACAGATACAGGCATCATGCCCAAAGTAAATAAAATTCCCTTGGAAAATCTTATCTCCTAACGCCAACAGCAGGCAGTGATAATGTATTTGTGAACAAAGTAGCCTTGCTTTTACCTTCCTTTCATTTTACTCTCTAGCCTTAAAAAATTCAGAGTAACACAAAAGTTATCACCTTTAGTTCCAAGGATGCTCTGGGGCCATTTATGGTATCACTCTGCTCTCTGAAAGCAGCAAAATGGTGAGATATGTAGCTACCAAACTATAACCCAGCAAGGGGTTTCAGGGCATCACATGCCAAGCTAAGCACTTGTCAACTACCGCATACATGGCACTGGGAGAGAACCACTAGCCTGGCTAGAAAAAGGTTGGGTTTTTTTTTTCTCTTTTTTCCCCTGGGAATGTCTGCAATGTTCTCAGTTCAAAGCAGGAAAAGATACTGATATATTGAACAGTCAAAAAAAAAAAAAAAAGTGGAATCTGTCACAGCAGAAAGGACATTTTCAATCAAATCACAATGACATATCAATATCAAAGTGATTTTGTTTCAATTTAATTGAAAAATCATAACCTCTTGTCACAATTGACATTCTCCCCTTGAAAAAGCCTACTTCTATGAAACACAGATTGCCAACTCAAAACAGTGTTAGGCGAAGGGTCTGACGCAGCCGCCCACCTCATCCACCCTGCCCTGTGGGTTACACTGGGCCTGGCTTTGCAGGCGCTCAGAGATGGGTAACCTTCAGCTGGGCCCAATTCTCACGTGTTTGCAAAACTGAGAATTTAAAATGGGGTTTGGCACTTGTGCAGCATCTTTCAGCCCAACATCCCTTCCAATTTACACACTTTTCAAAGAAATAGGTCCCTCTTTGGGTGGAATGTGTGTGGCATACACGAGCCTCCGAGGTCTGGTTCCTTGGACCTCTTCTGGTCATTTATACTTGAAGGGAAAGTGCCAGCTAATCAGAAACATATTAAACAATAACACAAGGAGGAAAGGAACATGAAGAGCCCTCTGTATTTATCACACTCAGGAAAATACCACTGGTGTACTATATTCTAATTGTGTCCTTTGCTAAACCCGAGGCTTCCTGAAAAATGAATGGAGTCTGTGTTAGCATTGTGTAACACAGTACACAAACAAAAGACAGAAAACAATTTCATTGTATCCTGTGCAGACCCATTCTGAGATGAAGTTCTCAAAAGCCAACCTGGCAAATACAACATCCTTTTACTGTGTTGTAAGGGGGTAATAAATTACAAATGTCAATATGGATAGTAGAAATCCAAGCCGGTGGGGCAGGCCTGTGCTGAATTAAAACAAATATCTCCTTGACTACAGCTGAGGGAAATGGCAGTGGCATCATTTTTCATTTTAATAGACTGCAGAGAAGTTTGCCTGGGGAGAAATCAAAGTGACTTGATTAACCCATCGTGTTAACTAACATCTTATCAAATTCAGGCTCTGTCCCTAAACCAATTTAAAACCCTATTATAAGAGGCTTTCAGAAGGGAGAACTGGGTTAAAAAGCACTCAGAATAACGATTTTCCTCTAACCCTTTCTCTGTTATTGCTATAAGAAAATTAATAGATCATCTTATGATTTGGAGAAGAAAGAGGAAAAGATCTACAGTAAGGTGCAAAAATGTAGAACCTGAATGGGACCAAAATTCTTGCTTGGGATCCTGGTACAGCCTCGATGTGGTGTGTGAGCAAGGCTCAGTGACTCAGCCTGTCCTTCCAAAACACTGCACCAGCTCCGCTGAACCGCTCCACCACCTCCTCCCAGGGCCTCCGCTCCTTCTGTCCCACCTCACGTCTCCAGGCGGGAGCAGGAGGATCAATCACAGCATCTGCTCCTCTCCTGGAGCGCTGGTCACCCTCTGCTCACTGACTCCTCCACTGCAGGTCAGGAGGTGCCCTTCACACAAGCTTCGTTGATGGCAAATCGCCCTGGCCCTCGAGGGAATTGCAAAATCCCGGGGAATTTGCAACTGAAGGTGGAGAAGACCAACTCCTACAACACCCTCAGCTGCCAGCCTCCCCATCGGCTGTGAAGACAAGCCATTCTGCCCACTCCAATACTGCCCAGGGCCTTATGAAAGAGATTCACAGTCTGCAGGGGTTGGTGCATGATTCAGAAAGTGCTGGGGCTGCAGAGACTGGGCTCGCTTCTTCCAGGGACTTCATGGACCTGGAGCAAAAGGTCCACTCCATGGTGCAAAAGGAGTCAGGGAGCTGCTCTGCTTCCCCCTCAACTCAGCCGGCCATCTGAAAGAGCCATCAGGTGAGAAGGAGCTTGCTGTGCTGTCAGTGGAAGTCCCCATGCCTTTGAGTTTTGATGCGGTGGCACAGAAAGGCCCAAGGCAGCGATTTGTGATTATGAGAAACACTAAAAAATACATTTCTAAGAACATCTAACATTTGGCAAACAGTTTGAGTGGAGGAAAAACAGTGTTATGCCTTGCTGTTTCCCTCCAAATGGGAGAAGAGAAATAGTCGAAGAAAGGAGCAATTTTGACATTCTCCGACACTGATATTTTTCACTTTGTGTAATCTAAGGCTCAGGAAATGTGGACTTCTAAAACAAATTAACATCCTTAGTGTCTATTTTCTCCCCTCACAAATTTCATCAAAACGACTTTTTTCAGACAGATTGGCTTCTTCTGCCTGCTGCAGTGATCAAGGCCAATGACAAATCCTAGTCCCTGCCTTTGACAGCAAATTGAGCCTGGAAACAGGTGGTTCCTCCATGCTACATCCTGTCAGCTCCTGTACAGAAAAGCCAGGATCAGCGCCAACTTCTATCACTGTCTTTCTATACATCTATTTTGGTTCTTATGCAGCACCCATAACCATGACAACTGCCTGCCCAAGCCACCAGACATATGCAGAAGCTGTCCTGGTTGTCTAGGCAGGGAGGCTTTTAAGGAAGAGCCGAGCTGAAGGAAAGCCCAGGCTGAGCTCCCTGAACTGCACTGCAGTGATGGGAGCGCGTGGAAACAACCCTGTGCTCCCCACTAACACCAGCAACTCTGGTTCCCTGCGGCAAGAGGAAAATCAGAAGTTAATGTCACAGCGAAGCGTTTCCAACACTTAGTGCAGATTCCACTCACAATATCACCAGTATCAGGGTGGCTCAAGGAATCTCCTTATTGCAGCACATTTTGGAAACTATCTGGGATGGTCAGATACAGGGCCCATATAGTTCTCAGTTTTCTGTCTGACAGTAATAAAAAAAAGGAAGTTCCCTATATTCAATCTCACCCTCATTTCTAACACAGAGAGAAAGCTTTAAAGGTCAAAGCACTTTTGCAATCTTGCTACTCAATACTGAGAAGTTCACAGACCAGGTGCTTCTCTGCTGAGCCCATAAGCAGAAACTGGACTCGATAAATCTTCCTTACAGCCCAGGGCTGCTCCTCTGCAGGTGAAAACGCACAGAGCCCCTTTTCTCTGATAAGAGTCACATTCGGTTTTCCAGTTTTCAGTCCCCGCCTTGTTGGAACACAAAAGTTGAACTCTTATTAAGTCAATCTCATCTGTAACAGCACACATCAAAGGCAACAAAATAAACTGTCAAGAAGCCAAGCAGAAAGGGTGAGAATGACTAGGAGGCGGATACTCCATTTGTCCCACACGTTCTCTCTCTTCAGCCTGTTCAGCTAAGATAGGCTAAACTGACACTCAAGCTCCAGAATTAATCTGTTCATTACACTTGAGCAGAAGAGAGAGGTGCACAGGAGGAAACTTGCTGGGGATGGATATATTGTACTCCTAGTCTTGACGCTGGGAGAAATTAGAAATTCTACCTTGCGAGTCCCAAAACGAATTGCTAAATGTCCAGAGCTGCTATCCTGGACCTCCTCCGTTAGATCTGTTTGCAGGCTAGACACAGGCTGTGCTGTCAGGAAGGGCACTTCAGAAAATGGGATCATGATCAATCAGTTTGGCACTGCCCCAAATCCTCCTCATACGTGAGCCATGAGGTGGTAACTTGGGATATAAGAACAGACGGGATCCTTAAGTGCGACAGTGCTCGGGACTACCAACCCATACGCGCTTGGAACTACCAGCATGCATTTTGTTACACTTGTATCTTAGGCATAATCAGCTGTTTTCCACTTCATTATACACTCAAAACCCTTACAAATATAAAAATAAAAGAACAGCCTGTAAGTGCTGGGGTGCCAGTGTTGTGTACTTTCCCATTTATCTAATGATGTTCATCAGCAGTGCTGATGACTCAGAGTTTTATTACATTACTCAATTTTGCTTTTGCAGGTGAGACTATCATTAGGCTTGGCTGACAAATCTCACAATAACCCCCTGGTTTCGAGTGCTTACGACTTTGCCAAGTTTTGACTGTCTGATTTATAATTTCAACTACCTCAAGATGAATTCACCTAGAAACTTTCAGCCATGACAGTTCATACATTTCTAGGAAAGAAGGAAAGATATGTTAATTCTGGTGAAATGTTCTTGGAAAACACCTCTCATCCTATGGGGTAAAGAACATCCACTCAAGCTTTTGCTAAGCTGATGATCTGTGAAAATGAGAAGTTCACACATGAGTACAGGGAAGATGAGCTGTAGTTCAAGAGCTGTTAATTCCTACTGATTCTGTCCAAACTGAATGTATTCCAGTCAAAAAAAACTCCTGGCAATTTCATCTTGGGATGGTTACAGGCTGTGCTTGATCTAAACTGACAGCAAAGAGATTTCTTTTCTTTTACCTTCTCTGCTGGATCCTGACAAAATGGCGTTGGCCAATTCAAATATAAATGAGACAAAGTTGGACCAGCAACCAGGAGACAAAAGAATCAGAGGGGAAAATGAGGAAGACAAGAGGTAAACTGGGACTGATGGGAAGGGATGAAGAAAATGGAGCTGAGATTATCAAATATCAGAGGGTAACACTAAGGAAGAGTGAGAAGGGTGATTAATAACAAGGAAGTAACCTAACTGAGGAGGCAGCATTGCACTGGATGGGGCAAAGTATGGGGTAATGCTGGCCTGGGGTAGAGATCACTGTGGTGGAGCTAAACATTCCTGATGGTCTCTGGGGTGGAAGTGATCCCAAATGGCAGCATTCTGTTTTATTCCAGCTCAAAACTCCGTATATTCCAAGAATTTACACACAGAGGCCTAACACTGACAAATACTGTCCATGCTAAGTGTTTAAAAAGACAATAAATGCCACAATTTCATTGGGACAGAATAAGAGTCTCTTGCTGCTCCTACTCAACCTCATACAAACAGGGACACCCTTCACTGGCACAAGGCCTGGGCTGCGGGTGTCCCACGTATCAGGACAGTGAAGGACGGGGATGAAGAACTTGTGATTCAGGACAGCCCCAAGCAAATAAACACCCCAAAGGGCTTCCTCTGATCCAGCAAACTTGGCCACCCATCTCCTCTCTCCTACACACTCCCCTCTGTAACGCACAGAGGCCAGCACTGCAGAATACTCCTAGCTGAGCATACTGTCGTATTTTTCACTTTTTTTTTTTTTACATTTTCTGCCTTTGTTGGCTGTATTCCTACACAATTAGCTCAGCAGGCCGATATTAGCAAGAGGAAGAAAAACAAACCCGACTGACTTAAGTACCTTAAGTAGAACAGGGAATCACTGGTGTCCATAAGCTCAGCAGCTTGCAGAATATTAATCACAAAGCCACGAGTGAGGTGAAAACATCATAGCTATCTGTATTTCTCGGCAAAGAGCAAGACAGACACTGAAGATGGAAGAATATGAGAAAGTGAGTTAGGGGAAAAGATAAAATTTTGTTACAATCCTGTTCAAGTGGAATTGCCACTTGCAGCAACCAAGTGAGGGCATTTCCCTGAGTTCCTGTTGCTAAATGAACGAAGGGTCTGGTGTGTAGGAGGTCCCACAGGTTTCTTCTGAGGAACTTTAGCACACACGGTTGAAGGCTGAGGTATCTGGAGGTGACAGGATTCCCTCTGCCTAGCAAGAAAACGGCTTCCAAAAGTTCAGACCAACACGGAATTTGCAAGTCTTTTTCCTTGCCTGTTGATGTGGCCAACGTACTGAGGTGCTACGGGCACCATGGGGCACTCGCTGAGCCACTCAGAGACACAGCCAACACAGGGCAGGGAAAAGTCACTCAGTGATATGTGTGTTTAGAAACAGCAAAACAATTTAACCCATTGAAATAGGCTTACACGGCACGGTCCTCATAGCACCGTGAGCCTTGTTTTATAAGTGGCTTCTTTTTATGTGTTGAAGTGTTCAGAAGGCGTCCTGCAAAGGTGCATTTGCAAGCATGTTTTCAAGGCAATGCTTTCTGTGCCTTCTCCATCTGCAGGCTCCTCCTCCATGTCATTTATAAGTTACTTCTATTTAAAAAAAATCACCATAATTGGACTTTTCATTAAGCTACCCATAAACAAAAGAGGGCTAACATAGCCTCTCTGCACTTGTTCTGCTCAATCCTTTTAAAACAATTAATCAGAGATGCAGACAGAGGATTAGGCCTCAGAAATGTCTTTGGTAGCAAGAGCAGGTCTGTTGCTCTCTACAAACAATCTGTACATCTGTGCTCTACAAGTAATCTAACATCTTGAACTGTCATTTCACATTTTCTTAGTTGCATCTCACTGGTGTCACGCAGTTGTATAACGCAATTAATATTGCCAAGGTTTAAGCTGCTGTTTCTAGGGAAGTGAAATAGTCCAAACTCTTATTTGCAGGCTGCTTCTCTAATGTCTACTTTATACTACAACATTTTGAAGTTGTTTTTCCTACAGCTTCGGCCACCCAGAGTTATCCTCTCCTTCCTACATGGTATTCCAGCTGTTGAATCGACAGCATGGCCCAAATCCAGGTCACCTGGAAGCTTCATCAGGGCTTTCCTCACCCACACACCAGACACCCTTGTGCATGACAGCGAGTTGCCATCTTCGCCGAGAGCTTCCTCACTCCCTCTACCAACATCTCCTTTGCTAGTCCTTCATTCTCCAGCTGGGCTAGTAACACATCTGGCATAATGTCAAATATTTTGCTGAAATCTAGATAAATCACCTTTACTGTTTTCCCTCTATCTAGAAGTTCAGTTATTCTACAAAGAACACATTAGTCTGCACAATTTACCTTTTTTTTAAATTCAGACTGCATCTTATCTCATTTATCACGTACCTCCATGGTTTTAAATGGTTCTTCTCTTTTTAGGTAGCACTGAACTCAAAGGAATGAGCCAACATGTGCCCCTGATGCTTATTTTGCTGATTCTCAAAAAAATGTCCTGCTTCCATAAGAAGCCTAGTTCCACATAACCTTCATAAAACTGCATGTCAACAGACTTGCCAGCTCATAAATTGGATCCCGGGGCGCTGCTGCCACCCCAGATGCACCCGTTTCCTTTGCCCGGGCGCAACCTCCCCATCCCCTCTGGCCATGTCACCCTCCTCACCAAGAAATGAAGGGAAGCATTCCCTCTGTTGGCATCTTTTCAGGACTTCTTTAAAATTACCTTTAATCTCTGGTGCCTCCCTGGACAAATTCAGCCCGCTTCTTTCCTGCTTTTAACAGCTAAATAGAATTTTACTATGTTCTTTCTTCTCTTTTTCTTTGAAAGATCTAACAGCTTCTTAGTTTGTGATTCTTATTTTGCCTCTGTGCTTTCCGAACAGAAAGTCCACTGGACTTTCTGCCTGCATCAAACATCTATTTTTTTTCTTCTCTGTTAGAATATACATCCTTTCCTAAACATTTTCCCTTGTCTTTAGACATTTTTTTCCTTCTCTGATGGAAAGAAAAGTCACTTTTGCATTCAAGTGCTGAGCTCCGCAGTCTAGTTTGTCTCTATAACTAGTTTCCTTCACTTTTATGAAATCATGAATCTGAGTTACATTTCAGTGTTTAGCCTTCCATTTAATTTAAATTGAAACAACTCCCAATCCCTCAGCTGAAGGTCACTTTCTGTGTCTAAGCCTTCTATAATAATCTCAATATTTTGCAAATCTGAATTTAAACTAGTACTGCTTATTCTTAGTTCAATAACTATTTGGAAAAGAAATCCATAAATTATCACATCCTAATACATCTAGATCCAGCATTAGGAGCAGTATTGTCCTCTACCATCTATACAGAGTATGAAAATCTCTCAAAATGACATAATTTCTAATAGTTTTATCTCATTAATAATATGAATGAGATTTTTGTGTCTCAAGTATGCTTTAATACAATGAAACCCATTTTTTTGTGATTGACTTTAACCTAAAATAATTTCATCACCAAATTACAGCCAAATCTCATTAAAGCAGGCTGACTACATATCTCTGCACCTATGTCTTCTGCAGAACTCACTTGGAAAAAAAAATAGGACAGTCTAGATCCTGCTTATTCCTACTGTAAGAGGGAATTATTTTCCCCATTAATTCCAATTAAAATAATTAAATACAACGCATATACACCCTAGCAAAATTCTGTATGCACTAGTATTATCAGCGCCTTAGGCTGGAAATGGGGAACCTAACAGTCCTGCTAATGACAGAGGAAGAAATCTACTGCTTGGCACGTGGGAGAGATCATTTACTGGTCCTACCGCTGATGGGAAATCCTCCCCGAGGCCCAGGGCAAGGGCAACTTCTGCAAGTACCCTGTAAGCAAAGTAATTGAGATCCCCACTCCTCTTCCGATGCTCCCATAAGCCCACTTCAATCACGCTGATATAAATCCAGACTGATTGGCGCAGGGTCCCTCGAGTAATTCTCACCTTATCCTGGTGAGAATGGAACTGGGATTGTCCTTCCAGACGGAAGGAGGTGACTGGGCAGCCAAAACAAAACGCACTGCTGGCATCTCCTGCATAGGGCCGCTCACAAGCTGGGGGCAACCCCTGCCCGAGCCTCTGCCCTCCTTCAGGTTCTGCCCCCTGCTAGAGAAACCTATTGGCCAAGGGGAAGCAGGGTCCTTTTGCAACCCGCTCCCTCTAAAGCCTAGGCACAAGGTGCTTTTACATCTGCCAGGAAGAGAAGCAGCAGCAGGAGCAAGTAGCAGGAACTGAGGGGAAAAACAGCCCTGCAAGGTCGTGCATGGAGGCCACGCTGCCAGCACCCAGAGGGAACGAGGGAAAGGAAACAGAGGCCGCCTTCGGCCAGGAAAACAAGCAGGAGAAAAGGAAAACAGCCGCCGTGCCCCTGCTGCTCTCCCGTCCTGCCAAACCCGAGGCCTCTTGCGGGCACTCAGTCGGCACCTACACCAAACGTGCACAACGTGTAAATGCACAAGCGCAATCCCCACGGCACTAAAATAGATGCAGCGCAAACTGGAGGAGAAGGAGCTTCCAGGAAAGGCCAACGGCTGTAGAAGGTGGGTGAAAAGGAGACTGGCACCACTGAGATGAAATGTTGTCCAACATCTAACAAAGCTGGGATGGAAATGAGGCCAGGATCCTTCCTGCGGGGAGACTGCTGCCCTCTCCCTTCTGCTCCGGGAATGGGCTTTCCTGCAGATCACAGATCCTGCAGATTTCCTGCAGATCTTTTAGAGAAGATGGTTAAGAAGCAAAGTGGCAGCTTCAGGGCATTTTACTTAAGCACCTTCTACAAATAGTTCATTTGCAGAGACAGTCAGTTAATTAACACATACTCATTGGAAAAGAAAAGCTTTCCTCGGTTCCCAAATTACTTGTTATCCTTTTTAAATAAGAGGGATTTTTCTTGCTAGTTACAAGAAGGTCTGTTGCATACAGGTGTCCAGCAGGAGCCTTCTAAAAACTGCTGCCTTTTCCACCTTCCATTAGGGGCCCAATGAAAGGACACGTCATGAACACTGCAAAGACAGGGATTTAAAACCTGCACCTGCATCAGTGGTCACTACACTCTCAGAAACCTCAATTTTGCAGAGTAAAAATCACTGGATTAGTACATTCCAGTCATCAGGTTGATAATTTGTAGTCAACTCTTGGGATTTTTTTTTTGTTCATTGCCCATTTCTTGAAAGCATCCCGTTTTTTAGCCAGCAGAGCACTTCATGTATCCAATTTTCTGCCTTATCTAACAATGAGATCTTCCCCCCTCTCAACACCTCACCTCTACCGCAGCCCTCCGCCCCACAAGCACTTCTGCTGCCCTTCTCTGAATCCCCTCCAAACTTGGACTTACAAAGGAGGATTTATTGGACTGAAGACCCAGTTCTAATATTGCCTCTGTTTGCTCATTTCCCCGATGAGGTTTATCACACGTCCTCTGTCCTCTCGGACCGTGGCTTGGAATTTTGCTGAACGCACTCGCGCTCACACAAGTGTCGGATGCGGAACAGCAGTAACAGCCTGGCGGAAAGGACCGAGGAGGAACCAATGGCGGGGAGGGAAAGAAGAGATAAAACGTCAAGGCAGCACTACTGGCTTTAATCACTAGTGCTCTGAGTGTGCCCACAGTGATCAACGCACAAACGTGGAAGCAATTCCAAGGCATCAATGCGTAACCCCTACTCCCTGCCCCCCTGCCAAGGAATGAGTAGGAACAAATCTCAAATTGCAATAACATCTCACAGATGGTTTCTGAAGACCTGTTAATTAACACTGCCGTTTCCAAACTGAACGAGATAATCTCCCTAGATTCTCTCTGAGTACTAGCAACAAATGAGTTCCCTTTAAAGGCAGATCATTGGGAACGTTATCTCCTCATTCTGAAATGACAGTGCAAATTAAGTGGCAACATTTTTATTACTGATGATTGCAGGAACATCTCAGAGCTTGTGAAGTGCCTGAGAGTACAGCTGGTTCACAGCAACGGAAGGAACACATTTATCAATACACGATTCATTAAAAGTTGGTAATAAAAGAACAGCAGGTAGCCAAGAGATGGAAACACAGCAAGGAGGATGTTGGGCCACAGGCTGCTGTACCAGCCTCCTGACCACACATCACTGGCTCCAAGGATTTCTTAGGACAGACAGAGAAACTAGTTTCTCTCTGAGCAACAGTGACAAGAGGTAATTGTCACCAATGGCTAATAATGGGGCCTGGATGTTGACTTTAGTCAAAAGGTGGAGATTCATCAGGAATGCAGCAAGACCGACACAGAAGGATTTGGATGCGGAAGGCGGTGAGTCCTGCATCCCATAATGAATCTCCTCTACTACCCACCTGCCCAGGCTACTCTACCATTGTAGCCAAACTGTTTTCTTTTCACTCATTGTTTGGTCTTACCTTTTGGAGGGAAAAAAAAAAGGCATGATATGGAACTGAGAAAGGAAACTATTAACACAAACACGCAAAATTATTTGGGAGCTTTTTTTTGTTTTGTTTGCCTTTTTAATGGTAACCAGATTGCTCTTTTGGGAGAAAAAAACCCAAACCCAGGCCATTCAGCAAGTTAATGACTTCAGTCCATATCTGAGCTCTCTATTAATACTGCTGTGCCGATCTCTCTCTCTCTCTTTATTTTTCTTTTATCACCAAAAAGCTGATACTGCAATACAAAAGACATTCATGTAGCATAATGCAGAAATAGGCCCGTATGCTTCTGAGACACTGAAGACTGATTATTACCTTTTTCTTTGATTTCTGGCTTCCCCAGTAAGCTTTAGTGGCCTTTGCAGATGGCTCCGAACCTTTCTGCTGGGGTATTTACGCACCAGCTTATTGCAGCAGGTTCCTCTGCTGCTGCATTTGTTTCACGAGGTCTAATCTTGGCAACGTGTTAGCATTTGCACATTAAAGCCGTCTAAACACATCCTATACCTTGATCCCCTTCTGGGATTTTATTTTCAGATTTACATAGGGGAATATCGTGAAAACACTAGCCAAACACAAGAGCTATTTCCAAAGTCAGAGATACCTAAACCGATTCGGAAAACACAGGTCTCCCGGATGATGCAGGAAATGGTATTTCTCACTTTGCCGACCCTCAGGTCAGACAGTTCACAGTACCCAACCCTAAACCTTACAACTCTGAACTGTCCAATTCTGGGGTCTTAACCGTTCTTCTTCCAGGTTCACATGAATGCTCCACCTTCACTAATGGTGGCTTCAGCAGCTCTTTGAGGTTAGACCTCCTGGCCGCTCCTGACCACCTGTGTGCCCGTTACAGCCAGTGCTGCAGAGCTCATTACTTGCCTGCAAGGACTTGACTGTGCCTTGCGGGGCCCAAGTCTGCTCATATAAGAAAAGACCTTGTCTAAGATTGCTAAATTCCTGCCTACTAGCACTGTCAGAAGGAGCCCACGATGTACGGATCACTTGTCCTTTTGCCTCACAGGTGCGTCCTTAAGTAAAAGCTGAAGATTTGGCAGGAGAAAATATGAGTCACCTGGCAGCATTTCAGGACAGGGTTTGGGAGGTTCGGCTGAAGTGAACATTGCCTGCCCTGCCTGCAGGTGGTCAGCACACATTAGCAGGGGCTAGCTAAATGTTCACAAAACTTTAGGCTAACCTCCTGCAGCCAAGGACCATGGACCTCCTCTGTGACTTTTGTATGCTGTCAAAACATCCTAATATTACTAAAACCAAGAGGCAGTCCTGTAAAAACTGCTTGAGAACAACCTGCAGAAAGGCAATTATTCATACAAAATCACAGAAGAGTAATTGAGACCAAACAGCAAATATGTCTGAGAAAACTTGCAAATAATCCTTGCCTGCTGGTAAAATGCTCCATAATGGGGTGGCTCTAGTGACTTCCCATGGTTTGACTTCTGCAGGCAGCCTGATTTATTCAGTTCCTAGCCAGGTGAGTATGAAAGAATTTGGAAGATCTGTTTCATTTCTTGACTTGGCATATCAGGCTCTTCCAGGCTCTCATGTCTCTCCTCCAAATAAAATCTGTGTAAGGGCCCAGTAGTTACTCAATGTCACTTTGTCTAGCATTTGTTCTTCATAAGGCTATTTAATCAAGGGCACATGGCACATTTATTTGTATCCACAGCGAGAGAGAGAGAGGAGATGGGATGCAAAACCCTCTAGAAAAAAACTTGTGTCCTCATTCCGCTCTTACATATACCCCACTGACCCCCAGTGGAAGATACACCCCAGCTCTTATGTTGATTCTTTGCCAACATCATTATAATCATAGCACATGAGCAGGGTGGGGAAAGGAAGGAAAGGAACCTTGAAGTCAGCAGCTTTTGTTATCACAAAAATGGTCAGTGATGACCCAAAAGCACACTACTCCTCCTGTTCCTCAGCAATGCTCACACGTAGACAGCTTGGGCAAGACCAAGACTTCCCTGATGCCAGATCAAAAATCCATCCCTGCCAAAGAGTTTTTACCCCAACATTCCCAGAATTTTTGGTCACTCTGGGTAATGCTTACAACATGCACTATAGGAGAAGATTGTATTAAAAAAGATGAACTAATAGGAGAAGAAGAGTCCAACTGTTAAGGCAGGAGCAAGAATTTTCAACACAAATATAATTAACTACCTAGATCTTTCATAGAGACCCCACGTGCCTTTGGTAGACTTGTATGAACTTACTGCGACACTGTTGTCCTCTTGTCAAATGGGTCTAGTCATCAGCCTTATTGTAAGAGAGCTTTGCTGATACATCCACCAGTATCATTAGAGGGTGCCTGAAGGTTGTAATAAAGCAAAGGTCCATTCAGTTGACCCTTTTCTTAACATTCTGCTCCCAGTTCTTCTCAGAGACAGCTTCCCTTCTGCTAAAGGTACTTCCAGCCTTTTTTTTTTTTTTTTTTCCTGACAGGGATCTATAGTGGATGTGCTAGTGAAGAGTATTCTCGGTTTTAAATTTGCTAATATTCTCCCCAAAAATGCTGGCAAGGGTTCACCATCCTCCAAAACTCTTGGTAGGGCTGGTTTCCAAAGACTCACCTTCAGGCATGAACTGTTCTTTTTTCTTTTTCTTTTCTACACACAAATGTATACACGACACCTCCACTGCCTTTAGAACTTGCTCTGCATCAGCCAGTGTGTATATCTAATAAGTCCCTTATTTGCTCTTAGCTGTCACATCACATGAAACTTTTGAGTCACCTCCCAAACTGTGGTTAAGAGTACAGCCAGTCATTCAGTATATATTGCTGTCCATATAGGAGAGATGAAAACCCCGTAGTCCCACCCCAGACAGTTTGCTTCATTAAAATATTGCCCTAGGTGAAAATGATTCAACCAAGTTTGACAGAAGCCTCACAGCTTGCTTTCCACCGAAAGCCAAACTGTCCCATTTGACTCTAGTTTTCATCTTGAAGCTGTGATGGCTCAGAAATCCACCGGTATTTGTGCACTAAAGGTAACGGGTGTGCTAAACAGAAAAGGGGCACAGTTACCAAGATACTGGTAGGGAGTGCAATGAAGATCTCCTTTAAAAAACAGACACAAACATAAAAATAATTTAGCGGTAAAACTTTCTTAGAAGTGCCTATTTTAATCAGCTGGGGTAAAAGAGGGTAGTTATCGAATTGCTGAAGACTAAAAACATCCAGCAATGTGTTTTGCCTATTCATTTATTCGCTGCAGTATAAAGACCAGGTTAAATCAGTTCTTGTTTGCAGTTTGGACTGTTATATTTTGCTGACTCCACAGTCACACACTAAAGAACTATTTAATGGCTTTTATTACCTAGATGTTGAAAAGTGCTCAAGAAAGTAATAGGAGTTTTGTTGACAGGCATTTCTTAAAAGGTATCTAATCAGGAAAAAGCACCATTTCAAATGCTTTCAAGTCAAATAATACTGTAAGCAGGGAAATAAAAAAAAAAGGGGTTTTATTGGATTTGTGGATAATCCCCCAATTTATTAGAAAAAAAATTATTTTTCTCTTATAATGTATATTTGACAAGTCAGGCTATTGTCTCTGCAGTATATTAGGCTAATATATTATCTGACTGATCTAAGTGAACAAGAATCACATGTAAGCTCATGTTTTCAAATACGTAAATCTGGTTTTTACTCTCAATTTTATCAGTACGACAGCCTCAGAGTCTTATAATTTACCGACCTAGAAGCATGCACTCTATATTCTTCACTAGGCAGTTACCCATTCTGAGTATGTAAATTCCTTTTTGTCCTACCCAATATGGATTTAACTTTGTACCTCTGACAATGTCGTCCACCGAGGCATTCCTCTTTCCTTCCTGCACAGAACTTTCAAAGGAAAAGTGGGTAATATTTGCATTATAATCAAGAGATTAGGGGCAACTGGGATGTTAATTTTAACAACTATACCACAGATTCGAGTGGAAAATGAAAGAAAAGAAGCAGTAGGAAGATGAACAGCGGTAGCAGGCCTCGCCATGCACTAACAATCTATGCATCAGTGGCTTCATCATTACAGGACTCTGTTTGGATGGTCAAATTCTTAAGCACAGCCATCAATTAGCGCTTGGGAAGATTAGACAGACAGATGGCTCCTACAGAGAGATGAGTTAGAAAGATGCAGAGAGGAATATTTTAACTAGATGGATGCTGCCAAGTTTGCAGAGAGCAAGATGTGGGTCTGGATCAAAAGCTTGTCCCTGCAATCTTCGGGGGGAAATCTTTCTTGAATTCAGCCAAGTGCTCATACTTGTAATTGAAGGTACAAGCATCTTCCTGTAGAATCAAGGACGTGCTCATGTCTCTTGGTGACAGTTACTGTATAAGGCCAGCGAAGTACCCAGCACAAATGAGGTGCATTTGAAGGGCTCCTGACTCAAAACACTAGCAACACATGGGAGCAATTGCAGCAACAGTTACCATGTTTTCCTCTGCAAGTGTTTTGAGCAAAGAAACAGAGGGCAAAAATGAATGGAGAATTCATGCAATGTCATTAATGTATACTCAGAACACCTCTGTTGGTTTTGCTTGCATTCTGGATGTTCCGATGACTAGAGATTTAAGTGCTGGGGAGGGAACGTCCCTTAATAGCTGCAAAGACTTTTGAAATTTCAAGTGACACTACTGAGGACAGATTATACCTTACTATTTGAACATATAATTGATGACTACTGGCACAGAGCAACAGGACACTGTGAGCGTAGAAGATAAATAAAAGGAAATAATCATCCAAAGATGCCTGCTGCAGTATGTCTCACAGGGTCTTTGGAAAGGTGCACAAGGTTACTCCGTTCTTCTCAGATAGTTGTGGCCAAGGCTTGTCTTGCAGAGAACGGAGGTCTTGACACCCTCCTCTTCCAGAACACAAGCCAGTGGCCACCTCTCACTGCACATGGGAGTCCCTCGCTGCAGAGAATAACGGTTTAATTTTTCAAGCAAGATCTGAAGGAGATGACCTAATAGTCTCCCCAGATTTTAATGGCCTCTATAGATATGACCGCCCAACTTGGCGATAATAATTTGAAGTCTTAAGGCCTACAGACTTCCAATATTCATTTCTCCTGGAGGAAATTTTCAGAAGTTCTCTAGGGGGCTATATAAAATTTACTTTGGAGAGTCTCCAAATGAATGTTAAAATAACGTTCAGGACAAAACCGGGCTTTGAAGTCTGTAAAGAAAAGCGGAAAGAACTGCAGAGCTGGTGATTACTCTGAAATCCCTCTGGAGCCCAGGGAGCCTTAGAAATTTACAGCACCACTGGCAATGAAGTAAATAGGTGCCAGAAGAGAGACTTAGTTGAAAAAGACAGTCAGGTTCCTGGTATATTCTCTCAGGTGGCACCAGATCAATCTATTCCATTTAGAATGGATCTCCCTACCTGTCTGCACCATCTGCTTGGCAGATCTGAAAACCAAAAGCCTCCTTTTGCCTTTTATTTTTTAATGAATAATAGAGAGGTCCCAAAGGGAAACTGCCTCTGAAGAGACCTAAAGGATAAACCATCTCAGTGGCTGAACAACGTGGGGCAAACAGTTTAAAATGCCAGAACAGCTGGTCCCGGAGACAAATGCAGCTAGGTCTGGAGCAATGTTAACCTGGAAAAGGTTCTTAGGTGAAAGGCCCACATGAGCTTATCTCTGCATAACAGTTCAAGCATCCTGATAGAAAGAGGACATGTGAAGGAGAAAATTTTTTAAGGTAAAACAAATAAAATCTCATGATGCCATGTAGTCACTCCCCTTGTATCTACCCAAACCCTTACAGAGTGCCCTCAGTATAACATCGTAGTGCCTGGCA
Organism: Eudromia elegans; assembly: GCA_003342815.1. Taxonomy (NCBI): domain Eukaryota; kingdom Metazoa; phylum Chordata; class Aves; order Tinamiformes; family Tinamidae; genus Eudromia; species Eudromia elegans. The sequence goes on from PTEX01000002.1 coordinate 12,783,987, forward strand.
ATCTTCAATACACTTATCTCCACGCTGTCCCTGTGGGAGCAGCAAAGAAATTTTTCCTCTGTCATAGGATGGGCAGTTGACCCAGCGGGGGGTTGATTCAGTTGCCTAAATAGAAGTTTCTAGTGCCATCTGCGGAGTCCTGAGGCCTCCAAGACACATGTACAGGGTATGGGAGGCACTGGACTTGAGGGAAACCATGGTCTTCCGAGCAGGTCCTGCCATCCTGCCTGGCCCACTGCATCTCAAAAGGGATAAAGGTCTGGGGTTAGGCAACTGATTCAAATTCTAAGCAAACGGACCTGAGGCTCTTGAGGAAAGGCTCCTGTGATGCAGCAGGGTGCTGAACTCTACAAACTGTCCAGCTAGCACCCAAAGCTCAAGACCTGCCTTCCTTCTGCAAAGTAGCATCACTTATGGTTTTCTTCTCATGTTTTGGTTGCAGGTCGGGATTATTACTAAAGTAAAAGTTTCTTGTACCTAGGACTTTCAAAACAATCCACAGCAGTCAGAAGCCTGTGTACTGTCTTTATCCTGGCTGAAAATGAGCAGAATGCACCCCTTTTCACTCAATCACATCACCGAGGAGCCCACCTATGGAATATGGATTGATTTTCACTCAAAGGCACTAGAGTGACTCAGACGGCAACAGAATTATTATCCGAGTGGCCTTCTTACCCTTCCCACCAGCCCTGACCTCACACTGAAACATGCCCATACCACCTTGTGGCAGCATTTACAGAACGACTCGTTCATTACAGCTCATGGCAAAACCCTGACGATGATTTAGGAGCTTATAATGAGCTTACTGAGGAAGAATGGGAGGATGGTCAAGGTGAAACGTAGCACAGCCCCTGTAAGAGCACTATCAGTCTCGACATGTACAGCAAATAAGGTTCTCAAAGAGCTGCCAAATCAGAAATAAGCTGTATGCAGAGAAGCCGTGATGGCCTTGCTGCAGGCTGTTATTTTGGTGCATTAGGCTGAGGACAGATTTGCAAAACCACTCAAGCAATTCGGACGTTTGATTCCCCTTTGAAAGGGCTAAGTGGAAGAGGCGACGGTGAAGCACCGGGCTGGCAGCGCCGGCTGCTCCGCGTTCCCAGCGAGCAGCTTCCCGCAGCACCAGCAACGCAAACGTCCACCCTCTGCCGCTGACCCCACCACGGGGTTCACGTGCCGCACGCAGAACACGGCGCTTCAGACCCAACCGGGGCCGCTGCCCCGTGCCAAAAGCGCCTGGTCTCTCCAGCCCACCCACTCCCTAATTAAGGCTCTCAAAGTGGGCCCAGCGTTTTCACGGTTTAAGCAGTTACTGCTCATCTAGATATTGTGGACGGCCAACAGATCGAGTGCGTTCATGGAGCTGATCAGGGAACAACCTCCAGCAAGGAGCAGGCAGGTGGGCTGGCTCCCAGCCTCGCAGGCTGCATCCCACCTCTGCCCAGCAGCACCAGCTTAACAAAACCATCCCCAAGAACCAGGCCAGTTTCACTCCTGCCTTATGGCCTTTCTGCTAAGTTTAAAAGCATACACAAAATTCTCCTGCAGGCCACATCAAACACCCTCCACTGCATTCACAGCCACAGTAATAAGCAGAATCTGATCAATGTCTTAATTTACTTAAGCCTACCGCATACTTGAAAGAAGAGAATTATTTTTACGTTGTTATTTTTACACGTGAAATCTGATCAGAATACTCCTTCGGAGGCAGTGTGATAAGTGAATAAAGTAGGTGAGAAAAAGGTAGTTTTGAAGGAGGAAATTGATTTCTTTCCTTGTTTCCAAATTTGAATAGTAAACTTTCACAAAGAACTCCTGGAAATACAAAAAAAAAGATTAAAATACTTTAATAAGTCACCTCTCAGAACTCCCTACAAAAACACAGTTGTCCACAAGACTCACACTTGGAGTCCAGTTGCCAACAGTTTCAGGAAGCTGCAGGAGAATTCGAAAACCACTCCTAGAAATCAGGCAGTGTCACACAAGGAACTCAGGCAATGGAAATCTGGGTGCATTGCCTGCTTTTATAACCATAGGAGCTCTTGTTAGGAGCTCCCAGAAAAACAGGCACTGTGGTATGATGACTTCCAATTTCTAAAACAAGCACTATATCTTTGACCCAAAGGACAGACTAAATCATGGTCTCAAGTCTCCCGGGTCATCTCAGCCATCCGACTATACAAACACCTGCAGATCTCCTCTCAGACAGCTCGCTAAGCTACTCCCTCTGCTACTGGCTTCTCCTGGCTGTCACTACTAGGGGCTCCTACTGGAGAAGGACATCGAGGTGATTGCACCCATTTGGGCCACCCGCGTCCTTTCCAGCAAGGGGTGAACTTCTCTGTTCCTCAAGCTTTCCAATGTCTGACAGTCCACGCCAAATTTTGCTCCGAGCAAATCCTTTTCTTGGAAGAACTGGCACTTGAGCTCCGGGGGACATTCGGCCCTTGAAAGCGCTTCTTTCCACAACACTGCTGCAGTCCTGAGTTTCCCAGGAGCCCTCTCCAATTCTCCACCTGCCATTTTGTGAGCAGCCCCTGCTCCTTGGGAGGCTGAAAAAGAGATATCTGCAGAGCTCTGAGCAACTGCACTTGACATATGGTATTAAGATGTGCAAGGGAAGATGGCTGGCAGAGGGTGACTCTCCTGCGGTTCCTTTGCCTGCTCCCATTATCTTCAATGAAGATTACTAGGAGCATAAATGCTGAGGAGCCAGAAAAAAAAGTGAAATGGGAAGACAGCGAGAGAAGGCAAGCCAGGCCTGCACAGCACACAGCTTTCAAAGCAGACTGGCTTGCTCAGACACAAGATACTACACAAACACGCTGCGTTGCTGCCGAAGTACCGTTTCCCTGAATGATCACAGCGATATAAAAGAAAACTTGTGATTAAGGCACAGAATGAGGAGCAGGAACAACAGACAATCTAATCCCATCTTCACACGTGACCTTGGGCACGTCACATCGCTCCTTTATGCTCCAGTTCCTTAACTGTGTGATGAAGCTCTCCAGGGTGACAGGAGAATTAACTGAACGTGGGAGAGCCCAGGAGCAACGCACAGTCAAACAGTAACAGATTCTCCTTATGGCCCACACCAGCGGCCTCTGCAACCCCGTGTGCCTTCATTTTTCCCTCTATCACTGATCCAGATGACCCAGACATCCAGGAACAGCACATCCCTGAAGCCAGATAACAGGGTATAGCTTTAGCCAAAAGAATTGCATTTAAACTGCTCTCTGTCCCTGTGACATGGCAGAAGCACAGGCTGGATCCTCTCCTGATGGTATTTGTGTAGTGCTCTCCCCACGGACTCAAAGGGACACCTCTTCCACCCAAAGCTGGCACCCAGTACGAGCTCTCCTCCTCCCTCCTTTAAACCCTGGCAGCTATCACCAAACTGCCCTGCTCTTGAGGCCACCTCAAGGCCCTCTAGAATCCTTTCCTTGGCTCCATCCTCCTCCCCGCTCACCACAGGACACTCCCCAGCATCCACAGGGAGGTTCTGTCACAGGCAGTAAATAGTGAATCACAATCTCAGTGGCAAGGTTTAAATGGAAGAATCTCCCAAGTGCAGCAGGACCGTGAGCATCTTTGCAGGGTGGCCATGCTACAGCCTGCTCACAGAAGTGCTTTATATATAATATATATGGTTTCCTTAAACAACAGTTCATAGATGCGATTTCTGCAGTGACCCTCTACTTTCTCCTGCTATTGAAATCTTCTATGCCCCAGACTGCTTGCTGAGACTCAGCTCTGCACTGTGCTCAGCAGGAGGGAAGCCACTTTTACAAGGTTTAAGTCTTTTCTTTGCTGAACTGGAAAGAGGGAAGAGTCATCCTCAGGTCCACAAGCTGAGAATCACTGCATGGAAGGGGCAACTTAAGTGCCTTCCTGTTGCTTCAGAGATCTACAGGATGCCCATAAATACACACACAATATCACCCAAGAAAACCGTAACTCGCAAAACACAGGGATATCAGGAGAGCTTTGGAGGAAATGGGACAGCATTGACAGAAACCCCCCAGGAGCAGTAGGAGGCAAGAGAAGATGGGATTCATTTTGGACAAGCAGGTAAAACAATCAATAGCCTTTTTCCCCTAAGAACTAAGGAGTCAACAAGATCAGGGATCCCACCTGAGGTGGGCTGGTTGCAACCACCATCCTCCTCAACTGCCTGGATTCCAAACCAGTGGGAAATAAAGCTCCAGCCAGAGTCCACTCTGCCCAAAGAAGGTGCAGAGGGGGCGGTGGGGCAAGTGATCGGATCTCCCCGACTTGCACTTTGTGGTGGGTGCAAACTGAAAACCCTTCAGCTGCCCCAACTCCATGACCGCTAGCTAGCCAGTGCCAGAAGGAAGGGGGGACCCTTTTCAGTGCACATGAATCCACCTAGAGCAATGTGGTGACAACATGCTGATTCCTCAACCAGAAAGGAACCGGAAAAGCCACTTTAAAGATACATGATGCCTGGCACAAGTGCATAGACCTCGGGCACTGCAGCAGAGATGGAAGGAACTGCCATTCTCGGCTGCTCCTTGCTTGGGGGAGAGTCCTGACAGGGGAAGCAATAGTCCAACACAGCCAAGGCATGTGGGCGAATGTTCAGATTACCTTGAATCTGGCTCCTCACCCTACCTTGCACGTGCTTAGAAAATTAGACATTTTCTTTCCCAGATCGTCTATATCTAAAGCCTTGTTCAAAATCCCTTAAGATTCTATTATTCCTCTCTCCCATTTCATCATTATAATAATTTGATGGTGGAAGAGAAAAAGCTGCACAGGAGACTCATGCTGATTTCTATCTCGGAGGCTTTAGAGAGGAGCAGGTGATCTTTGCCCGGCTGCAGTAATTCCTCTGCAGTGCTCCAGACAGCATCTGGGAGCCCGTAACGTGTGCATGTGTGCATGCACCTCCCACGCGCCGGTATCAATAATGCATCGGATGTGCAGCCTTCAGAGCAGCCAAGCAAGGAGGCTGCTTAAGAGAGAAGTCAACCCTTTGCTCTTCTCAGGAGGAAAGTGGTGAGGAGATAGGAAAACCTACCATCTTCACGCCATGTCTTATTTATGTCAAAAGAGTATTCACATTTCAGAAAGCTTTTAGCATGGAGCTGGTGCCTAGATATCTATTTGGGGGATTGGAGAGCGCATTGCTATGAATATCAAAATACTTTCAACTTGCTGAGACTAAGATGCTAACTTACAGAAAAGAGCTGCATGAAAGCCTGCCAGTGCTGTCCTTGCACAATTCCTCTGCTCCTCAAATGCCATGGGCATGCCAGAGGCAGCAAGACACCCTGATCATCTCCTTACTGCCGTCTTGATAGCTGAGATGTTAAAGTACCAAAATACCTTGTGATTCATGGAAAGGGAGATTGAATTTATTCATTTCAGAAAGGCACATTTCATTCAAAGCCTGACAGATTTTTCCATACAGAGTAGCCACCACATATATAACAAAGGATGTGATATGCAGAATAACCCATCATGGACCAGTAGGAGAAAAGGTCCCCTTCTTAACCAAGCAAAAGCTATTTCACTCCCAGAACACGCCTTGAAGGGGAGTCCCCAGGTTGACAGATCATCTCTCCATTGAGATGAATCTTTCCCTTGTTCACTGATATCAAATTAATAAAAATCAGTGAAGGAAATAGAAGGCAACAAGGCAAGCAGCAGAGTTGCTTGGAAGGTTTTACAAAACAACTGTAATACGGTGGTTTTTGCACAATCCTCTGTCTCAGAATTTTGTATGTCTCATCCTGAAGCCTCTTGTACCATCTCAGAGAAGACACAGCAACAGAAAATGTCTTAGAGCAAATATTTTTTTACAAGCTATTTTAGGTTTGGCCAGATTCTAGCAGGTTTGTTTTTTCATTCAAACTTTACAAGTTGTATTATGTAATTAATATCCCAGTAATACACAACTAGCAAATCTAAAGAAAAAAAAACCTGAGTTGAGCCCCTCTGCATGCCGGGATCACTGGGATCCGCTCCTCCCTGCCCATGAGGGTGGAGGCTGCACCGATTGCAAGGTCCTCGGAAGGAGGGCACTGGCCACCCCACACGCTGCAGAGCCGGGCGCGCTGTTGGCATGCAGAGCATCACAGCAGAGATTGACTGCCCGGAGTACCAGCAGATCCTCTCAGCCCTGCTCATGCCTTCACAGACGAGCTCTGCTCAGGAGAAGCTGGAGAGATTTGGGGCTCTCCTTGCATCAAAGGGTGGCTGTCAGAAAAGACGTGGAAAGATGCAACTGGTCTAGATATTCCAATAGACAACGGCCCTGTTGCAAACGAGACTTGGGAATGTAGATTTAGCAAAGCACCAAGGTGCAGTTTAACTTTTTTGCTAACCTGGAGCTTGCATAAGCACGTTTCAGTTCCCCAGCCAGGTAACTGCTCCTGAGCCCATTTACTCCACTGGTTTCAGGGGGCTCATGGCAGGTTGCAGCACCACACCATACCTTGAGGTACCAGAAGCAAGCCCTATGTCTTGGGACTCACAGTACCAAACAGCCACAGGATCATTCTTTTGCTTTACAAGTGCTTAATCAGGTCAGTATCCTCTCATGGCTAAATTAAGGATGTGTCAGTCTCCCATCCAGGCATTTCCACTAGAGCATATTCCCCACTGATTCAGCCAGTCTGGCTTGAAATAGCCCAAGTATTTTGAACTTCTATCCCTTTCATTTGGAAAAAGTACACCACAGCCCCATAATTTTTCCCATTAAAAAAGTTTTCTGCCGCCTGGCTCCTAGCTATAACAACGTGCACACACTCAGCAAGGTTTCTTGCTAAGAAACCTTAGCAAAGTTTTTTTATTTTTTTCCCCAGATTATGACTGTCATATCTCCTACTTTTGCCTCCAGAGCCATTAGTCACTGTTTGGCAAAGGTATGCCATTCACTAGTTTCATCCATTCTATATTTGACTTTGGTGTTATCGAAAAGGAGATCCAAATCACTTCATTAACACACACCTGACCTCAGCCAAACATGTCCTTGCTCCAACTTTTCTCTTTTCTTTTCATGTCAAATAGAGTTGTGGATTCAGAAAGGACAATATTTGTCCTACCTCCACTACACATTAAAGCATTTTAATTCCACTGCCGCTCTTGGTGTGCTGGAATTTTAGCTAGACTTCACTTGTGGAAAACATTCAGCTTCACTAATCATGGCCAGAACAGACACTGGATAAGCAGTATATGAAGTATTTTTAAGTATCAAGAAACAAACAAAGGCGGATGGAACGTTTCAGGAAAAGCAGCACATTAGCCCTGGAAGGGGAGCTCAGCTCTTGAAACATCCCTATGTCTCCTAGCCAGCAGGATGCAAAGGGAAGGCAACGAATGGGATTTCTACACCTGCATCTCCACATTGACTATGGGGACAAATACATCTGCTCCAATAAAAAACAGAGCTCTTCCTAGCCCCGTAACTCTTGCACCTGAAGCTGCTGTCGACAAGACCAGTCACCTAAGGAGCTCCATCTCTGAGCTGGAAGGAGCTGAGCACACGTAGCCACCAGGGCTACCCAAAGGGCAGGCACTGCAGCAGAGAGAGGTGCAAAGTGAGGCAGTTTTTCTCATCATCTATTTTCTGGCATTCACAAGGTTCCAAAGTACTAGATTTTGATGCATAACAAGCGAATAAATGACAGCTCTTGGTTCCGTGGGCTCTGTGCCGCTCTGAGAGGCAGTGGGTTAATGGGCTGTGTGAAAGAAGTTTGGCAGTTCTCAGCTTAATTCCTTGTAAACAAAGGTCTATGTAGGTCATTGGCACACAGAACTACTCTTATGATTCGATATTGACAAATACGAGTGGAACAAACACAGCATAAGCCAGGAGACCCAGCTACCTTGGAGACATTCCGCCACACTGGCTCAGAATGGAAAGCAAGCCACAACCTGGCCTATAATTTGTACTAATGCTGTTTGTCTAGAAGGAAGACGCTAGTGTTTCCACGCAGAAGGGAAAACCCTTTCTCCAAAAGCATTGCAAACATCACAGCTACCCAGGTTCTTCCTTACGAGACTGGATCGTGTCGGGCTTCCGCGTGCAGTAACGACACGGACTTTGCTGCAACGCCCGTTCCCAGCGAGGGGTCTGTGTCTGCCGCAGCGTGACAGTCACAGCACCTTAGCCTAAAAGGCTCCGCGAGTGTTCTGGGATGAGTGCCCCATTTATGGCATTTCTGCTAACTAGGGGCTTCCCTGCACACCATCCCATCTCCACTCGAGACGTTTTCCTTTCAATGTCCAAGGCAGAAGCTGCAGCAACAGTTCAGACTCGACCTCATTTTGCCCACAAGGATTAACTGATTGCACATCGTGTACTGAAGGAAAAGGGACAAGCTTTAGACAGCACTACAGCTGCTGATTAGCTGTCCCAAAGACCCCGCTCACCCAGTTAGCTGAGGTTAGACCCACACTCTTGGCCTCAAGGAATTAAGCAGAAGCAACACTGTGCAGAAGATGGAAACCACGACTAACAGCTTTGAACCCTCTACTCTTGCCTTCCTCACAATTTAGAGGAAAGCCCAACCTTCTCCTCCTGTGTTTTGCCCTCCTCCCCCTTTCACACTTCAAAGAAATCATGTGGGATCAAAAAGCTCAACCAAAATCTAAACATTTTGTTCTGATTGTATTAGGAACTGTAAAGCAATATAAAACATTTCAAAATTGTTTCAAAATGGGAATCTGCAATATTCCTTTGGGGAAGTGTCAAAATGAGATGAGTCAGTACCACCAGAGCATTTTTTTCTCCAATTTTCTCCCAAAATGAAATTTAAGCAAGTGATTTTAATGCATTCCAATACTGACAGACCACTCTTTACTGAAAGGTATGTCCCATTCTTGATTTCCTGGATACTTGTTCAACTAAGACTAAGACAAAGCAGCCTTTGCAGCATATTAATTCCTCAAAACTTATGCTATTATTATTCTACAGCTAGGTAGAAAACCAGGATTGTGTCCCGCTGCTCCTGCTTTTGTCCTCACAACAGACTCTTGCTTGAGCAGCCAAACACTGCTGTCCACCGGTAAGCCTGACCCAACTGGAGGCCCCCAATGCAAGGTGCCGTGTGATGGGTGCACTCTGCTCCCGGGAGCCTTCCCGCGGTGCAGGACAAGTTCAGGGAATACAGTCCCTCAACTACGAAGCCAAATAGGAAGGCTGCCCAAAAAGCCATAGTATTACAATGTCCTGGCTCTCCTGCCAGCTCTCCTTGTCTGAAGAGCTGTCTAGCTGGTCCTGCCAAGTGAGGTCATACCCGTTTTTAGGGCACGCCAAGCCTACCGCCACATTTGGTTTTACAACGCCCTGAATTCCCATCAAGCCGGTGCCGGCCAGCACCGTCACCGTGCGGCTTGCTCGCGGTGATCAGCTCGCAGCGCTGGGGTGAAGAGAAACCTGGACCATTCGAGATCTTCGGCATGACAGGACAGCGAAGCTCAGGAACAAAGGCGGTAGCACCTCACGGGGGGGGAAAAGTGACCACTTTGCTATTGATAGCTGTAGTTAAAAGTTTCCACTCTAGGAGGGTGCTGTGCCAGAGCGCTCATTAGGAGCTGTATTTTAGGAACATTCAAAGCCAGGCAGGAATCTGCTCCCAGTGGCTGGCCCTCCTCAGCAGATCTGCTGACACTGAGCATCCATTTTGTTCCCTGTGTAATCATATTTATGATTAAGCCAGAGAGCAGGAGGAGCTTTATACCTCCCAATTAATGCTTCCCTAGACAACCACTGAAGAGCTGCACACGCTCTGGAGGCAAATTCAAAGCGTATTAAATTGGGCTCCTGCTGCGCGTTGCTTTTGGAGACATTTTGCTCTCTCTGCTGACCTGGTTCCTAACCGAGGCACGTTGACAAGGGAATCCCCCCATCTGCATGCTTGCATGCAAAGCTCGCAAAGGGCTATGAGCAGAAAACAGGCCTCAAAGCTGCACTTCTCAATGAATCAACTAGGATCACGAGGAGGTTAAACAGGAATTAAAGAACTGGCCTTGGCTGGTGCAGGTTTAACAGTCCAAGCCTATTAGGGCAAAGAACACAACACGGCTGATTCCAGCCTACGACCTTGAAATGATGTAAATAAGAGTGCAGCAACCCTAGAGGAGTCGTAGTGAAACAGAGCACTGCAAAGAGATTTCGAAAATTCTGTTAATATACATACTTCTCCAGATGCTTGTTTATTATTATGCAAGACATTTATTATGCAAAGTGATAGAGCAGAATAAAAAAGCAGAGAAAGAAAAGACACACTGAGCATTTAATGTGACTTTTTTTCCAATGCTGTTTAGTTTTTTTCTTTAATTGTGCATAATCATTCCCTTATTAGCAAGAATCTTTGAAGTGATTCAAGCTCTAATTTCAGCATTCCAAACTCACAGGTTGATACAGTAAAATCATACTGAGCCCTTGTAAGTGACCCATTTTCCCCCCCCTCTATATTCCCCATCACTGCTAGGGCTTTCTCCATCTTTACAATAAATTATGTATCATGATTTGCCTTTTCAGAAATAATTAGAACTCAGCGTTAAACAACAAGGAATATGTGAAAGCAGTATATTTTAGAAGAGAAGAGTTAGGCACTTGGGGCAAAACCCATGTCAGCTGTAATGTCTGAATTTTATATACATATATATATAAATATATGAAGTACTGAGAGAACTCGTTTCATCTGCTCCAGAAGACCCTCACAGCCAAAACATTCTGCAGACTCTCCTTCCCCCGCAGAGCTGCAAGAGGGGTAACACAGCTAAAGATGGGAGCCAGAGAGAGCAGAGCAGTAACTGCTTCAGCCTCATACCAAAAGTCCATACCTACACCAGGAACCAACTCGGTAATGAACTATTAGCTCCAGACAGACAAGCATGCTCCATTTTTTTAAAATTAGGTTTATGATTAGGTTGCAAATTCAGTGAAGTATGCTGTAGCTCTGCTATCCCATTTTTCTCTAGGCTCTGCAATAACCATCCTTTGGTCTGGTCTTCTCCAGCACTAACACAGTACAAGTAATATGTCTTGTCCTTCATTCATTCCATGCACTGCTGCTTTGATATATAATGCTAACGGTGGATCCCTATGGGAGGGTTGTGTTGCTCCCCAAAGCAGGTGCTGATAAAAACCTTGAGGCATCATCGGGGAATTTACAGCTGCTCTACATTAGAGGAAATCTCAATGGGAACACACCAAAGACTTCGGAAGCTTGTTATGAAAACAGCATTTTGCATCCTGCTGTATGCAAAGCCAGGTACCTCAAGTTAACAAGAGCCTGATTTTCTTGCTTGCTAAGCACCTATTTCCCCAACAGATCCCAGAGGTAGCGGTCAGCAGTTTTGGAAGAAAGAAAAACGGGTCTCAAGTGTAAGTAAACAATGTACAGAGGTCACAAACATCCGCTTCCCAAACAAGCAGATTTGACATGTAGTGCATTTTGAACTCAAAAGCAGGCTAGAGATCTACGGCAGGCTTTAGGCAATAAACAAAACCACACAATCTCCCTGCCAATCCCTATCTGCACAGAACAGACATGGAAACTCATTGCTCCTGGCAGCAATGTGGCCAAGAACATAGAAGGGTCCTCAAAAGGACTGTATGTTTCTGCAAAGAATTTTCTCGCCTGGTTTGGCATTGTAGGACCTCCCTTAGCTTTTGTGCTGACAGTCTCTGGGAAGACTTTATCCAAGGGCTGGTTACTCTAAATCCATTCATTCAAGAGTTCCTTGGCTTCAGTTCAGAAGGAGCTGGCACAAATTGTTTCAGAGACCAGGCTGATAATAGCCTGTTTCCAGCTCTGGTTTGATCCAGGGTAGAGGATGTCAGCCAATGTCTCAGCTGGCATGCACAGATTAACCATCACCAAAAAATAAAACATACACACAGAGGATGTGTTCACTGACAACCACAGACAATCTAGACCCAAGGTAGGGTGAAGGGCAAGTACTTCCCTAGACAGCTGCATTTTATCTTAAAGCTGTCCCAAGCTTTGGGTTGTCACAAGTCACCCAAGCAGGCCTAGGTCTGGGACAAATACCAAATAAGACAGTCAAGCAGCAGAAAAAGTCAACTTTTCCACAGAACCGTGTGAGGAATTATTGAGGAGGAATTGAGGAATTTTTTACCTAAACTTTACCAAAAGGTTTGGTAAAGAAAAAGGCACACACACGACAGGAAATTGGCCTAAGACAGAGCAAAGCTTTAGCATCGCGCCTGGTAAGCAAAGGAATAGGGACAGCATGTCTTTTGGTGTGCAAAGCAACAAGATTCAGGTGACATGGGCAAAGGTCCTGCTCGCCCTGGAGAGGAACAGCCTGTCAGGTCCTGCCAGAGCAAATCTCCAGCACGGACTTTGAGACCACGATAGCCATGCCAAACAATGGCTTGGAGAAGGATCCCAGCCCCACAAAGAAAACTGCAGCATCCTAGAGACTGAGCACTTCTGGCTGAGCACTTCTTAGCCACATCCAGTGCTGAGATAGGAGCCTGATCTACTTCTTGTCTTTGATGCTGTAAGTGGCTTGACCCACAGTCCCTACTCCTCCCATGCTTTATCCATAAATTTGATTTCCTTACCTTGGAGTCAGCTTTAAAGCACAGGGAATCCATTGATTTACAGTTGTAAGTCACAGGCAGAGCCACCAGCCAATACAAAAGTAAAACTGAGCTTGGTGAGCCTAATTTCCTTGGAGTACAGAGAGACCAGGAATGCCCAGTTATTGCCCTCTCCTGAGCAATACTCTGCACCAAAGGCTGCTGTTCTACCACTCAGACCACCACATCTGCTCAACTTGCACTCTATTTTCCTGCCACCCTTGTTTTAGAAGTACCACTGCTACTGGGAGTCTCAGTTCCGGGCCTGGGTCTCTTCACACTCGATACTGCACAAACCCAGAGCAAGACTTTGGTCCAGACCAGGAGTTGGGTGTCTAGGGCAAAGCACACGTGCTAATGCAGTGCCACACTCAGTAGGGCATCAACACCTGCTACCTTCAGGCCTCGGACAGCATTACAAACAGAGGAGATTTTCGCTGTTAGTAAACTGATGTAATTTATTTAGAGGCAGTCATTTATGTTTACTGGGCTATGAAAGAACAGGAAGCGTCTGGCATCTACAGCGATCCAGATTGATCTCTCTGTCTCTTTTTGACAACCAGCCAGTTTCAAGACCTATCTCGCCAGGCATACTAACACAATGACTTGCCATTTTTTACCCTGGGCTATTGGAGAGAAATTTTGTAGCTCCCAAGGGAAAGAAGGAAATACTAACCACGTAAGTGGTATAAAATTGACCAGGAAAGAAGACAGATGATACAAGCTAGAAAAGTTTGTGTAGGAGCAAGCTGGCCTTTTCCATCTCAAGTTGCTTCAAGTACATTAGTGGCTTTGAAACAGTTTAGTTCTATGAGAAGACATGAGCTTATACAGGGAAATTATTCCCAAGTACTCTAAAGTAAAGACCTTGCTGCACAAAATACCTACAAGGAAACCTAAAGGAATATTAATTGTCAGCTATCAGGTCAATAAAAGCTAGAGCTACATGTCTTTCTGGTGCATGGATGCATATTCTAAACGGTATATGCATTTCAACAATCATTTTTTTCTGCTACAAGCTGCACAGCCTTCTTCAAACTGTATCTTATATGACAGTACATTGCACTTACTGCAATGCTAACCACAACAAAGATAGATACCACTGGGTTTAGTCTTGCGAACCAAGAGCCTTATACTACTCCAGGAGCTACCCTAAGTGTTGGTTTTGCCTGGGAAAGGGAGCAGAGGGACCAAAGTTTTACAGCAAAGCATATATGCTACACAGATCAACGTTTATGCCCCAAGCTACACAGACTGTTGTCCTTTTACAGATCTTATCTCCAACATTACACATGTTTTTAAAGCAAAGTAAATGCTTAGACAAGAGCAGAATCACTACGCTCTAAATGTACATGAATGGAGATGAGATTAGGATCTCGACTACACACTTTAAAGATATAACTACAGAAATGAGAAGTGTATTATTAACCATCACTTTTTACTATGCAGAACTAGAGTAAAGTTATTTGAAGCATAAAAAAAAATGGCAAAGGGCTGCCAAATTTAATAAATCACTGAATCAATTATTCACTGCGAAAATCAATTACTTACTTCAAATGAGAATCTTATGAATAACCTCATGCCCTCTCATGCCATCTAAGAAAGTTATAGAAGAATAAGTCAGTAAAAAATGCCTCACTTGTCTTTTATTTGCATTAAAAACACCACACAAAGACAAGGAATTCAGTGCAGCTGAAGCACAATGCCAACAGAATAGTCCAGAACTATTTTAATGAAGTCAATGTTAATTAGTTGGATTTACATGTCAGTCAAAAGCAAAGTAGGCCCCATTAGATACACAGGTGCAATTCTGTTCAGTCCATGCAACATAATCAGAATATAACCAGAAAAATCACATTGCGACCTTCATTAAAGAACTATTTGAAAGAGAACAGAATTATATCCTCACAGCTCTGAAGATATTGCCACAAAACTCCACAGAGACACTACACAGTGAGCATCGCTTGGCTTTGCAGCAATTCCAACCACTTCCTGCCTTTAAAGGTCTTCAAATCCACGACCTTTCTCAGAAGTCACCACTCTTTTCCTTGCCATCTACAGACCCATACCATCCCAGGAGCCCAGCAGTGCACAGTACTTACCGAGCTGTAGAGATATCCCTCAGCGTTCATGGCAACATATAGACCTGCCTTCACCCCTTGGATTGCCACCACACGAAGACCCACAGGAATTAAATTGAAAAGGGCTGCAGAAGGAAGAGAAAAACATCAGTATTCATCACCCTGCACTCTGTCTTTCCTTTGGACCAACCCACCCCACCCCTGACTCTTGTAAGAGACACTGAACTAGAAATAAATGTCCTGCTTCAAGACACAGGAGAGGTCTGTAGCCATGAGGTCAATACTGAAAGGAAATTTTAAAAAGTACTCAATTCATCTGCCTCTCCAGATCCTAAATATATCAACTAGAATGTTTGAGCTACGGTCCTTGCAATGTCAAGGGCTCAGATACACACTCAACCCAACTACATCTTCACAATCTGTGGGCCAGCTGAGCTGCAGCAACTACGCATGTACACATCTTTGCCTGTGTACATCACCCCAGAAGAGATTTAAGCCTAGTCATACTTTTTTTGTTCTTGTTTTTGCATTTGCCATCTGTTGAAGGAGTATTTGGACTGCTACCACGACCAGAATGATGCGAATTAACTGTGATTGACTGTGATCTGTGATATCAAAGGCATAAAGAAACTCAGGAAGGGATATTCCCAAACTCCAAGACTTGAGCATCCTTCCACACTCAGAAAAAGCACTGGAGAGCATGGAAAAGGATAAGAGCTTTCAAAATTCAATTTTACAGCAATCTTATTGATCAAAGCATTTCAGTCACTTCCATTTGTGGTATTTCAGTGAATAACCTTTCCCATGAGCACACATATTACCATAAAGTCACACTTTTGCTACAATCTTAACATAACCAGCTCAAAGAGAAGAGGACAAATAGGGTTGATAGACTGAGCATGCATGCTTTAGTGTTGCTTTTTTTTCAAGTGAGATTTGTAGGACAAGAACACCCAGGTGTTGCAGGACCCCTTATGCATCTGCTTAGAAAGAGCTACCAACACCCTGTCCAAGGGTGCTCCCAATATAGAAACACGAGGCACAGGGTCAGGAAGAAACAGAGGCACAGATAACATGGAGATGTTTCACTCAAGACTTACACACAAAAATTAGCCTTGTCCTTCCAAATTAGCCCCAGAGGAGATCCTGACCAGCATTAATGTCGGTATGACAAAAAGAGATCCTCAGCTCTAGCTCAGCTCCAGTGCCCCAAAAGACCAATTATATGTCGACATGCCAGGAAACGCACATGGATTCTACTCCAACGTGGAATGGTGTGCACCCAGCGAGACATATTTCCTAAAAGCCTCCATCCCATGCAGTCTGTGAATAACTGTGGAAGAGATGGAGGTTTGTTGGGAATCTTTTAGAAGACAACAGCATTAAAGTAATCAAGGGAAAGAATGAAGAAAAGAAAAAGAAATGAAAGTATGTTCTGACTCTTGCAGTCAATGGTGCAGACAAGAGCTTGATTAAAATCACGTAAGTCACACTGTTTCAAATAGGAAAAGAAAAACATGGTCCAGAGGGTATGAAAAGAGCAATGAGAATTGGCTGTATTCTAATTGAGTCGATTTGCTTAGAGGTCACAGTTAAATATCTTGTCAGGTATTTCCTTAAGGTATCTGAGAAAACATAGGGAACACAGAAAGTAACTTTACTGAAGGTATTTAACAATTAGGTGCCCCTGGCTAGGCTAGTTTTAGGTTTGTCTCTGAAAAGGGATTCACGAATCCCAACTTCAATCTCTCACTTCTATCAGTTATCAAGGACAACTAGATGACTCCTCTAGGTGAGAGGCACCTCTAGCTTTACAAAACTAACCTTGCTCCTAGCCCCATTTCATACCTTTAAACATCACATATGGTAAAACATCAAAACATCTGCTGAACCATCACTGGAGCCAGTGCCTAGATCTAGGTCTAGATACATCTGTGCCTCGATCTATGTGATTGCACGGGAGGGTCCAGCGTGTACATCAGGCTGTCAGCAGAGTCCTGGGCAGAGCTGCTTTTATGCAGTCCCAAGATGGGATAAATAGCTCCAATACAGCTCCTCAGCATGAGAGAGCTGCATTATATTGCAGTTCTCCAGCTGAAAAGCTCACTAGCCAAGGAGAGCTTATACTTCTACGCTTCTGTCACTATCATGAAGGTCTAAAGCCCTCTACAAATAACAAGTCTATTTATAAGCAATTCCCCACCCCATTCCCCCCCACACACTGAAAAATGGAGCATATTACTGCTAATAATGAAACCAAATGGGCATCATCATTCATTCTCTACAGCCAATTTGTCTTGCATAGAAAACCTGTGACAGAGCATTCAATAGGCAGCAAGGGATGATGCCCAGAATCAGTGGGCGAGAAGTCCCACTCGGAAGCACCCAGGTGCCTCCCGATCTCTTTCCTCCACATACACACAGCTAAGGCAGGAGGAACAGCAGCAGCGTGCTGAGCTCCATGTTTCAGCAGCCAGCCTGTCCCCGGGTCCCCTCCTTTTGGGGGCTGTGCTGCAGATTGCACTAACAGCACCAGCAGTCACAGCTTTTAGGCATGGCAGAGCATCCCCTAGGCACTGCCAGGCAGGGGAGCAAGGGGACGGGCAGGCATGCAGAAGGGCACAGGGGTAGCAGGCAGGCAAAGACACTTTAGGAACCAAATGTTTTCTTCTATTAAAGAATTTTGAGGTCCAACCAAACTTTGCACATTCTCAGGTCTGAAAATTCTCACTTCCACACCCATTTGAAAATAAAAAAACTCTTAAGTTGAAGCTTTATTTTTTTTTTTAAAAAAAAGGTAGGACTGGACACATGGTTTGGTGAGTTGAAGGAAAAGGTATTCAGTAGATGTTTTTTTAAGTCTCTCCCTCTGTTGTGAATGGTAAACTGTCTACGCCATCTACGATTGCATGTGGGATGGACTTGCTTTTTTACTTCATGCACTGAACAAAGCAAAATGACAGACTATTTCTGCTTCTTCTCCCTCATTACCATATTCACTCACAGGGCAGCTTTACAACCAATTCTAGTTTTTTGATGCTCTCTCAGTGCTAGTTGCACAGTCCTAGAACCAGAGGCATTACAAAAGTAAGCAATACCTCATTCTCGGAAACATTCAAAACAAGAATAAGGCATCTTGTGCTGACTCTGAACAGACAGACCAGAAAGCCCCAATCAAAAATACTTCTGTTCTGCATGGATAGCCAGTGCATATGTGAAAAGCCTGACCTAACTGAGATGTGAAACTTCTCCATATGAACAGAAGAGGTGACCTACCCTTACCCATTGCCTGCTTGTTGGAGATTTGCAGATGTTCAGCAGGATTACATTAGCATACTAAGGAGTCAGATGGCTCTCATGAAGGAGGGATGTTACCACCCCCAACTCAGGAGAGAGCCATAACAATGCAAGTCCCAACAGCAAGAATCAGTCCTAGAAGACCATATGAAATGGCTGGAGCCAGAAAGAAGAGTTACTGCCCCAAATCCAGCTTCACATACAACATTAAGAACACAGACAAGGGCATCCAGACAGGGGCATCCATGCAAATTCAGTCCAATTTAAGAGACACATCCACACACACACACACACTTCTTCATGTATCCCAGTGCAGTAGGAAGAGGATCCGTCCTGCTGCTTACATTAAGGTGGCATGTCTTTAACTGCATGGTATAAGGAACAGATGTCCCAAGTGCGTTTCGCAGGAAACTGGCTGACTGCCCATTCAAGTGCCACGAGAACTTGTGTTCTGTTCCCCCCTCTCCTTTTTATTTAAATGAAAGGGGGTGGAAAATAAATGCCATCAGCCTCTCAAGAACACACATAAAATGGCACCAGAAAATTAATTTAAAAATTACTTAAATATTAGCATAAGGGGAATATTGTATTCCTCTTATACAAATATCTAGATTTATTAGAATTGCATTAGACAACTAAGGGACACATCAGGTCTCATTTTAAGTGTTTACTTTACCAGAGTAAGCCAACCTAATATATTTCATGAAAATTAAGCGTCCTTTCTTAAGGCTAATTTGAATAATCTGTGTGCTAGTGTAGAACACGGAGCCCAGATATATAGAACATGATGTTCCACTATACATTAATAGTGTTAAGACAGCTTCTGCATGGCAAATATATGACCATCCAGCCTGGAAGACATTCTGTTGTGGTCACCACGATCACCCTCCTCTGACAAAGCATATGAATTAATCAAAATCCCCTCCAGGAATAAGGATATATTATTTCTCTACTCTGATGAATTTCACCCTTGCACAGAAATAATGCGTGTACTTCTCACGAGTTGGTTAGGAATCTTCTTGAGAAGCGCTTTTAAAAACCAAAAGAAAAAAAAAAAAAAATCAGTGAAATAGATCTGGAACTATTCACTTAAATGAGTTCTAAGGGGTTTTTTTCCCCCCCTGGTTAAAAAGAAAAAATCTTGAGAGGCTTAGAAGAAATTATACAGGCAAAAAATAGTCAGAGCACTTTACACTGGCATTTCCAAGTGGAAAAAAAACATGGGTTTTGCTTTGAAATAACCTTTAATTTTGAAGCTTTATGTAATGCAAGCAGTTGAGTAAAACTGATGATTTACAAAGAAGGAGAGTGCAGGATCAAAATTAAAACTCATTGAAAGCTCACTCTTCATTTCATTTTCAGAAGCTAAATTAGGCTATTTTCCTTTCTTTCTCCATACAAAGGACATGGATGAAGACTATTTTGGCCTCAGTTCTATCTCAAAAACCTCACAGACCACACACTAAAACTTTGTCATAAATGCTAATTTTGAATGATCAGCTTGGCACATTTGAGCCAGATGCCTCCTATCTCACCAAGCCACCAATGTTGGACTGTCATCTAACTGGAAAGAGATTTAAGCTTTAGAAGTGCCCTTGAGCCCCTCTATTTCCACTTAAGGAGACAGGATAGAGCAGGCTCAAGTACTCAACATCTCGTCAATTTAATCTATAGTATTTCTAATGAAATCCACAACCGAGAAAATTGTTTGGGTGATGCGAGGACCATCTCAGTCTTGGGGACTCACAAGGTACCCACTGCATAGGCCACGATGTGGCCAGATCACTTTTCCTCTCCCTTAATTTGCTCAAATATTGTGGAACCATTCTTGCATTTTATTTTTCCTCACGTTCACCTAAATTTATTCCTGCTTCCACTTAAGCCCATTACTTTGTTGTTTGGTCCACACCGATAGATGAGGGTAATGAATTCCTGTCAGCTTTAGCAGCTCTGTGCATGTCATTGACAAATAGGCCTCCAGTGGGACTTTCCTCTTCAGACTGAGGACATCCTACTGCTTCTGGTTGATAAAGCAAAAAAGACAGCTAGTATGACCCAACACTGGGTCATTACTCACATGATAAAGCCCACTGAACTCATATGTGTTAGTTTTTGCCCAAGAAAACTCACAAGGTCAGACTCTCCCCTTGTAGGCAAGGGTGAGGGAAGCCCTTCCTCCCTCTTACATCCTCCGACATGAATTAGAAGCTGTGTCACTGTCATTTGTGATATTTCACATGCTCGACATGAGCATAACAGAGCACTCAAACCTGACACTCACAGCGTGCTGCTGTTCCTGGTGTTTCCCAGAGGCTGCACCCACCAAGTTTCCGGCGAGTGCAGCCGCTTGGATCATTTCACGAGGGCTGCACGACTTCCACCATCTGAGGTATCTTCTAAAAGCTCCTCTTTCCATGGACTGCTTTGCACGTGGAGTCCAGCCAAGGCTCAGCAGGGGCAGACAGCCTCACTGCACAGAGCATCCCAGTCTGTGCACCCTGCAGCGTTGGGCAAGCGCTGCTGGTGCAGATCCATAGTCACCTTGCACTCTCATCCAAGCACATTCTTCACAGCGCAATGCCAAGGCACTGCTACGTGGGCTGTGCTATAACAGAAAATCCTCAAACTGCCTCTGCAGCTTGAATCCCGCCTCCTTCTCCAAGGAAGGATGTCTCTCAAAAAGCAAGCAGCTTCTTTGTATGAAGACTTGTCTTCAAAGTAGGTTCCTTCTTCCACAAAGTACCTGAGGTTTGTTTCCATCAGATCTACCACACAGGTCACCTTTATATCACTATTAAAGACAGGGAAGACACCTTCCCCAGTAGGCAGGCTAGATACGATACCCCTTCAGCAGGGGCATTGAGAGTTTCAAAATAACATAGAATGACCCAGACCTGAGACTTGAGTCCTACCCATTGATGCAGCCAGTGACACCAAGTAGTTGAGTTCACTACTGCCCCCTCAGAAAGTCCAACTGAGGTCCAGGAAATGTAGAAATGCTACAGAAAACACCTTGCCTGACTTTTTCAAGGACCTTCAGTATTTGTCAACTACTTCTCTAGCAAGGAAGATGGGCTACTTGGATGTGCGTGTAAACCAGGATGGCTCCTGCACACCAGCATGACTTTTAAACCCGCATGTCTCTGCTATGACACTTTGCTATGCTTTGATGGATGATATGAATCAAATCCCTCTCAACAGGGTTTTGGAAGCACACCTCATCTGGGAAAGGTCACTTAGTACCTAACCTTCAGATTAAGCATAAAACACTAGATTTTTAGTGTACAGCTAGTTTTCTCCAGCCTGGCTATTCCTAATGCTTGTTGAATTTTTCAGGATAAAACAGCAAAAACCAATTTTCTCCTCTTCTCCTTGGAGAGAGAATTCCCCATATCCTTCACCCACGTGGCATGCTTATAAATATAATCTTCTTTCTCTCTGGCAGCAATTCAAATCATGGGTTTTATTCTCCACCCCACCCAGATGGCAGTTACAGAATCCAGGGGGGAGGGAACAAGATTGGAGAGGAAACATATGATATTATACAGGCGAGATTTAAAGGGGAAGTATAGGAAAAAAGTATAGAAAACAGCTGGCTTCTTCCTAATTTGATCTTTAAAAAAAAAAGAAAAAAGGAAAAAATGAAGCTTCATAAGTGATCCCCACTAGGCGTTGCATTTGATTGTAACTGGCTTGCAAAATAGACTAGTTTTTCTTACTGTAGTCGCTGTTTTCGTCCTTGGTCCCATCAATTGTACCATCTGGGTGCATCTGCAGGAAGTATTCCTGCTGGCTGAATAACCTTGTCACAATTCCTTTCAGCTGGGGTTCTGCAAAAAATAATAATAATTATTAGATATACCAAACATGGACCAAGCGGCAAGAGACCCGATTTGCAGGGCTCTGTAAAGCCCTCAGTGAATAAAGCAGTGCTGGGTTGATACGACAGCTCTCTGCAATTCCCTTCTAGCACGGTTGCATATATTCATATATATGCAAATATTGCATATATACATAGATTCATACAAATATTCATATATACATAGACACACAGGCATATAAAATGGAGATCAGATGAGCGGGTAAAATACTTCATGCTGCAACCAACTATGCTTTGCAACAGATTTATGGAACATCCCTCTTGAAAGTTTCACCAACTGAAAGTCTTCAACCAACTGAAGTATTCTGGATACGCTGCTCATTTAGAAGAAAATTTGTTAGCAGCTGCAAAGAATTTGCTTATAGTTTCCTATTCTGTGAAGCCAAGCACCTTGCTTCCTGTATATTTAATTCACTATTACGTAGCTCCAGTTTTATGAAAGTGAAAAAAAAATCTATTTAAATCAATGATATTATAGAGGTGCAAAGCTAAAGCAATTGAGTGCTGAATCAGACTGCACGGGTCCAACTGTGTGGGCCTCAGGGAGCAAACTCCTAAACAGCACAGATGCAAAACACCTCCAAAAATGACCTCTGCAGTATTTGTGGCCACCTTAAAACGCCTCTGTTTTAAAATCCCTTGTGTTGTTCCCTTCCAGGGAGGAAACATATGCCACATTTTGCCTGGGAGATGGGAATCACCCTTTGCCTTTAGCAGGGTCCTTTCCTTGTCCTAGTTCCTCACTGGATGGTCAGTTGTGGACCGAATAGAAGCTCCCATCATATTTTATGACCCAGCAGGAGAGGAAAAAATAAAATAGGAGGGGGAAAGATTTGCCACAAGATACTTAACATGTCAGAGGTCCACAGTATTACCGCCAGTCTTCCTTCTATCTAACTGATCAAGCACAAATTAAGCGATCAAGAACGCAGGAAAAGTTCAATTTATCACACGAATCTTACGATTTGCCACGGATACTGCTTCAGGAAAGCAAGACAGCCGGCTAGACGTGAACAGACAGACCCACTTGCCAGATTACAGCGTAGATTCTCCCAGTGTGGTGGCAGTTTATAGTTTTATGTGACCACCCACCAAGAGTAAATAAATAAAAGCTAGTTACTGCTGGCTCAATAGGCAGAAAAACCCAGTGTAGCATACCAAAAATCCAGCCAGCCTCCCGTCTTTCCTGCCTCTAGTGAGGCTGTTTAATAAGCCAGAGTCGTTATATAACTCTGGTCACGTTGCGTGGTAAGTGTTTCCATCAGGAGCCCCCGTCTCCAGCAATCCCGCGCCGAGCCGCACGGCCTCCCTTCGAAGGCGGCACCACTCAGCCCGTGTCCTCTGCCACCAGCGGCCCCCTTGCCGCACGCAGGGCCATCAGGTGCCGACAGGCTGCGGATGCAGAGGGTTTTCCAGCCCCTCCACCAGCCTAGGGAGGATCAGGCACTACTTTGCAGCTGCAAAAGCACACGCTTGCTGCTGAATAAACCAGCGGCAGTTCCTATGCTGTCTTAAGAAAAGGGATTTCATAGCAATCAAAGCGCTGTACACTGCGGAAGGGGCTTGTCTCTATGCAACTCAGCTCTGGGAGGGGGGAAGCAAATAAGGTACAGCTGTATTAGCCATCTACTAAAAGCTAGTGTCAACCAAGGCAAGATATATCAAAACTAGACTTAGATCAAACCAAATGCTTCGCTTTCTTCTTACTGAAAGTCTATTTTGTTGGATGCAGATGCTTTAACTTGCTTTTCTAACATACACATTGAAGCAAAAGGGAAGAAACAGATTTATTTTCAGGCACAAATGACTGCATCTCCTTCCTCGCTCCTGCCTACTTTCTGTCTTTTATCTAGAGCCACAAAAGCGAAGGCACTTGCTTATAGGCACTTTCTGATATGAGAGATCTGTGTTTGAATCCCTGAATGAGTCTGTCTCATTTTTATTCCCCGGTTAAATATTAATGTGAAAGTACTTTACACAAAATGGAAGAGCTCTCAGCAGGACAGACTCAGAACACGCTCCTGCGGCTTGAAGCCTTCTGAGTACTAGGGAAGGGGAAGGCGCTCGTCTTAACACCTCTCAGATGGAGACACAGACTGACCCTGACTGCTCCTCCTCGCTCAGGAGGATGTCAAACGACACAACAGAAACCCCCTTTCTTTCTTTTGTGGGGTCTAAAATATACTATTATGATACAACTCATTTTGGAAGGAGGGGAGACGTCTCCCACTACTGAGTCAAATAAAAGACAAATTTGCTCATTAACAGTAGTATGTTTTTTTGGAATTTATCAGAACACCACCTAAGACCAGCTGATGTCCTCCTGCATCAGGGATATGGATGAAAACCCACAGAAGGCTGCAAGTGCCACTGCAGCGAAACACATGCTAAAGCCCCAGCGTTCCTCTCTGCTACTGACCTGACAAACACAAGGTCAAGCTTTACTCCAGCTTTGCCCTGTTGATAATCCAGGGCTTTTTCAAGCCAATGCCTGCCACAGTACAAGTTGGAGAGGAAATTTCTTTTTTTTTTTTCCCCCCCCCCCCTCCTGATCTGACCTGGTTTTGCCAAAGTTTGAGGCTCACTCCCAGCCTCAAAGAGAAATTCAAGGGGAACGGAGCTGAGAGCTCTAAGCCATGTACAAAAACCACCGCATTTCCCCTGCTCCTAATGCAACTTGACAGCAGCGGTGTTCCTGTCTCTCCGCGCTGCACAGATCTTTTTCCACGGGAGCATCTGTGCTCCCCAGGCTCGCCGAGGAAGCCCTGCAGCGCCAGCTAACGAAAGCTTCGTCAGAAACCACAGGGTCAGGAGGCACTTCAGAGACGCGCAGCTTTCACTTGCCCCAAACGCTGCATTTCTTTGGGTCTTTTTCTACATGAAAGAGCAAAAGCGCCGGCAGGCAGCTACACCTTTGGGTCGTTACCTGAGCTATAGGCAGAAACAACACAGGGACGTGTGCAAGGGGCACAAAGTCCCCTCCTTTAATATTGGCTGCAGCTGAGGGTGGTCAGCCAAGGAGCTGCCAGGGCAACACACAATTTGAACCACCTCCATAGT
Source organism: Eudromia elegans (assembly GCA_003342815.1). NCBI lineage: Eukaryota > Metazoa > Chordata > Aves > Tinamiformes > Tinamidae > Eudromia > Eudromia elegans. The sequence continues at coordinate 12,808,897 of PTEX01000002.1, forward strand.
GCAGGGGAAGAACAGCCCTTCCTAGGTAATATTCCCAGGGATTGTAACATTCCTAGACTGGGGAGAGGGAGTAAGAGGGGGTGGGAAAGAGTTGACACAGTAAGCACAAAACCTTGATACTTCTATTTGTCTAAAGGCCCCCTCACTTATGTTGCCCCAATCATTAAAAGAAACATACCTTAAATATATAAACACACTCACGCTAGCGCAGCTAAATATAAGCCCTGCCATGAACGCTTCTGTAATTCACAGAATTCATCAGGAATCAAACTCAAACCTTGTCTCTGACCTCACCTTTCTTGGATCCGGAGAAGGGCTCAGCGCCTCTTGCTTTTAGAAGAGCGGTACTGATTAACACACTTGGCATAAATCAATTCCTCCCACACAGGGGCCCCTGTACACTCTTATTTTTCTGTACAGAAAGCTGATCCTTCAGCAAAGGATCCAAGCTAACCTGGTCAAGACTTCTGCAGTGATTCAGTGTCTTCCTAACAAAGTCAGCTCCTACAGAATACTTTAAAGACCAAGTTATAACATCTTTGACCCCAAGACTAAGCAAAAGAGTATTTCCACAAGAGGCATTTTCCCAGCATTGACCACGTGCTAATAGAACTCCTGTGCAAAATACAGAGGGATATTTTTTTCCCTTATTCTACAAAAAACACCCTTATTCATTAGGACGCTTACATTAAGGATGACATTGCAGCTCTTCACACACAGTTTTTCAAGCCTGGATACACAAAGGAAGCCCAACACACCCTCTGCTTTCTCAGATGCAACACCAACTCCAAACCCTTCAACTGGTGCTCCTAGAAGGTCCAAGAGCAGGTCACCCTCAGGCAACACACCCCACGTGCCACTCACAGCAGTGAGCAACAACAACAGGGAGCAGGAGCTCAGCTGTGGCTCTGCTCCTGGTCCACAGCATCTGGCACTTTGGGGCCTTTCCAAGGGGAAAGGCAGAGCCCTCCACCACCAACCTCTCCCAGAGCAGCCATCCCACAACCTACTCACTGCACTTCCTCTAGAGGATATCTTGCATGCTCCCCTTTCTGCAAACCCTCCTTCTCTAGCTGTTTTACCTACCCCTCTCCTTAACTTTATGCTGTCTTTATCTCAGCTGAGGCTCAGTAAGTCATGATTGGATCACTAATCTCTCTGTCCCCACTTAAGAGGTAACACGATGCTGATGTTATTCAATTCAGCTGCCCTGCTATTGAGCCTTGAGTTATCTCAGTCCACCACAGGCTGCTCTGCTTTCTGTTATTATTCTGGACAGCTGCAGAGCCTTTCACTGCCCGGAGCTTCCTGAAGGACACAATAGGTGCACATGCTCACACACACGTTTTGTGATTGATCTCTAGGGACACGTTCGCAGGAGGCCTGGAGATTACACCCAAACCAGGTACCCTGCAGTCACGTGCCTCGCTCCCAAAATACTGAAGCTGTTTGCTGTATGCAGTGGGGAAGAGGATAAGAAATCTGGCAGAGAAACTAGAAAAAAATGTGGGTTTTTTTTATCAGATACATCACTGGCTTTTTAATGACCTCTTTGATTTTTGCTTTTGAGGTGAATAGGCAGCTCACCTCTATCTGCAAAACAGAAGCCCTACAAGGAGGACCACGGCCTGACAGCAGAGAGGAGCTAGGTCAGGCACCAAGCGTGGCCCAGGCGCGTGCGGCACAAGGAGCCTGCACAAGGACACTCTGCTTGGTCACACACCGCAGGGCGGCTCCGTCCAGCCCATCCAGATCTCTGCGGGACCAAGCAAAGGGGCACACACCGATTTCCAGCTGGGACTCGGTCGTGGAGCCTGCCAAGGCTCCGCTTCACACAGGAGCCCTCATTAAGTGACAGCCACGGCTGAACCAAGCTGAGTCCCGCATCGCCATCGGCTGGGCTGGGCAGGGCTCTCGGTGGGGGCTGGCTTTTAGTAATCCCTTAAAAGTTGAAGGGCTTAGGGACCTTTCAGGGATTTGAGCCGCTGGTTCCAAAGCTCCTCGCGGTTCACAGCAGGGCTCTGGCTGGCACACAGGCTGCTGCTTGAGGTTGCTGGTGCAGAACCGCTTCAGAATTCCCTCCAGAGGCGGCTGTGCTGGGTGCCAGAGGTACTGGGTGTTAGTTGTGTCTTAAACTCTGAGGTTCTCGGGCTACCGTTTTCAGGACCTTGGGCTGTCAGACAACGAAGGATGGTGCTGGCTCCAAGGCGAGCCTCCGTTTTGCAGTCTGCAACCTGCAGAGAGGTAGAAGGAAGGTACCTACTGTGCAGTGTTGACAGGAGACCTCCCGGTTTATTTGTTCTCTCTGCAGCAGAACCCGCTCTGACTCAAGGACTCCGCCTGCTTTCAGCTCTGCAACGTCGCAAGGGGGTCCTGAAGCGGGTTCCTTCCACGGCACCGCGGAGGACACGGGTCCAGCAACGGCAGAAAGCCTCTCCAGGGCTGATGGGCAGCTCTGCCAGGAGTAACGTTGCCCTTTGGGCCCGTGCACCAGTTTTGCGGAGGATGTGACTGTAAACATGAGACCTGTAATACATCTCAGGAGTGTATTTCACCTCAGTGTTTTTAAACATTTGTTTATAGCAATTAAACATTTTAGGCTGGAATTTACACATTCCATTATTCTTATTTTCCTCCATTCAGGCTGCAGCTGTCATAATGGGAGTTTGATTTATGACTCACCCAACCAGCACTCAAATCCTTAACACACCAAAACCAGCATTCAAGGCAGAGCATAAACTGCTTCTAATTTACTTAGATTAACTCCATGTTTAAAGCGCCGGCCACATAAACTGCATTCCCATTCCCCAAAAAGAGAAGGGTTCCAGAATACTCAATAAGCTAAATACTGCAAACGTTTGCAGATGGAGGAGAACACCAAAATCCCTCATTTAGAACTACTGTATCAATGAAGGCTTGTATGAATTCGGCACAAAAATGCATCAGTGGGCTCCATGCAGGTGACTATGGTTACAGGCATCAGCACCCAACTCGGAGCAAAAGAGAACATGAAAAGCTGAGGAAGAAAAATGGTGTCTTCCCACCCAGTAAGTGCTAAGTTCTCCAGAGCGTTGTGGACTCGAGATGTGGTAAGTGACTGCCTCCAATCAAGTGGCGTTCAGTTTAACAGCTCGGCTCGCTGGGCTGATTCATCGAGTCAGCTCGGCTCACGAGGGCTGCGCCGGGAGCTGCTGTCCCCGAAGGGAGGGTTCCCCAGGAGCGGGTGCTCAGACGGAGCACGGGCACCCAGCAGACGCCGCGAGCCGGGGCCTGCGACGGCACCGGCCGTGCATCGTGCTGGAGGCAGGTCCAAGCCTCCCGAGCCACGCGCTGGAGCCTGGAGGACTCGAACTGTGTCACTGGGGTGCGCAGGTGGGAGATCCTTCCTCTGCAAAGAGGGCACCGTGCTGCAAAGCACCGCTCCGCACGGTGCTGAGCGTTTGCAGCTCCCACCGGAGCCGCTCAGGGCAGAAAAGCACGCAGGCAGGGGCAACGAGAACGTCTCCCAGCCCCACAGGATGCTTGCCAAGCCTCCAGCGGCTAAAATAACGCAACGAAACTGCTCTGAGTAGAAGGACACACTCGAGCTGGTGGAAGCCCACGAGCAGGGGCCTGGTGGGACACAGCAAGTTGGCCAGTAGTGTCCTAGCAGGCGGGGAGAGGGCGAGCGAACACGTGTGCCACAGCGCCGAGGCAGACGAGTGGCACTAGCGGGCACGTTCAGTGCCACGTCCTGAGCCCAGGCAGGGCTCTGGCACGTCTGCTCCGTGACTGCAGGATGTGGTGCCAGCGCAGGTGCCCACCACACGGGCAGGGCCGCGCTCGGCCGCCTCACCCAGTGCAACCAGCAAGAGACTGTTGTAGGAGCACGAGGAGAGGCCCCGCAGCAAAGCAGCCTGCCCAGCCCCACCAGCAAAGCGGCCACGAACCCCTTGTGTTTAGCCACAGACATTGACCTTAGCACACGGGCACAGCACCCAGCCTGTCCGTAGGGTGGAGACACATAAACAGACTGAGGCTAAGAGATCAATTCCCGAGGTGTGGGACTCCAGAGGCATCAAAGAGTTGATCTCAGCTTTCCTCTTGGTGATGCAGAACGAAGGGCATGCCCAGCTCCAGTGCACAGTGATTACGGGGTTAGAGTCACCCTCCAATTACACTGAATTTATTTTGAGAAGAAAGATTCTGGGATAATAGGGCTGCACAGCACGCTCGTGTATTTACTCATCTCAAGTGAGAATCTCCACTCAGGCCAAATAACTGCAGAGATAACTGGTGTTTCCAGGATGCATTACATGAAATAACAGGCTGTGCTGACAGGGATGGCCTCTGCATTTGAGGGTCACGCTTCCAAAAATGCTGTTTCCCTAAGTCAGAGAGATGATGGACTCAGGACGACGACAGCGCTCATCAAAGGCATCTCCTCCTGTCACTGTCAATGAGTCACAGAAGCAGAATGACAACCTGTAGGCAAAAAGACCATGCAAGTGATTTCCTTTCCTGTGCAGGTGCCTGCAAGGAGGAATAGCACTAAGCCCTCCAGCACAGTGCACGGCTGCTTCTCCGCACCCTTCTACCAAGGAGCAGACATGTACAAAGCTCTGCACTACACTTGCTTTGCCCTTCCCTTGAGGGACTCATCCTTGTACGTTTATTCCCCACTTGTAATGCATACGGATGGTATGACTTGGGGAGAAGTCATGGCACCTCATCATCTCTCCAAGCTCCTGACGCCACAGAACAGCCACATAAGGTCCACGGCTCAAGAACAAAAGAGGTCCAGAGTCTTGGATAGATTTTCCTAGAAGGCAAATGCCAAACTACCTCCCATATGAGCTCCCCATTCTCAGCAATCTCTGCACGCAAGCAAAGGACAGCAGTGCAGAAAGAGGTCTCAAGAACAACTGCAGGGGAAAGTAGTGGCATGGCAAGAAGACTGGCGCCCTAATTCTGCCAGCAGGTATCTTGGTATGGAAATCGCTGACTACTTCTGGGCAAAACTGTCCAACTAAATATTATCTCGGTCCAAAAACACAGACTAAGGTCAGCTGAAGCTATACATGGACTCCATGCCATTAACTAAGGAGGGGGAAAAAAAAGGTAAGCATTGTGGGTTGTTTTCCTTCGAAATTATTTTTTCCTTTGGAATTTTAATGAAGTTAAAATTTTAAAATAACTGGAAGTGAAACCCAAAGTTTCTTTTCAAATTGAATGAAGTATTTGATTGGACCCGAATTTCCTCCTTTCCACTCACTTCTTTTATTTGCCCAGTGAACTGAAAAATCAATTCTTCACACAGTTATGCTCCTGGCTTTGTTTTCTTCCCACCCCCAGGACACGTTTTGTGTTGCTTTGTTGAACCTGCATGTTTTACCAGCCATCAAACTTTCAAAACGTTTCCCATTAAAGACTAATTCTCTATACATTTATTGACTCTATCTCTGATGAGGAGAGAAGCAAAGCCTGGTAGGAACTGACAGCACATGGGAAAGATGTAGGGCTATTCCAGAACTTACACAGTGTGTGCCTGTTTTAGGTAGAGAGAGGGGAAAAAATGAGAACCAGTATCTGGAAAAAAAGATTAATGGAAGGAAATTTGCAGCTAGTGCTCTTGAGCTGTTGTTTTCTAGCACAGCCAGTGTCTTGGCCACTGAAGGTTGAGGCACTCATGAGTACAGAGAACAGAGCAAACGAGATGCATTATTTATTTTGAGGAACTCCCTGCAATTACTCCTGACATATCATGCAATTAGCCAAAATTACAGCATATTCACCAAGACCGAAACAGAGGACAGCACAAACATTGCGTGTGAGCCCACAATCCCAGAGCGTATCCCATTTGGGTACTCCACAAGGCAGCCACGTACGTGGCACCTCACCAGCCTGTTTCAGAGCCAGGGCACCAACACTGCTTGCCACAAAGGGAGAACCTCGGGAGCAAAACCACCCATGTGGCTGCAGTAGTGCTGAGAACCCACGACCATCTTGCCAAGCACTGAACCAACATTTAACTCTCTTTTTGCCATTGGTAGAATTAAAAGGTTGAGTTTTGCTCTGTTTTCGCCAATATGTAACCTGAAACTCTTTCATTGTTATGTGGGTTTCTTCTTGATTTCCTGCAAAGAAAATTTAGGTTGGATGCTAGGAAATTCCTTCTACCAAGAAACAATCTAAAGTCTGTTCCATGGGAGGGATTAAAGAACAGGTCGAAGAAACACATCAAGGGATGCACATTGGGTTTCAGCACAAGGATATGGTTGCACGAGTCCATGGTGGGGCTCTTTCCAACCTTGTAATTCCTGGTGTCCACAACCTGGTGACATTACCACATGTCTGCACCCCAAGTCTGTTGAAGGGCTCCATGACAGAGTCCCCCTGCTCCTTTCACCTTGAAGTGCCCCACACAGGGCGCCAAATCACACCTAATCCTGAAGTGAACAGTGCAGGAGCCATCCCTGCTGTTCGTGCCTGTCACTGCTCTGTGATTTGTGCTATTCTCAGACAGTAAATCTCTCTGCTTCCTCCATCAATCCAGCAGGCCTGAAATACTGCAGAAGAGCCGAGATGTCCCTCACGCACCCAACACGATGCTACAGCAGTGCCGACATCGCGCTTCCACTCCACGCTCTCAGAAAAGCAAATTCATTGAAATGGGTAACGGACAGAACAGGCCATTTAACAAGCGCTGAACAGAAACAAATCACTTGAGATGCTGTCGGTCCCAGGCAGGGTACCTGGTCCTACCAACCTGAGCCCGTGCAGCATCCCTCGATCACAATACAAGCATGGCCGGGCACAGCAAACTTCGGGTCCGGATGTGGGTCTGCAAGCACTGAGTAACAGTGGCCAACGCTGTCTTCTTTTGTTACTTATTCCTCACGAGCTCCCTTGGCATTTTTCCAAAGGGATGAGAAGTGTTTAATATCTTTCTCCAACAGGAAAATAAATAAATTAATCTACAACCAGTAGGATTGTATTTTAACAAGTTTTTGCTCACTGCACTAACACAGGTTAAACAATAGCATTTGGCAGGTTTTTTTGTTTTGTTTTTTTAACAAAAATGCTCTGAGAGGAAGTACTAAAACCTGTGATGTTGGTAAATTTCAACAGATCTTCCACAGCACCCAAATGCTTAAAGAAGTTGTGCTGCTTTGTTCAGAACATGGTGGTTTGAAAACAACCTTGTTTCGAAAGGTGTTTCAAACACCTTTGCCCTTCAAAAAAACCCAAGATCTTCATGCTAGAAATGAAGGCATTTGATTCAAATTCTCTTTTGTTTCCCTCTGCTTTGGGAAAATACAATGATTTTATCTGCAGAACGGTTTAAATTTTCCACCTCGAGTCAGAAGATTTCTCCCACCTAAAGAAAACAGTCACAGCATTGAGAGGGCTGCGAGCTGCTTCACTCCATCTAAGGCCACATTTTAAATAGGGATGAGCATCGCCAAGGCTCTTGCTTTGTGGTTGACGTCTCGCTAGAAATACTTCTTCTGAGGTCAGGCAGCGTGAGGGACTGCACTGACCCAGGTGGCTTCACTGGCTGCCCCATTGGGCCTCTGCCCCATGCCAGCTCATGGGAGAGCTATAAACCCAATGGTCCCTCACCGGGAAGTCTGTGCTCAGGATGATGGAGGGGAAAAACAATGGAAGAATCTCCATGTCCATCTCCACCAGGCCTCTGAGCACGCTTGTCCTTCTCTAGCTGCCCACGAGTCAGTCCCCGCATGAGGGCTCGGACCTAAGGAGCTTTCAAGCACCACCTTCTAATCAGTCCCAAACTGCTGGTTATGCCTAGCTATAAAACCTAAAAATTGTTTTATTGAAAGCAAAGTAGTATTTTTGAAGAATGAGATATAAACTGATACAAAAGAAGAAATGTTTAGGGAAATGGAGAAGGTAGCAGTGGCACAGATAAAAATAACAAAAAACAAAACAGATGTTTATATTTTTTTAACAAATTACGCTCCGTGTTAGTCAGCAGGCAGAGCCCATCCTGCAAAGCACAAAACCAAACCACGAGAACCAGCAGTGGTTTTATCACCAGCCCTTTCAGCCACTGTCACGGGACCCCCGGCAGACCAAGACGCGGCTCACCCGAGGATGCCTCAACGCCCGCGGATCGATAACTGAAACGGAGAGCGCCCAAAGGCGGCGGAAAAGCCCCAGATCCCATTGCAGGCCCCATGCCAAGGAAGTGACCGGCACAGCCCTGGGTGGCTGCTCCAAGGCCCTCGTCCGCCGCTGCCCAAAGGAGGAGATCCTGGAAGCAGCACCCGAGTCCCGCAGAGCCACGTCCAGCAAACGTGTCACATGCAGCAATCCTATATTATTTGACCTCTCGCAAACAGTTTTGCTGTAGGAGGTAAAAGATATGTATTTATTTGGAAGTTTTAGCAATACAGGTGACAACTGCTAAGCAAAAAGACTATCTGTTCAGCCCGCGAGTGGAAGAGACTGCAAACTGCGCTGTTCTAGATAAATATAAATTAAGAGAACATGTTCCATTAACCACAAGACCTAGCTCTTTTTGCCCTGCATTTCATCCAAAAATGCTTATATATTTCAAGTTTTCCTCCTTGATAAAGAAACCATTTCTCTTTTTCCTTTTTATCATGGCCACAACCAGCTCTCAGTCGGGAGAGAGTGACGAGGAGCAGAATTGTATTGCCTCTTAGTGGATGCTTTGCCAGTTCACGACACGAGGCCGTTGCGTGGACGCAGGACATCCCCTCAACAGGGCAGATGGCCACCAGGAGGACTGTCCCTGCAGCCCCCACGCAGGAGACAGGACTGCCAAGGGGAAGCCCCCACGCAGCTCCTCACAGCTCCCTTGGAAAGCTGCCTTCTGCTTTGCTATTTTAAAGACAGGCCCTAGCTGCTATTTTCAGGGACCATCCCGTTGGGAAAGAGCAGCTCCACAGACCTGCTCCTATGCCACAGAAGGTCAGTGTTCATACACGCCAGCCATCCACAGACCCCCAGCAAAACTCGGAAAAATCAGTTTATCCCAGGATATCCCAGTCCTCCTGGCAGGAAAGGGGCATAGAAGCGAGCGGATGGCCGTGCTATGGCTTTTAAGTGCTGCAAAAGTAAAAGAGGCCTCCAGAAAGGGCAAGTTATTTCAGAATTCTGCTGTCTGTCAGAACAGGCTAAGAATAAGGCAGTAGATGTAGCGGTTTGCTTTGTACTCAGAAAGGATAATGGATTAATATGAAAAATACTGTGTTAGTTGGGGATAGAGGTGAACTGTGCATTAACTGGAAAGAGAATATAATCATATGACTTCCTGACAGGCCAGCTACAGAGTGGATGGCTTTGGTACCAGGCATTTCACAAGGCACTTCCAAGACTAAAGGAGAACAGTTAATCCAGAGTGGCAAAAATGCTACCGAAGACCTGGAGCAACTGAAAAATGTGCTGCTGTTCAGGCAACAGATCACAAAATACATATAATATATATGCATTTAAAAGTCAGCTCTTTGGAGCTGTTCTTTTACATTTTTGGTTGCCTTTTCCTTGCCAAACCATGGCATTCACAAGCACGACGGAGATATCAATTTCTCGCGTTATTTTTCTTATTTTAATGATTGCTTTGACTTGAATAATAAAAGTAAATCTGGGAATCCTCTACTTTGAGGAAGTAGAAAACCCCCAGAACTAACGCTCAGCGATCAGAGGCATGAAGCAAACGCCTAAGTGCTCCCCACGTCACCTGGCACTTCACGGCGGGCGCCTTTTTGGAGGGGAAAGCAGCAAGGAAGAGAAGCCCAACTGAGTTTGCACTTGCTGCTCAACACAGTGAGACTCATGTTCATATTTGCCTCTCCAAGGAGTGAGAGGCTTCAAATCTATTCAGTTCCTGTGGCTGCTCTGTGCTCTGCTCTACTTAAGTAGTTTATTGTTTTGTAGTAGATATCTGCTAAAAAATTACAGTATCTGGTCTCCTGAAATTAGTCTATATTCATGCTGAATTCAGCAAAGCAAGCAAGGAAGGAAGGAAGGATAAAGCAAGGATGAAAGGCAGAAGAAAATTTCATCTTCATTTTAGTCTTTCTGGAACCTGAGTCTCTGATTTTTTTTACTTCAAAACAATATTACATTTTAAAGTATGCTTTAAAGTTACAAAATTGCACATATAAAAGTCCTCCAAATGAAAAAAGTAATTATTTCAGTCAATGGTAAACTAATTTATTTTGATCTTCTGTTTTCTGGGAGGGAAAACAATCTCTCAGAAACTGCTTTTCCCCAAGTTTTCCTTTCAACCAGCGACTGAAGAATCAGTCACCCGTCCCGCTCGGATGGTACCTCCCCGACTGCCCTACGTCTTTCATTGCTCCCACAAGCACAACTGCCCCCGAGCAGTGCACAAACCATGAATTGCACACAAAAGCACCGGGATCTGCTCTGAATAACCCCGCAGCCCACGGCTACACACCCAGGCGACGTGGGGTCAAGGCACAGGCCAAACCCCACAGCCTGGGCAGACATGGAACTTCTCTGAGATAAAGGACTCTGTGCAAACATGCAGGGACTATGACAAATCTAACTGAACCATCAGCACACGGGGCTAAAGAGACTTCCCCCCTCCCCGGGCTTCAATCATCATTTTCACCCTGTATGAAATCAGAAAGGACTTGAGGATATAATTCAGGGAATTTAACAGCCTATGGAGATGATGTTTTAGAGGAGCCTCTGAATGAACAAAGTCCTTCCATGTCCTTCAGCTAAACTCACTCTTATATTTTACTTAAGCTGCTGCATGAATATCTATTTGTGTATATTTTAAATTCCAAATCTCCATCTATTATTCAAAATGAAAATGCCACAGAGGGAAAACACGTTTTAAGTTCCTGCTCTTTGCCTACCTGTGAGCCATTTCCTTCACTTTGGGAGAAACCTTTAGATTTCCTTAAGGAAAATTATTCTCCCTCTGAAGAAATGCAAGATATATACTAGATAGGACAAAAAAAGCAAACAAGCAAATGATAGTTTTGATTTTCCTGGGGTAAAATGCCTCTTTCAGGGCTACAAGCCCAGCTTTCTGAGCTGGAAACCTACCTAGAGGTTCAGCATCTGCAGGCTGGAGATGCTGCTGCGCAACACCAGGCGTTGACCCAACTCAGTGGAGGTCTCCCCAATAAGGCCACCCCTCCACAGGTGCTCGCTCGGATAAAATTCCCGTGAACTTCCCCGGATGCCGTGCCTGACACTCCATCCTTCCTGCGAGGCCTCCAAAGCGCGTCAGCTTAGTCATCCCGCAGCCGTTTCTTTGGAATTCTCAATGGAGTTACCACGGTCGGAGCCAAACTCCGGCTCTGTCGCAAGCCCGCGGGTCACGGGGCCGTGCAGGTGCCGGCCAGCACACACACGGCTCGCCTGGCACTGGCACACTCGCTGCCAGGGGCCTGTGTTGATTCACAACAACAGGCTTAAGCCCGGGTCTCAACATTTCTCAGCCTGGTGCCCAACGCGGCGTGCTTGCTTGGCCTATATTAAGCTGCCATTTCGTATCTTTAGATCTAAACACATGCGAGAGATATAAATAACATTGAAAAAGGAAAGAGAGCACGTGCACAAGAGCACCGCCGTCGTCCACTGCAAAGCCACATGAAACAAGTGGTGCTGACCGCAGGTGAGAGACGCGAGGTCTCTGCAGCCTGCTCTCCCCAGGCACGGAGGGCGCTGACTACACCAGACGTCCCTGCATGGACCTGGTTCCCCAGAGCTCTCCCCAGCCTGCGATCACTCGTCCCCCCCGCCAAGCCAGTGTGAATTCCTCCCCGGTGCGAGCCCTCCGTTCACCCTCGCGAGTGGGAGCATCTCGCTTGGCGCAAGCTGCGAGGTGGAGCACGAGGCGGCACCCAGCGCAAAATATAACTCTGCTAACACACGGCTTTCCAAATATTTTAGTTACAGCAATGTTTACGTCATGCATTAAAAAACTCACACAATTAGTTAAATATATATATATCTCTTCAAAGCAGAAGCAAAGAAGGAAGAAAACACAACCACCAGGAGAGCTGTGTCTCTGCAATGATGCAAGTCACAACCTCATCATTGCAGCGTTGCAATCCCACTTGCAGCAGGGCAGCCCAAAGCACAATGTGCGGGAAGAAGCAGCAGGAATTGGGTGTCTGGGTCAGGTCTATGCCTTGGTTTCACCATCTCTAAAGAGGGGAGAAGTGTCTCCATGTGGTAAAGCTTGTGGAGCGCTGCAGATGAAAATCACTTGGTGAACGTTAAGTATTTTGACAGTTATTCCCTATAGCCATAAAGCAAGGTCACGTTTTTAAAAGGTGAAGATAGCTGCCTTAGCAAAGCACCATCTCCAAATGGGATTCTAGCTCATCCAAACATGGATGTTTCTCATGTTCCTTTAACTGACCTACAAACTACTGAGCCAGCAAAGCATTCAGTAAATATAATCAGAGGTCGTAGTCCCTGCACAACACGAGCACGTTTCTTTAAACCAGTTTCAATTCATTTGCACTGCATCTTTGTGCCACAGCCTATGCACAAGAGTGACTTTGCAAGGAGCAAGTTATCAGGGTGCAAGATCCTCCCTGAATAAACACAAGCAGCAAAGCGAGCGGCACGCTGCCTCCAAGCAGCACGCCGCGCTCCTCCAGGGCTGGGCTGGGCCACTGCAACAGTTCCCTGCTTGAAGATTCACACAGGGAATCAAAGCAGGAACGGTCTGCAGCCCAGGCAAGGCCAAGTGACTTAAAAAGAGAAAAAAAAAAGGAGTTTCCTCTGCTTCTGTAACTTTGTAGCAAGGATAAGCAGGGGTTACAAGTGACTGACAGCTGTGTTTTACATGAGCATTGATCTTCCTCTTAGGGCAATAAAAAGGCTTCCTTAAATCACTTCGGTCTGTAACTTGCTAACACCTTCCTTAGCATTGAGGTCTGTGCAAGTCGAGGGAATTCTCAGGGTTGAGCAATTCTTTACAGGCTTTCAGCGAGTCCATAGGAAGCTGGATGGGAGCTGTGCGGCTGGCAGCAATAGGCAGACTCGCTACCCACACTCTGCTCTAAAAGTCGCTCAGACTTTAATCTGATGAAGCATCTTAAAATCTAAGCAACAGGTTTAGACATCCCATTCCTTTAAATCCCTGGCTTAAGGGGCATCATTTAATAGCAAGTGGAGATTGGAGGAAAGAGGGATAGAAAAAGACACGATCAGCCTGACTGCAGGACGCAGTGAGACTCCAGATCCCGTTCAGCACCGTACAAGGAGAGACAAAACGACTCTGCTTTCAGAGCAAGAACCATCTTTTGGTTCTGGGTTCACGGGGTAACAAACACAGAGGGCAGCCCAGAAAGCTACCACGAATTTGCGTCTTCTTTTGGTAAGTGCCTCAAGACAGACAGTTAAAGCACTTGGGTTTTGTGGCCTAACCCATGGCTTTCCAGGTCTTGAAGCGCTTTGCTAGCTAAATTTAGTCCCTGCCCCACAGTCTAGGAATAGGGACATTGCTGACAGCAATGCAACACATTAATTATCCTTTCCCTTCTGTCGACAGCACTAAGTGGCCTTCTGTGATAGGAGACGTTCCCCCTATTTCTGTGCCTCCCTCGAGCACCCGTCCAACACCTCAACTTACAAACCAGAAAAGCTGCTGCCTGTCAGAGCACCCAGCTACCCCTGACATCTTGTTGGGGTTGTGACAGAGAGATTCCGGACATGGAGAAGAGACTTCATGAAAAGATTAATCAATAAATAATGTATCAATACACGAGGGAAAGGTGGGAGGACTATACAAGTAACAAAAGGTTTGGGAGCACATCCCTAAGAGCTGAGTGAATAGAGCATCATTTAAATATATATATATATATAATGTATAAACCAACAGATGCCCCAGAAAAATATCTGTTCACAGCAGCTCTTCAAGTCAACCATTACATGCTGCCCCCTCCCCTTTTCTTTTTTACCTTAGTAGCAATTCATAGAAATGACGGGGGGAAAAAAGAGAAGATGTTAATAATATTCCATTAAGAAACCACGGAGGGGCAGGTGTGTGGCGAGGTGCTGAGTTCATGCCCACCGAGGAGAGTTGGGGGCACAAAACACCACCTGGAATTTAAGCTGTGGCAGGTGGGACCTCATCGTGGCAATGCAAGCAACACGTATGGCGAGGCTGAAGTTTTCTACAAGAAACTAAGTCTGTGAACCAAATAAAAGGCCCTCAAATGCATTTTTAGGTTCTTGTGAGCTAAATATCAGCTGCAATATCACGCAGCTACCACCTCTAAAGCTGACAAGGTAACAAAACCCCCTGTGCAACTCCGCTCAAGAAGTAGCACTTGATGGATCTAGTTATCCACCGGCCACCTTTCTAATGGGTCCTGCGTTTATCGATCTCCGCGTGCCCACGCAGAAAATAAGTGCAGACTATCCAAAAGCTCGAGCGCATATACGGGGGGGGGTGGTGGAATAAACGCGATTCTGGGTTAAGCCAGGGCGGATTAAGCCGCTGGGTCCCTCCGGCCGCCGCTCCTGCCAGGGGCCCCAGTTTCGCGGCGCTTCCCCGGCGGCAGCTCGGGGGGCCGCCCGGGGGCCCGGCCTCCCCCCGACGGCGGCAGGGCGGCTGCCCCCGTCGCGGTACTCACCCGGTCTCCTCCTCACCGGCCGTTTCCTGCCGCTGCAGAAGCGCACTTTGCTGAAGACCCCCAGGACGTGCCTCTCGCACAGGGAGCGCCCGTCCTTGCTGGGGCTCGAGCGGCGCTTGGAGGCGGACACGCGGTCGCTGTTGGACTCCCTCGCCTGCCGCTTCTGCCGGATCAGCGAGCTGGCGATAGCCGCTGCCATCGCCGCTCATGGGCCCCCCGCGCCGCTCCGGGGGGGCGCCGGGGCCGCGCCCGGGCGTCGAGAGGGGGACGGCGGCGACGCCCCGGTGCAGGCGCCGCGGAGGGGGCTCAGCCGGCCCGGCGGAGCAGGGCGCGCAGCCCCAGAACCATGGCCGCCCGCCGGCGCCCGCCGCCCATGTGCGTGTCCCCGGCGAGCGCCCCGCGGCAGATCCCGGCGCGGGCGCCTCTTGTGTCCGGAGCGGCGGCCGGGAGCGCCCTCCGCGCCTTGTAAATCCGGGAGCGGCGGCCCCGCTCGCCCAGGGTCCGCCGGGCGCCGCTGTGTCCGAGAGGGGTTGGGGGGGCGCGCCAAGGATGCGCGGGGTCCCTGCGGCGCCGCTCGGCTGCTGCTGCTGCTTCCTCCTCCTCCTCCTCCTCGCCCGCTGCTCTCCGTCGAGGGGCCGCGGGGTGAGTCAGAGCCCGGCGGGCCCGCGGGCAGCGCCGGCCCCAGCGCGCGGGCTCCGCGGCGGGCGCGCGCACATGGACGCGGCCCCGCTGCGCTCCCGCGGCCGGGCTCAGGGCGAGCCGCGCTGCATTTCTGCTCGCACTCCTCCTCTTCCTCCTTCCCCCCCTCCCCACTCCGCTCGCAGGGAGGGCGGGAGGGGAAGGAAAAGCAGCGGCGAGAAAAAGCACCAGGCCAACGAACGAGCCCAAAGAGGAAACACAATAAAATTAAATAGAAAAAAAAAATATGGAAAAAAAAAAGGTAGCGCGGGGCCGCGGGCGCGCGCTCACATCGCCGCAGCTCGGCGGCCCGCGCTCACAGCGCCATGGCTGGCGCAGCAACCCCCGCGCCGCTCGCCGCCGCTCGCCCCGACGGCAGCGACCCTCATCGTGCGCTCGGCACCGGGCGGCTCCGGGACCGGCTGGCCGCGGCGGCGGGAGGAGCGATCCGGAGCGGCGGCGGCAGCAGCAGGAGGAGGAAGAGGAGGAGGGATGAGGTGTGGGGGGGAGCTGCTGCTGCTGCTCCGTACGGAGCTCAGGACGCTCCGCGGTCCCGCCCGGCGGGGCGAGGAGGAGCCGCGCGGCGCCCGCCCGCACCCCCGGGCCGGGCCGAGGCGGGGGGGAGAGGGCAGGGAGGGGCTGGGGAAGCCCCCCCGGACGCCCACGCGGCGCGGGGCGGCTGCCAGGGCGGCGGGAGCCCCGCGGCGGCCGGGCCGGGCACGGTTGCAGCGGCTCCCTCCTCTACGCAATCCTACGTGATCGCGGTGTGGATGAGAGGCACCGCGCACGCAGAGCGGCCACTGCGGCTCCGCGCCCGGGCGGCCGCAGCCCCGGCCGCGTCGCAGGTGCCCGCGGAGGACCGGGAGCGACGGCGGCGGCTCCTCCCGGGCTGCGGCCTCCGCGGCGGCTCCCGGGCAGGCTCCTGCACCGCGGCCCCCCGGCAGAGCAGATACCGCTGCACAGAGCGACCCGCGAGAGCTCGGCGGGATCCCCCCTAGCCCCGGCTGCGAAACGGCACCGAAGGACAGTACAGCTCGAGAAGCGTGTCCCTTTGCATCCAGAGAAGCAGCCGCTGCTTCTAGGGCAGCGCAAGGATGGTATTTTCCAGATTTCAGAGTCACGGCTGCTGCTAAGCGCGCGTGCAGAAGGGGAGGAGATGTGTCAAGGTGCTCCCGCGAGCAGCCGGCGGGGAAGCTCAGGGGGATGCCCGAGCTTCTCTTGGGCCCCAGGCAAGGGCAGGATGGGACTGAATGCAGTGTCCAACTGAAAACATGGACCCAGCCTCTATCCATCATGAGGACATCTTATATCCAGAGGTAGCAACCTCAGGGAATTGCCAACTTCAGCAAAAGAATCTGCCTGACTCCGTGGTGGAAAGACCTTTCCCTCAACTAAAATATGTTAGCTCTAAACCCATACAATGCATGTATGTGTGTGCATATAATATATCTATATATAAAGCAACTAAACTACCCCCCTATTATGACCATACAGATGAGCTAATCTCTGGCATTACTCCCTGATTTGCACTCTTAATCCCACGCATGCCAAAAGGAGGTGGGATCAGGTTTGATGAGAGAGCAGGGGAGGAGGATATTCAAATCAGTTGAGACACAAACATTTGGCTGTTGATCTGTTTTCAACTGCTGCCAACTTTTCTGAGCAGATTTAAGTGTCCCAATCAATACAGATTTTTCTTCCCTTTCCTGTAACTAAAATGCTTCGTATTTTAATTTTCTCTGCCGGATTATTTCACTTGACTTCAAAGAATGTCGCAGCAGAAGGTACCAGTATGGCCTAAAGAAAGCTGTCTGCAATCAGAAAATAGTTGCCTGAATTGCCAGTAAATTATCCAAAGCTTCATCTTCAAAGGATGTGAGCAAATCTGATATCTTCCCAAGAAAGAGGTTTTCCATTATATATAAAGATATTTCCTGCCTCTAGCCTTCAAATCTCTGTTGAAAGAATGTTGTTTTATCCCCCTCCTCTTTAGATAAGCTTCACATATTCTGACATGTGATGCCTTTGTTTTGCTGTGTAGCTGCAAACCACAAGCAGCAGCTCTGCACTTAAAAATGATCCTAATCAGTGATAAAGTTGCTAACAGGTTTTTCTGGCAATTTATTGATCTGAGAAGAGACTTGCTGCACTTCAGAGAGGTGGTTCTCAAGTCTCTGCCTCTGCAGCAAGGAAATCAAACCAAAGCAGGGTTTAGAAAACTGAGCTTAACTCTGCTCTTGCTAACCCACAGGTCTGGGTCTTTATTTATACATGGCCAACTAGTCCATGGCATTTGGGTTGGGAAAAGGGCACAGAGCCACCAACTCCCATGACACTGCAGGCACATGCACCTGCTCCATTCCCATGTGGATCGTGCCACATAAACACCAACTTTACAGGATAGACCACGCATTCAAAGACACTCTGCGAGCCCATAGTGAGTTTTAGCAAAGCTACAGCTAAATTAGCCCAGCTGAGCTAATTCAACACCATGCTATCTTATACAGACTACCAAGTGCAGCAGAAAAGCCTTCCTATCCTCAGGTTTCTGCCAGTAGAAGAATATTTCCCAGCTTTTGTTTGTGGAAAGAGGATTGAAAATGCTCCCGTTTTCACCCTTATCAGCTGCTCCTCTTTAAGGGAGGTGCAGCACATCTTCCTCCGCTTCCACCAAATTGAAGGACTGAGTTCCTTCCAGCCTCCAAGAGATTTTTTTTTTTTTAAACCAAATTGGTCCAATTTGACCATTTTTTTTTTTCCTTAAGGCACATATTTAGTTATTCTCCCCTCCTCCTCCTTTTTCCCTTGAGCTCCCTCTTCATCTCCTCATTCTGGAAATCTGCATGGCACGCACTTTGAAGAGGGAAGGAGAGAACAGCAACTGATTCATAAAATGAGCCAGAAAGATGGTTTTGATCATTCTGGAGAGCGATCCCAGCGCTCCTGCTGCAGCCTATGGGAAAAAAAGGACTCCACGTGAGGAAGCAGAGGGTCAGGTTCCCCATGGCCACTGCCAGCCTGCCTCATAGGGCTCATTAAATACCAGTTACTGCCCTATGCATTAGGCACTTGATAGGGAGAGAGGCCAATATAAACATTTCAAGAGGCTGTCATTTATGAGGTTTTGTTCATTTGACAAATAAGCTCTTCTGTCCTCAATGCCGAGGACGGAATTAAGGCCTGGCTGAATTTCAGGGCTTTGGTGGCTTGAACAGAGAAGAGATCTAGCATTGCATTCCCTTACCTTCCTAAACAGAACCATCTATCTAGGTCAAAACGGAGGTTATTGGCATCTTTCCTTAGTGAAGTGCAATAATTCCCGCAGGGTAGCTAACAGAATATCCTGTTTATTTTTCATAGAGCCTTCAGAAGCCATAGGCTACATTTTATAGATTCAGTCATTAGGCTATCTCTATTTTACTAATTCTGCACGCATGGACCCAAAGACAGATAGAAGCATATGCCTTTTCTTCATATCTGCATAGCTACTGAAACTGAATGCACTAAAGTTAAGAGATTTAAATTTAATACCCCTTTAAAAAAAAAATAGGCACATTCCTGTAGTTGAATGGGGAAAGAAAAACACCCATCTCTGTCCAATAATTATGAATGGCCTAATTTACCATCTTAGAGCAGCATAGCAACAAATCTCTTCCAATAGGAAGGCACTGCTGAGTTTGAAAGTCTGCATTCAGCCTCCTCTAAAGAACTGGATCTAATTTCCACACTGCAAATTACATCCAAAATATGTATATTGTCGGGTCTGCTTATTAAACAGAAATTAAGCCCGTATCCATGTTTTATTAACTTTACTCTTTACAAGGTAGCCCCTTGTTGCGTGTCTAGCGTAATTAAAATTCAGGCAGCTTTGGCATTCCCCCGTCTCTTTGCGTGGGTGGACTTCTTAAAAAAACACGTCTGTGTAACCTGATAAAGAAAAGACCTCTTACAGTATTTCGCTTGTTTTATGTGCAAGGTAATTCTGTTTACAATGCATGGCTTTATATCTATGTTTGGCTGCCTAATAAGAATTCACATGGCCACTTAAAAATCTGCTGTTCTGGGAGAGAGATTTGGCCCTAAAACATCATCAGAGGAGAAAACTGGCTGGCTTTCTGGTCCTTTCTCGCACAGCTGAGCTCTGAGCTGACTAGGCCCTTTTAATAAATACAGAAGAGCCTGCATCATCTGATTGCTATATTAAATAAATTATTTTAATGGGCCCCTCACCCCCTTTCTGGCTTCCAAGATTCAATTAAAACAAAATTTGCAGCTCATCACGGGAGTATTCATTACCCCACTCAGTGTCTTTAAAGACAAGTCAAGCCTGGGGAGGAATCAGTGCTGAAGCTGGGCTTGTTTGTGCCTTCAAGCAAGTGGCAGGTCAGCAGCTACACAGTTTGCAGCAGGAAACCACTGCTAGAAGAGGAGGGCTGCAAGGAACATCAACACAACAAAACCAACAGGAACCCGGAACAACAAATGAATTCAACTGAGGTTTTGCATGTATATATAGTTTTCTATGTAACAACAGAAGGTTTTAGTTTTCCTTGATTACTTGTTACCTACATCAAGCAGAGGCAGAAGGACACAAACGTGTTTCTTCTCTGAAAGCAGCCGTGGCTGTCTAGGGATAAAAGTGGCAGCATGGACTTTTCCTCCAGAACCTCACACGTGGCTGACTAAACCTGGTCTCCTACTTCAGGAAGTGCCTGTTCAAGATAGCAGGAAAGGGAGCTTCTCCTCAACACCAATTATTTTAAATCCTACTCTACCAAGCAAATATCAAGTTAGACCATGGGTTTAGGGTACATGCACCAACACAATGAGGTAATTATCCTTCTCACACTGGGTTCCTGTCAGCCTTCGTGCAGAACTGCCACAGGGTGCTGCTGGCAAAGCCATATCTGACCTGGAGACCACTTGCAGCTCTCAAGCACATCCTATGTGCATTAATGTAGAGCAAGGGGTTGAGACTGGAAGAGGTGAAATAGTCAGCACAGAGCAATCCCAGTTGTGAGCCTGAGCATGAACACGCAGACACAGTCCTTCCTACCTGAAGCATGTCCTTTCTCTTCCAGAGAGCAGAGCTAGAAGATCCATCAGGAGGGCAACTGACTTACTCTTACTTTGCTCAGAGATACCATGGTAAATTCCTTCCCAACATACACAGCTGCAAACCCCAAGGAATCACATCATTAGTTACCATAAATATCTATAGGTTGGGAAAGGCAGTTTTGTTCCATTTGTCCTCCAATTCAAGAAAGGAAAGGCTTTGTGTATTTTACACACACACACACGTCAGGCCATGGGAGCATGGTCAGCTGTACCAGCAGCAGAGACCACATTAGCAGTGTGCCGGCTACTGCCCCCATCTGAGGGTGCAAGACTGACCCCCTAGGAGGGGAATTGGGAGCCTTGCTGCTTGCCATGCAGACCCGAGTTCTGGGAGGCATTCAAGAACTCCAGGACTTAAGCCTTGGGACAGCAGTATCTGCATGAACACCACAACTCCAGCAACCTTCCCCTCCCCAGAACAGATCAGTCCTCCCTGTCTCTCTTTCTAAGTCCTATGTGTCCAACAGCCTGCAGCACTTTCTGCCCTATGCTTTCAATAATATGGTAAGTGCTCTACCCAAGGGCATTAACTGTGTCTGGCCTTCCATCTCACTGCTCAAAGGTGATCTGCTCGGGTGGAGAGACACATGGTATTAGTGCAATTTCAAACAAACCCCAGAGCTCAGGAGGTTTAAGCCACCATGAGTCTCCTCTGTCTGTGAAAGAAAGCAGCTCTCACTGTGAAACCTCCCCATATTGTAGACATACAGCTGGACACTGGTTCCAACCAAAATCATTTTCAAACGTACAGGAAAAAGCCTTTCAATTTGAAGTTCCCATCAAGTTGACTTTGCTCAAAGTCAAACGGATCCTTCCTGATTAGATCTTAGCTGAAGCAAAACAGCCCATTTACACGATTAAGAATGACAGAAAAGAAGGGAGGGAGAATAAAACTCCTATCACACTCCTCCAGCAGGACCATGGGACCTTCTGTTCCCCACCAAGTGATACCAACTAAGGCACAGGTATTACACCAGTGTACACCAAGCAGAAGAGAAACTGTCAAATTGACATAAATTACCTCATGTTCCCATCCATAAATCTATCTATATATGATGGATTCTGCCAGACCTAAAGCAGCTTTGGAAAATTCCCTGACACCAAATTTGTCCCTTCTCTCTTCAAGAGAGAACCAAACCTATAAGGAGCCGAGAACTTCCAGCCTTAGCCAAGTCGCATCTCAAATCCTGCAAGGTTGGAAGGCAATCGCTCAGTCACTCAGCAAAGTCTCCTTATGGTTCAGGGAGCTCGTGGGAAATGCAGTGACTCTGAAAAAAGCCTTGTACAAGCCACTCTCCTCCAGCTTTGCAGAACAGGAGTGCTAGGACATTAATCCTGCCCTCAGGATGCCTCTGAAGTTGCACACATCCAGACTGCCTCTCATTTATATTCATCCAAACTTGCTTACTTCTCCCACATGCTGCCAGAACACACTCAACGCTAAATGTAACTAACAGATTATGGGTGTCATACAGCTAGGACAAGTTTCAGAGACTCTCTCATTTCTCATCGACACTGAGCACAAGATACCTAAGGGGAGGAGATATAAAGAAGATGGGACCAGATGCTTCTCAGTGGTGGTCAGTGACAGAACAAGGGGTAACAGGTACAGATTAAAACAGGAGAAGTTCTATCTCCATGTGAGGAAGAACTACTTTATTGTGAGGGTGATAAAACCCTGGAAGAGGTTGCCCAGACAGGCTGTGGAGTCTCCTCTGGAGATCTTCCAAACCCACTTGGATGCCATCCTGTGCCACGTGCTCTAGGGGTCCATGCTGGAGCAATGGTGTTGGACTAGATGATCTCTAGAAGTCCCTTCCAACCTCAACCATCCTGTGATACTGATGACTAGATCACTTCCCCCACACAGGCTGCCCCTAAATACACCTCCTGCTATTTGTATCATCAAATTCTTTCTCTTTCAGCAATAAACCACCTTTCCTATTTACCTAGTAAAAGCAAAACAAGTATTCTCTCTCCACCCAGTTTCACAAATGGTTATTGTGATTCAGATACCAATACAGATCTCAGTGGCCTGGAAGCACATCTAAGTTTGCCGAGGATTAAAAGGCTAATGGAATAGTAATTAATGATTGCAGCAATCTGATGAAGATACTAAACTGAACTGCCCAGAAAACTGAGTCTATACAAACAAGTTTCATTTTAATGTAGCCAGCTATCAGATCAAACATCCAGGGCAAAGAGTGCAGGGCGTATTAATTTAAGTCTAGGCACTCTTTACTGGAAAGCCATGGCCCTGTCTAGGACTTGATAGTCATGGCAGATATGACAGAATGGGAGCTTTCTCCACAAGTCCCCAGCTAAGCTACCATTCAGTATCTGAGTAATGTTAATGTGGAGAGGAAGCAGAGATGCTCCATTCCATTTGTACCTAATGTTGCAAACACTATTATCACAAAATACACAAAATCCAGTCAACATACATCAGAAGGGACATAGACAAGAGATTAGAAAAGAGCTGCAAGAGGGCCTAAGGTTGACAAAAATATCTGTTTAGCAAGAGACTTGAACAATCCAGTCTCTTTAGTGCCGTAAAAAATACAAAAAATGGAGTTCCAAAGAGGCCACTATGTGAAAATGCTCTTGCTCCTCTCTTGTACTTTGCCTGTTAATACTGTAGCTACTTAAAGTTTACTTTAAGTCTGGCTGGCTGCAGAAGAAAAATGCCTGTGATTGCCTATATCCAAGAGAACAACAGAGGTGACTTGGTCCCAAGTGACAAATACCTTGTTTCTCAATAAGAACAATTTTCAAGAGAGGAGCTCTTCAATCCAGCAGAGTCAGAATGAGATGCAAAGTCCATAAATCAAGGCAAGGCTCATGTTTATTGTTAATAGCAATGGCAATTCATCAGGAGAATGATATGGCAAGAGTTGTGATGGATTTTCCATCCTTTTATCCTAATAGTCAACCTCTTTCAAAAATAGATGAGTTGATATCATAGCACACAAGGTACCGAGGACCCTGGAGATGCCATCCTGCACTGTACCAGCAGTACCTCAATCGTCACTGACAAGGCTGGTCCAGTCCCTACTTAGGGACCCTCAGCAGTGGAAATCTCACAGCTCCCTTGGGAATGTTGCTCTGCACCAACCTCAGCTGAGAGAGGCTCTTCCCCATGTCTAATCCAAAGTTTACTTTTCTGGAAGTTTCTTGTCCTATTGATACTCCTATCACAGAAGACTTTCTGGAACTGAAGTGGCAGGCAGACATGACAGACTCACACCTACTGTCATTCAATATTAAAGCTAATATGAATGGAAATTCACTTTGAAAAAAAGGCTGAAGGTTTATGAAAGTTATGTTTCCTCCCTATACAGAATGAAAATTGGACCTTTTGGAGCTTGCTGTGACACATCAAAAAGCAAAAAAGCACATTGCTGCAGGAGAGCGCATGGGCTCCCCATTCTCAAGACCAAGACCCAGATCTCCAACTCTGCATTAGGCATTGCATGAACTTGGATCTTCAGATCACTGTACTATAATGTCAAGAAATAGTCAAGAAATTACTATTTTTTCCTTTCCCACATTTTTGATGGAATGGACTTATTTTTTCACAGGAGAGAAAAAAAAAGGCACCATTACAAATTGTTGGGCTGATTTCTCCACATATTCATCTCAGCCCCCCAGCCAGTACCACTAATGTGTGTGTGTGTGTCACATGAATTACATCTTTGGCCTTTTCTGTCCTCTGACTGCTGAACTCCAGAATTGCTCTAAGCAGAGTTGCAACAGCTGGTCAGACCACTTTGTAAGGCTCTTCTGGGGCTTTCCAAGAACAGCTTTGGGACATCGGCAACTTTGTCTTTGCTCTGCCTTTAAACAGAACCTACCTTGGACAAAGATTCTCTAGACTATATAATTTATATCCTTTATCGGTTTGGCCTTACTTTCTTGTTTGCCTGTCCTCTCTTCATATGTTTCTTTGCCATTTCAAGTAAAGAGTTTGTTGGTGTAACAAAACCAGAGAGATACTAACACACATACACAAAACCCCTCTACTCAGTTAAAGGGGTTACTGAAGTCCTACTACAAATAACAAGTCACTGATTGAATTTGGTGTCCAGAGATCAGCCTTGTAAAACAGGAGTAATAGGAAGAGAGATTAATGTCTTCCTAATATGCCTGAAGAAGTCTGCCATTGCCCCCCACCTGCCCAAAGTCACTTCCCAAAGTCTTCCCTTTGGAAGGCAGCTGGGTCCTCCAAAATAGGAGGACATGATCCCCTGAATTTCCCTCTTTATCCCTCACCAATGCTAGAGAGTTGGAATTGATCCTTTCCTCTACCATCTCCTGAAGCACTCCCTCCTTACCACCTTCTGGGACTGCATCCCTCCTTGGGTATTTGTCACTGGTCCCATTACACTTACAGGAGCCTGTAGGTGCTGCTGATCACACACCAGCTTTGTGCATCACAAAAGCCCCCATACCAGGGATAACAGGAGCCTCGAGACAGCAAAGCAGTGTGCAGCACTCCAGCAAAAGGTGCAGGAGCACTGTCAAATGCTGTCAGATGCAGAGAAAGCCATGACTAAAGCCTTCATCCTTCACCACAATTGACAGTTTCTGCTTTGGTCTGTCAGAAATACCATCTTTTGAGGTGCTATGGGTTCACCAAATTTTCAGTCTTGTTCATGCAAGGTAGTATAAATCAGGGGGCAAGTTAGGTTCTGCCAAAAGGCATTCAAATTACTCACAAGACTAGATGTGCGTGGCAATTAGAAATTACAGGAGCGTAGGAGGGTGGGGAGTCTAAATTAAAAGCCACTTAAGTGGGTGCTTGAGTAATTATTGGGAGGCTTCTGAAGAGACATTTTTGTCAGTAATTAAGGAGAACATGGCTTTGTGCTGGATACAGGTGGCAATATGGCAACAAAAATCATTAGCACTCCATGAAGAGCTGACCAGCTATCCATTAGCTCTGCACACACATTGAGATTTTCTGCCCAAATAGCATCCTCAACTGCTGAAAGAGCCAAGGAGACAAAGAAGCTGAAATCCTGACACTCTTGCCATCTCTGATCCTCTACACCATGAAACAGGATGAAAAAAAAAAAACACCACACTTTTATGAAGTCATCTCACTCCAAACGCCTTTGTTCCTCAGCAGAGAGAGATCCTGTTGGTACCTCTAGTCTTTAACAGCTCTACAGACTCTGAATTCTTGGAAAACCTCTCCATTCAAAGGAACAGGAACAAAACACAAAAATGTGCTGAGTAGTTTCAGAATGGGAAGGATTGGTTTATGCCTCTCATCAAGAGCTTGGACAAGTCAGTCAACAGACTGGCTCCAAAGCTGCTCTTTCTCTTACCTAGCTGTTTTTCATAATCCTTCTGCAGGATCTGACACTCATTTGCTTGGCTTTTGGGATCTTCCCATTTCTGAAAGTGTGCTTGTGATACATGCTCCTTTCTCGGTGCTTGGAGGTAGATATGTTATTTCTTCAGTTCTCTAGATACTTCTAGAAACTGGTGCTTCCAGTTCTCATTCCAGTATGTCACATACTGCAAGATGTGGGATGCAAGAAGATCCCTCACATGAAAACACTGATTTGACAAAGAAGTGATCAAGAAATAGAGCTACTTCTAACCCTGCAGCAACTTCTCAGACTCAGGCACTAAATAAATTAAGCTTGAAGATATGTAGCTATGAAGGCAGTATCTCCCTCTGTATTGAAGAGGTATGTAAGTCTGGGGAAAAAAAAAAAGTAGCAGTAAAAGGAACATATGCAAATGCATCCTTGTGGAGGAGCATATTTCACAGACACTTCTCATCAGCTTCAAGAACTTTCAGGTCCTTGTTATTCATCAGCAAGTCTTAACTGTCATGAGCTAGAAAGACGCTGAGATTTTTCAAAACAGACAGGAATGAACGTGGTTTCCAGATTTCACTGACAGTCCAAGGACTCCCTGAAAAAGCTCAACCCTTTCCATTCTTGATGATATGCCCAGAAGCTGGGATGTTCATGAGATCATTGCTGTAACATTCACTGACTTTAGCCCCTATTAAAGGCACCAGACTGACTTCATTGTGCAAAGCTCCCCTTAACACAAAGGAAAAAAAAAAAAAGGCCAGTATGAGGCCAGCACCAGGCATTCTTTCTAGAAAATGCTATATAGTAATCCCAGGCTTATTTGCCCTTGGATAGCTCAAACAAATGCCATCCCATTCCTGTTATTTCTTGACCCATGGCACACGGCCAGGTCTGAAAAGTCTTCTCAGTTGTTATTTATTTAACCATTTCACATGAGTTATCAGATTAAAATGGGCCCAGCTTCCTAATTTTGAGAAAAAATGGAGCATTCACAAACCTTCAAACAGAAGATACACCCACAATATCACACAGCCTGACTGAAAGCTTTTCTTTTTAAGACAAAGGATGTTCCCTTGTGTTGCTTGAAATCCTGGCTCCAAAGCAATTAAGAAAGTGAAACTAGCTACAAACTAAAGCAGAATGGACATGTTTCATAGATCTTCATTGCTTAGGCAGAAAGAAACGTAAACAGGGCATAAATTACAGCAGCCAGAGGAGAGATAAGCTGAAGGACAACGCTGGCACAAGAGCAAATGGGTAGAAACTAGCCAAGAATAAATTTAGACTAGAAATTAGACCTGGTTTGTAGAAATAAGAGTAAAGCACCTCCAAAAGGACTAGTGGGCACACCTCATCCTCACCCTGCCCTCATACTCTCATCCTTTCCCCTCCTTCTCTTGTGAAAAGATGCTGTGACACAGCCTGCAATAGCAGGAGCCACAAGATACCTCTGGTATTGGTGCCTTTAAATGCTTCAGGAAAGGGGAAATATTTGCTGCACACTCAATAGATTTTTAAATGAGCACTGTCGCCTTAATCTTTGATAATGCTTCTAACATTTACCCTAATAGCCTTACTCATTTAATTGACGAATTACAATAAACAAGAGTAATTACTGAATACTTTTATTTAGTGGTGCCATTAAGTTAAGAGAAAGGAAATAAAATCTCCTAAAATACAAATGCTCCTATATAAGCATTGTTAGAAATGTAATGACAGGAGGGCACTCAGTCAAGTGGTTATGCTGTTACTATCATTCAACCATCAGCCCAAAAACCTTACCTAATTTGAAAGCCACTCCTGCAGATCTCTGCTATTGATCGGTGCAGTCTGCAGGGACGAGGCTTTCCATAAACTGCTTTCAGGATAGGGACTCTCTCAGGCTGATCCTTCCTGTGTGTGGAGCTCCCCTGCCAGCTGGTAACCAGATTACCAGAGTATTTCATTTCTGCTTGTCAGATACTTTGGGAATGTCCAGTATCAGGATGGGCTGTACTCTGCTGCACTGGGTAAGTTAGGGAGCCAAAATATCCCCTTGGAGGGCTGGTTGAACTCTGGGAATTTACAACATTAGTGTCAAGCATTTACCTTTGCATGTGCAGGGATCTACACAGGCAAAATCTGGGCTCTGTTTGCAGTTTATTCAGCAAACAAGCTGCAGGTGACCTACATCCTCCCAAAAGGGCTCCACTTACCAGGACTCCTAGTCTCTTAACTTAGCTGCTTCTCAGCCTAAGCAAGAGTTACATTCATGCCTTTAATTTCTGCACTGAGCTGCTATATTACCAGTTAATGTAGGTTAGAAATGAATTGCTACTGCATAATGTACAGCAGAACAACAAACACACATTAGCTACATATCACAAATCAGATAATTACCAGCCAAGATATTCTTGCATGTGTTCAACCTCTTAAACAATGTAATAGGACCCTGTCAAAATAGAACTCCCATTACAGTGACATTTTTGGCTTCTAGCACTTTGGCTTTTATTGTAATAACTTCTAATTTTCTGATTTTTATCTGCTCCCCCCTCTCCTCTTCGTGGTGCAGGAATTACAATTTTGCCAGCTCTAGAGCTAGACTGTTCTTGAGCTCTCTTTCTGTCTGATCCACAAGCACAGTGCTGACGCCTATGGGAAACAAATACCAAAAACTATCCATAATAACAAAAGCAACAGAGCTCACTGTTACTGCCAGCTCATCCACCAAGCTGGGTGACCATAGTGTGGACCCCTCCACACTTCAATTTCCTCCCATCCCCAAGAGATGATAGAGATTTTGTGAGACATAACCGAAGGAGAGCTTTTAAAGTAACTTTTTAGGGGAGGTCAAATCAATCCCAGGTACCCAACAAAGAGTGAGATTTAGCAAACATTGCCCCAGGTTCACAAGAACTGAAGAGGAAATGGGGCACAAACATACAGAGCACAACAGCAGCCCCAGCTAAGCAGCTTCAGCCAGCCCCCTGCAGCAGGAGGAGTCTGGGGACCCCTGCAAGCAGCGAGCACCTCTCTGGACGGGGTCACTGTGCTTTAGAGGAGTGTTTGGGAACTCTGGCTGGAAACACGAGGTTGGGAGGGGGCAGGAACCTGGTCACAGGAGCTGCTTGTGTTGCTGAGAGCCCCTAATGCTCTTAGTTCTCCAGTTTGGGGGTCTGCAAACAGCCATGAATCGCGAGGGGGCAGGCAGTCTAATGAGGGTCTTCATGTCTGCCCCAAGGAAAGCATGAGCCAGGCCCCGGTTCTGCAGACCTGGAAAGGGACGACCCCCAGGAAAAGACTGGGCTGACCCTCAGCCTTTGTGGTGCCTTCACACCCAGCAAGTGATAAAGCGAGGCTTGAAGCAAGGGAAGGTCAGAGGAGGAACCTGCACCTTGCTGGTGCTCACGGAGCAAGACCGCAACTGTCAGGAAAGGTCTCCCATTTACAAGAAAGATCCACACGCTCTTTGGATGACACATTTCCTCCTGTCCCATCAGTGTCCAGCTCCGTTCCGGTTCCCCATAAGCTATGACCATGTTAAGTTTCACTTCCCCCTGCAAGGAGGGTAGCCCCAGTCCCCCATGTCATGCTGTCCCCTCTCCCCAGCTACTTGAGCATATTTACAGCTCTGAGGATTTCTATGTCACTGCTGTAAATGACAAGGTTGCCACCTCGCTTCCCTAGGACGTCTTGTTAGTACCACGGTCCCTCCACATCCAGTACAAAGACTGAGAAGCTTGGCAGCCCAGAACGAGGAGGAGGACAGGGCTGCCAAGGCAGGCTTGAACCCACAGCTATCCCTGCAGGACAGGGACCAGGCAGGGCCTGGCCTCCCAGCACGCTGAAAGGGAGGTCAGGTCAGTCCTTGCAGCCCCACTGAGGGCTCCTGTGAAGCACTGCACTATATGGAGATATTTCCTACCAAAAAGGATCCTTTCCCACCCTGCTGGGTAAAAATCCTGCACAAACTGCTAAGGTCTCTGACCACAGCAGGTCAGAGAAAGTGACTGTGTCCCCAAAGGGCTATAAAATTGCCTACACCAAGGGGTTAATTTCTGAAGTTTTGCATGTTGTTTTTGTTTTGGTTTTTTTTGTGGGGAAAGTATAAAATAAGGGAAAGAGCACTGCATTGTCTCACTTATTTATCCAATGAATTGCAGAAACAGAAAACTAATTTGGCTTGAAATTAATCTCAGTTTGTTTTCACATTATTTAACCCTAAAAGAGTTAATTTGAGGAAAAATTAACCTTTCCAACTTTATATTTGTTTATGACAACTACAAAATACTCTGAAATTTGTCTTTCATGGCAAAATTTTGACATTTTGAGGAAAGAAGTACAAGTCCCCAGGTTGATTTTGTCTGCCCTTTTTTTTTTTTTCCAAATCTAGGCAAAGATCTCATTTCTTCTCCAAATCCCACTCTGCTTTCAGCTCCATGGGGCACACTAGTCACGACAGCACCACGCAGCAGCCGAGTTGAAGTTTTGCTAGTTACGTTTCCAGTAGTCTGAATTACATCAAGTTCACTTGGCTTCCTTTTCCACAGGGATTAGAGCTGGTTAGGTATTTAACCTGGAGCACAGGTATCTGGAATTTCTCCTTGCAATAACAAATGTAGAAAATCACAGGACACAAGGAACAGTGAGGGATATGTGACAGAGGGGGGCAGCAGCCAGCAAAGTGAACTCAAGACTCTGCTCTGACCACCCCAGCTTTGCTGCCAGAACACAGCAAAATACCAGAACCACCAGCCAAACGAGGGCAGAACAACTGTTTAAACGGGCTGTACCACCATCTACCTCCACTGGTAGGAGGCTCCAGACTAGGTGACTAGAAAAGCCAGCTCCTGTCCCTGGCAACAGACCAGTCCTGTACCTTATGCAGTGCTGCACGCTCCTTATACCAAAGGAAATGGGTTTAAGAAAGTCAGAATAAAAATCAGCCTCTAGTTACATCAGTCCAGATAGGTACATGCACCCTGAATTTACAGGGGAAACACACCATTAATGATTTTTATGTTTAACTATGTCCTTTCTGAAGTCTCCTTCTACCCCCCTTCCCTGACTATCATTATTAACATCTACAAGTGCTTTCTAAAAGATGCACCAATTAACACAGAGCACTATTTTTAGACTGGCACATTTTTCTAGACTTTTGGTTCTTTTGGGGAGAAAGCCGGCAGGGTGGGACACGTTTCAGGCCTTTTGCACACACAGGGCACCACCTGGGTCATCTCCCAGAGGAAACTGAGCCCTGGGGCAGATGCGCCTTCTCCAGGGCCTTGTCACAGAAGACCCTTGAGGTTGGCACCTCTCTCAAGTGACGTGCTCCTTACCTGAGCCAGGACTGCACAGTTTGTCTCCATCTTTTATGGGGAACAAAACTACACCTCAGGACACCTGCAAAATACACAGCTTAGCCCATGCTCGGCCAGTAAGAAGAGTTGAAGTCATGGGTACTTAGTGAGCCCAAGAACTGCTGCAGAGCTGACACAGGGTTAAGCAGAGACTTCATCTGTCCCCTCTCTTTCCTTCAAAAGGGTTTTTTTTTTTCCTTTTTAACAGAGAAGAGATGAGGGAAGCTGTAACCTCCACCCCACGATCCCAGTGCTGTCCTTACAGACAAACCCTAGCACTTCTGCCACTGTGAATCAAGCAGCAACCTCACGAGCAGCTCTAAGCTCGGGGCTTTTGCAAGGAGTGGAGCCAGCAGGGAGGAGCAGGAGGCAACTAACCCTTCCACTGCAGGCATGAGGAGAGCCCAACAGCAACCAGGCCCCCTCACACCCCTGCAGCTCAAAGCCAGCACAGGAAAACAGCTAGGCAGGGTGGAAGAAACAAGTGCCAGTTGTCCTAGAAAGGCTTTTGTGAGGAAAGGATGCTACTGGGGGCAATGCAGCACAACACATGTCCTCAGCAGCATCCTTAACTCCCCTGCCAAGCCCTGGGGCCGTGACTGCCCAGCAGCTGCAGGCCAGCACAGCGGCCCTGCCGCGAGGCCGGGAACGCGGGAGCGCCGGGGCTGGTGGCGGCAGCGCGGGCGGCTGCGGAGCGGCAGTGCCGCCCAGCGGAGGCAGCCGGTGCCCGGGACTGCGTCTGCATCCTGCTGCGCTGCCCGCACACCGCCCTGCATCCCAGCGCTCCAGGACATCACACAGGTCTCATAGCAGCTGGGCAGTCCATGCACAGAGCTGCACCCGCAGGGCAGAGCCCTCTGCACCCAGCCACACACTACTGCCTGTGGGGAATGGATATTTCCACATCTCCCATGGCCTTTATTTGGGTGTAAACTTGGCAGCTCTCCATGAAACAGCGCAGGGCAGCTGTGCTCCTGCGTGGGCATTGCTCAGCACTATGAGCCCCAGGCTCCCGCTCACACAGCAGGATGGTGTTTTCAGGCCCTGAAGGACATGGATGGACACGGGCAGAAGGAATTAAAGGCCATCTGGGAACTGCATGAAACTCCTGCTCTGTGTGGGCCTCTTCAACATGCAGTGCCCACCAGCACAGCCCCTCCAGGCCTCTCTGTGCAGGGAGCAGGAGCTGGGGCCACCACCTCTGTGTGTGACCTTGGGGCTGGCAGCTTTTCCAGGGCACAGCATCACAGGCTGCTGCTGGAGCTCCCAGAGCAGAGCAAGGCTGTGCAAGCAGCACATCCTCCTCCTCGTGTAAGGGCAGAAGCATTTCAACATCCAGGCTAGCGCTTAGGCCCTTTTGAGCATTGCTTCCTTCTGTCCAGCCTTCCTGCTAGCCAATTTCTGCCTTCCTATGCTCCCTCCACAGGCTCCCTTGGGCCTTTTGTCACTGTCCACCACACCATCTCCTTGTCTTCTGTGTCCAGCCCACCCTAGACTCATGCTCTTCCTCTTCACTTCAGGCTCCTCCCACACCTGATGACTTTGGGAACAGTAGGACATTAGATCAACTTGGACACTCCTGGCCTCGGCCCTGGCATGCCCATGGGCTCCTCTTCACAGTGGAGCAGACCCTGGTCCAGAAGCCTTGGTCACCAAGATGTCATGAACAAGCACCGGGCATTGGCCAGTCTAGGCTAGCTCTGAGCCCACAGGATGTTGATGTGAAACAGAGGAGGAGGTTTTAATAACTGCTTAGAAGGCCTTTATCCATTTAAATCAGGGCTTCGGCATGCCATCCTTCTCCCCACACCATGCTGAGGGCTCAACTGCTCTCAAACAGCTTCCTAACACAGTCATTAGGCTCCTGAAAGTCCCTCTGCACCATTTGCTTGCTCTACCACAAGAAGCTGGTCTCCTGCTGGCAGCACAGCTACTTTAGGAGTTTTTACCATGGACAAAGAGTGGCGGTATAGGATCAGCTAGGGGAAAGCAGGGCTGTTGGAATCTAGGAAATGCTCCTGCGAAAACCTGTGTTCAGAAGCAGCAAGGGAAACCATGGGATCTACTCCAGCCCCACTGGGCTGGCCAGGCAGAGCTGGGGCAGCTCACTGCCCTGCTTCCCATCAGAAAGGTTGGGCAGTTCCAGGTGCTTCCCAGACCAGCAGTCCCAGTTTCAGAGTCATAGAATGGGTAAGGTTGGAAGGGACCTCTCGAGTTTGCTATCTGCAAATCAGCATTTCTGCTACACCCTGGAAAACATGTGTACTTCAGGCACTGCGACTTAAGATGCTTAATAAGCATATCCTTGAAATTAATGGAGAGGTGCTCAGCACCTTCAGAGGTGGGGGCTAAAGGACTATGCCAAGAAAACTTTGCCATTTTCCAAGCAGGGTATTTTGCTCTGCTCCAGACACCCCTTTTCCATGCAGGGCAGAGGCATCACTGAGCCCTGGACCCACCGCCAGCTGCGGTGTTTCCTGCCAGCACAGGCAGAGCACTGTCACCTGCTGCTCACGGGGACCCACAGGGACCCACAGCAGCCTCTATCCCACAGCATCAGCCCATCCACTACACACAGCGCATCTAGCACCAGGGCTGGGAGGTAAAGCAGCAAGTCCAAGCCCATTTTGTAAGGGGTTTCTCCAGCAATATCGAAACTCTGCAGGTCCACCTCCTGCTCCTGCTGGCATGTTACCGCTTTGTGCCACACAAAGGGAAAGCCCTGCTTTTTTGTATTATAACTGACTCATAAGGTACTATACTGCTTGCAGCTTTGGCACAGAGAACATGTGACCTACTGCTGTGGGTTACAGGACAACAAAATCTGTCTGTGGAGGTGATCACACAGAAGAGAGATATTTGGGTTTTGTTTGACCAGAACATTTGCTGCTGTTGTACCATCTTGCAGTGTTACTTTGCAAAAACCACCTGAAAGCACTGAAAGCAAGCAAAGTGTTTTTCTCTGTATATGCTTAAGCCAAAAAGTTGACTGGTTACTGAAACCTCATTCTTCCCCTGCAAGCCTCTTGGCATTGCTAAAAAGAAACACAGACCTGCTGCTCTTCCAGCCCTAATTTAAACTCTCTCCTTCAGCATAGTTGTCATGTTTCACACAAAAGAGAATTCAAGTGCAATATCTAAGGCAAAGCTGCCAGATACAAAAGACAAAGGTCTATAACTTATACCAAAAATGCCTATGTACCTCTGCAGACCTCACTCTGCTTTACACATTCCAGAAAACTGAGCACATGCCAAGGTCACCCTCACTCCCTGATGAAAAAGCAACCAGGAGCAGAACCTGTCACCCCTTTAACAGCAGAGCCACGCTCCCTGGCAGGGCAGCAGTGCCACAAGGGAAGGTATCCTCACGAGGAGGCTGTTTGCAGCCAGCAGGCAAGCTGGCCAGAACCTTGGAGCTGATATCATTAATCATCACCTTGCTCCTGCTTTTACAGCAAATCACTGTACTCCAGTTCTGACATCATCCATCCAGGCAACCCTGCTTCCTGCTAGGTGACCCCATTACAGTCTATGGGGACCAATGATATGTCAAAGCCAGGGGTTTTGGTTCCTTTCTTCATCCCATAGAGGAGAGGTTTTCTTGAATACTCCTTTTCCCTCTCCCAGTCCTGCTCCCTGCAGGTCAGGTCGCTCTCAGAAGCAGGAGGCAGCTGGCAAATACTGGACCTGCGGCTGCCCAAGGCACAGGGTTTTATCGAGGCAGACAACTTCTGCTCCTTAACCATCCACCCCACGCTAGTCCTGCACAAGCAGCAGGAGCTGGGAAGCTCAGACATTGCTCTTTAGCTGTCTGAATACGCACCAGCAAAGCCTGGCGAGCGCCTCTGGGTTCGTGGCCAGGCAGCAAAGGCCAACCTGCAGACGGATGTACCGCCCCATCAGCTCTGGAGTTTACAACCCGCAGGGTAATGTAGGTGCACAGATTACAAGGGAAAACATTAGCTAACTAGCTTGGCCTTTTCTGTTCTGCTTGTTCATTCGCCTGCGAGCAAGTTGTGGAAGTCCACGCTCGCTCTGCTATGTATAGCAATTTGTTTACGTTGCCTTGAGCAGTTCTTGCTCTGCCAGTCATGCAAACCCCTCATTTGTAACTTACACTATAAAACAGGAAATTAAATGTAGGAAGTGGGCTGCATACAACTTCCTACCACAGCATTAATGTCAAGAGCTATATTCCATTTTAATGCTAACGTATTGTGCTATATTGGCTAGCTGCTTGCTGAGGAAAGGAAATTTCCATTGACCTCGCAGTCCCACACCCTAACTCTGCAGCAAGAACGGAAAACAGACTGCAGGGACACATTTCCTAAGGCTTTTCAGGAAACAGATCTATTCAGTATTTGTCCTTCAGGAAACTGAAATTCAGAGAAAGTGACCAGAAAAGGGCAGCAAAGGGAGCCCCACAGATACTCCTGTGTAAGTGCCCACCACTGCAGAAAATTCTTTTCTACAGGATGTTGCTCTAACCCACTCTAGGACAAGTACTGCAGAACCCAAGTTCATAGAGATGTCTGCTCTAAAAAGCAATGGCTTTACTAATACCTGCTCTCTAACTGGCAAGTATATTATAAACTGACAATGAAGCCCTTACTCACATCTTTGGCCTATTTAAAGAAGTCTTTGAGGTTACCTTGCCCAACAAAATCACAATGATAGAGCCCATTATTTCTCATGCGCTGCTGCTTTCTCTCCTGGGTACTATTTTCTTCTCCAGTATTGTCTGTTTATACAATTAGGCATTTCCTACCAAGGGACGTGGCTTTTGCAGCATCATAGATCACAGCAAATAATAAGTACTGGCAGGATGCTACCAATCCTCAGTGGGCCAGAGCCGAGCAACGCTCTTTGCAATTTTTTCCAGTAGATTTTGTTTTGAACAAGAGGCAAGAACAACAGAACAGCCTCCCATGTACCAGCAACACCACCTTGGGCACAGCACAAGCCTAAGAACACTACTGGCTCTATTTGAAATAAAGACTTAACAGAAATGTAGTTAGTGCTGGATCTCATCACCATGGAAGTAATTAGCAGTTCTATGAGGTACCCTTATTTTACAGAATTCTCATTTTTTTTCTGGGAAGAAAAACTTCAAGGCAATTTGCAAAAACTTCCAGCCAATCCTAGTTACACCAAGGTGAAGAGAAGTACAGCTGCTTTTGCTGATGAAAGTGAGAGCAGAAGCTTGGCTCCATCATATGAGGCCTCACCAAAAGCCAAGGAGAGATTAATGCTGCTCCCATCTGCACAGAAATCCATGGAGTTGCTCAGGGCTTAGCTAAGGGCCTCCAGGAACGAACAGAAGTTATTTCTCACGCTGTTGAGACGCAGCACTCACAGCACACATGGACACAGGGCAGCAATTTTCCTCCCCGGAGCACCAGCAACAACCCAAGTGCACAGCCTGGAGTTGCAGGGAGAATTGTTTCCTACAGAGGAATAAGTCCCCAGTTCCTTTCTGTTTGCCCACATAAGGAAAACCAGGTCTGTGACTAGTTTGCTTTTTGCCACGCAGCACAGCAGTCCAAGTGCACATCCGTGGTCCCCAGCACACGCCACCCCATGCTAGGCAATACCCAAGTCCCTCGTACCATCTCTTCGCTGCTATCGTTACCTTTGCTAGGTAACTGTGGGCTGGCACGGTGCCTGCTTGGACTTCAGCCCCTGCCAGGGTCCATCTGCCTCTTGGGTAACAGCCTGCCAGGAGCTCCCAGCTTTGCAGCACCTAGAGAGGCTGTGACACAACATGCACACAGAGCAGGCCCGTGTCTCCTTGTCATGGCCATTTGCCTGGGGTCCTACAGGCACTTGCTTGCAGCTAGTAATCCAAGAGACCCTCAGTGAATAATTGTCATCATGCTTTATCTTGAATGAATGACAAGGCTGCCTGAAAACCTGCTGAGCCTGAGAACATGGGTCTGTGAAGATACAGATATTTAGTCCTTCAGTGGTTCCCTTAACTCCTTAGGGAGAAACTCTGGGACTGCTGGTCAAAATCTCCCTTGCCTTAATTCCTCTTGGATCCCAGAAGTCTCTAAAAGCAGAAAAAGCACAGAAAAAGCAGTAAAGCACTCGTTCTCACTAAAGATGTCCTAGTGTTGCTAACGGGGCACAGAACCACTCTCCTTTTGGGAAAGGCCTTCCTGGGACAGATCCAGAGAGAAAACAAACAGGCCCAAGCTGAGAGCTGCTCTAAGTGACTTCTGTTTAAGCATGCATCTCTGCAGCTCTTGGACCCAGGTGCCCATTTTCAGAGGGAGGGGGGCTCTGGGCCGGCTTGCCATCACTGCACCTCTCCTGCAGGAGGGTTAAGCTGTCCTCGCCAATGTGCCTCCAACCCGCTGCACAGAGCATGGCCCATTTATCCCTGCCGAGCCTGCTGCAGCACTGCTGGTGACACTGGGGATTTGGCTCCCGACCGAGACAAGGTTTCAGGAAGGGGAAGTGGCTAACAAGAGGTTCCCGTCCATAAGCTGCATGAATAAAACTACACAGCGTTTTTAAGGCAGCGACGTTTCTGTGTTTTTGAAAGTGGGACTGCTTATTAGAGCACTGAGTCACACTATTAGGAGCCCAAATTCACCTCGCCAGTGCTTGGCTTTGCAGGTGGAGGCAGCAACACCCTCTGTGGCCCCAGCAGCTCAGCGCAGAGGCCAGGGCTGCTCCGTCTCCCCCTGCCCACAGCCTCCTGGAAGCTGTGCAGCCAAGTGGCCACAGGGAGGCATCAAGCGGATGCGCTGGCTCCTCATTAAACGAAGCAGGGAAGGAAAAGGCCTTGGGCACAATTACTTAATGAAGCTGGTGGTTGTGTGTGCTAACAGGACCTGACACACAGTGGTCGAGGCGCAGCTGCACAAACAGTCACCAGCCCTTGCAGACCCCTGGGAAGCGCAAGCCCCTGGCAAAGCAAATACCTGTTTGAAACGAGCCTAGATATCAATGCTGCAGAGCAGGCAGCGAGTTTGCTTTTTAATCAAGCATACGTTCATTGAAAGCATCTGTGCACACAGAAGCCTCTGCTTCTGCAGACTTCAGCTCCCCCTGCCACCAGCAGCCCTCATACCCAGCAGTAAATGCCAGGGACCTTCTCACTAACGCCCACAGGAGGCACGGCAGACATCAGCAGTTGTTTCTGTTTTAACTTGTGGCCTATAGAAAACACTAGTGACTTGTAGGTGATTACTGAACTGAAAACTACAGAGGTAGATGAAGCAGAGTGTGTTTTGGTAAGCAGACAAAAAAGGGATCCCATCTATTGCACAGGTTAAGCACTCTGTCCCTGCCAAGCTGTGGCACGCACCTTTTGGACCTGTACCCTATATGTGCCATGCACATCCGTGGGCATGCATCAAGCACGTGTAGCAGTGTGACCTATGGCAATTCACATTTCAAAGCAGGGGCTGCTCCCGCTCCGATCAAGCCCCGTTCGAACCCGGGAGGTACAGGAGGCTGTTCCTCCCATGGTATGGGAGGCTGCTCCTCCGCTGCGCTTGGAGAGCCGGCAGCAGGAATCCGATTAGGCTGCCGAGCGGTGCGAGCTCTGCTTCGCTATGGAAATATACCAGGACACACTCAGGTTCAGGTCTGCTCTAAAAGGACAGCCCTCAAAAATGGCTTGATGGGATCCACTTTCCTGAGCATCCAGAATTCACTGTAGACACTCTCCATCTGAATCACAGTTACCTGGGTTAGCTGAGCTATCCTGATTAGCTAGAAATTCATACAGGGTCACAAAAGCAAAAAGAGTGCAACTGATTCAGATAAGCATGCAAGGCACTTGAACTGTAACACAAATCTACATAAAAACGCTCTTCTCGGTTCCTTATTTTGCTGAACTTTATGAATATTACAGTACAGACAGAAAAACACAAAGTCTGGAGAAACACAGGCCACTTGAGGCTATGGATGTCTGTCGGTTCATGTTACTAAGTTGCAAACTCATCAAGAGTTATCATTAAAATAAAAGGCAGGTACACGAATCTAAACTAGTTTATAGATTCCAAAACTGTCTAGTGGATTTTGAATAAAAATCAGAATAAATCAGAATAAAAAAATAACTCAGATTTAAGGGTTTTTTTTTTAAGGAAAAGATCTGTCCGCTTTTCTTTCAAAAATAAAAAATATTTCAGATTCCTTTTAAGTTATAAAACCTAGCCACATCAGGGGCTAAAATTACCTTGTTCCTCAAAATGTTTGTTACAGAAGTGATCCCATTAGTTGGACAAATAATCCTAACTACAGTCCAAGACAAGAATAGCCCCACCAACTCCAGAAAAGATTCAAGTATAACTGGAAAAGCCTCATGGAGTGTTAATATACTAAAAGGACGGCCTACCTGAGCTACTAGTAGTCATATCTAACTACAATCTATCTTAGATAATAAAAAGAGCAAAGAAAATAAAATGCTCAAGCTGCAGCATGTCTAGCACACTGGCTACTCTGGATATGTGCTTGTGTGATGAACACATCAACACTGCTACTGCAATTGGATCTGCTAGACCAAAGCTGAATATAAGGGCCTCTGCATAACCCTGAACATACCACAATCATCATAAAGAATAAGCTGCAGATCTTCTAGTACAAGGGAGACAGACAGATAAACCACTTCAGCAACTGCTACTGGGGGCTCCAGGAGACAGCACCACCTTGAGATGATGCTTACAGAAGCAACTCATCCTTGAGAGCGAGGAGCAGAAGCTCTAGAAATGGTACATGGTCCTAGAAACCAAGCCAGATACCAGAACTGAGGTCTCCTGCACTGTGCTCCACATGCCCATGAGGAACCGGAGAGGTCCCAAGGACAGAGCCACAGGGCAGGCTGTCAGTGCTGACCTACGATCACTCAATAGAGCACGGCACAAAAAGCTTTCTTCAGAGAGGTGTAACCAACACAGCAACCTCCATCTTTATGGCACAGAGAAATGGCAAGGACGCTTTTGTAAACAGAGACATAATTCCTCCTATACAGCCCTTGGGTTTCTGGTGACAAAGCCCTGCTCTCCTCCTAATGGGACTGCATCAGTGCTCAGGAAGGAGAGGCTCGACTCCACCACAGGACCATCCCAAATCCCCATCCCTTCTTCAACAAGCCTGTTACTAGTGGTTTAAGCAACTCCAGGTGGTTGTGAAGACCCTAGGTCTTGTCACAGGGTCACTGAAAACCTCCTTTTAGCCCTGCTCACTATTCAAAACGCAGGGGAGCCCTGCTGCAGAGCAGACTCCCTCCCCAAGGCTGCCTAGAGGTTTCCTCATAGGCTCTGCAAAAAGCAGAAACCTCCTTTGAGCAGCTGTGCAGAAGTAGCACACATGAACATCTGAGAAATCTGTGGAAGGACAAGGTACTTTCCATTTGCTGATGGATCATACACTACCAGCCCAATCAAACTTCATGGAAACAAGCAATAACTAGCACATATGATCACTGGAGCCAAAGCAACCAAGTTATCACATCTCCGTAAGTCACCACTAGCAAGAGAGTTGCAGGAAAAACTATGAGTAAGTCATGCAATCCAGTTTAGGTTAGTGGCAATATCCTGGGCTCCTGCATTACCAATGCCCTTGGGCTGACAGCAGGGCTGTTTATTAGACACCATGGGTACCAAAGACAGTGGGGGCTACAGACACAAAGACAGACAGATGCTCACTTGCCGTTTCTTGAGAACCATGTGGTTTGTAAAGCACTGCTGTTTAAACATCCCTAGATAATTAGAAAAGCTTTTCAACCCATAAAAAGAACCCACTTTAAATATCAGTCTCAAAATGTGCCATGTCCTCAATAAGATGTTTGTTTTCCTTTCTCCCATTACAGGGACTAAAGTTTCATCAGTGTAGGATTGGTTGAAAATCTGCAACCATAACTGGTCTATCGGAGGAGAAATGTGTCCTGTGGAAAGATCCTTCTTTATGCAAGAAATGACACCTTTTCTCCATTAGACTAAAAAAGAAACAAAAATAAGAAGTGCATTTTCTTACACAGTGGATTATCAGAAAAAAAAAATCACAAAATCCTAAATTCCAGTGTCTTTTACTACTGCCTTTCACCTCTGTTTCCTTCATTACAGCAGCAGTTTCTAGAGAACTTTGGGATCTCTGGGAGAGGCGCCAGCTCACATCCCCCATGCAGACTGCTGGGCTCAGATTACTTAGTGGATTATCTCTTTATGATTAAAGGATTTTGGCTCTCATTCAGAGATGCTACAGTCCTCCTCATGAGGGGTCCTGTTTGCTTGGCTACAACAGCATTTGATGCTAGTGTAAATGTCTGGAGAAAGATGGACTTAGACACCAGTTTGGGTTGGGCATTGAACAGCTGTCAGGAGGTGCTGGCCATGGGCACAGCATGTGAACAAGACAAAGCAGCAAGTGCAGACTGACTTGGTTTTTTGCTCCAGATGACTTTCCTAAACTACATAAAAATAAAAAAAAGGCTCAGGTCCAAAGGAATATGAAAAATAGTTGATTCTACTACAATCCTCAGAGACCTTGAGGTAGAAGCAAGGACAAGCGCATTTATTTGTACATCTGTTGCCTCTAACTACTACTCTGTAGTAATATCCATTCTGTGACTCTTGTTGTTATGGATGTTTACAATAAAATGCCATTAAGTGAAAGAATTCTAGCACAAGCCCAAACACATACCGTACCCACGCAGCTTACCGTGATGACTTCGGATCCCTCCCTCACAAAGCCTGCCCGAGATGGGGCACTGCTGCTTTGGTGCTTATCCGTTACCTTTTCATGCTTAAAGCAGTCCAGGGGCTTTCTTCCTTCAGCATAAAGCACGTGGAGGGAAGGAAGAAGGGAAGTGTGCTCCAGAGAGCTGCTCTCCCTGTCTGCCACTCCTCCAGTCCTAAGGGGATGGGACTTACAGCACTGCCTGCCCTGAGCTTAAAAATAACCCAAGCGAAGCTGGTTAA
This sequence comes from Eudromia elegans, assembly GCA_003342815.1. Taxonomy (NCBI): domain Eukaryota; kingdom Metazoa; phylum Chordata; class Aves; order Tinamiformes; family Tinamidae; genus Eudromia; species Eudromia elegans. The sequence goes on from PTEX01000002.1 coordinate 12,850,914, forward strand.
AAAAATTGTGTCATTCAGCAAGTACCTTGCTTCCAACCTTGTATACCAGGGATCTCCTGACACAGCATCAAAAACATCAGCGTATTAGGAACAGGGTATCATCTTGTTTGCAAAGGCCATTTTAAACACGATCAGGTGTCTTTGCTCCACTGCTTGTATCGAACACCAGTGTGGAGCCCCAGTTCCTACCATGGTTAGCAAGTTCCTTGTTGCCAAATTGGCCCTTTACTACACCAGCATCGTCTTTTTATGGCTCTCCCCTTCCTTGCTGCACATCCCTGGATGTTGTTCTCTTAAAACAGCTCTATGCCTCTCCATCTTTCCTTTTGCCAGGCTCATCCTCACACACAACAGTCCCCTGACCATCTGCCTGCCCTAACCAACACTGTCCACTCCACATTTCCTCCTCTTGAACATCCAGTGTCTTGATGTGTCCTACGCAGCTTCACCTCATCAGGGATCCCCACGGGGCAGGTCACAGTTTCTGACCATAAAGTCAGAGAGAGTCATGAAAATATTTGACTTGCTTGCCTAGGCATTGAACAGTCAGGCAGTCCTATATGGAGTCTGAGGGGGTGTGTACAGTTGGGGCTGAAGCGAATCTCCCCAAACGTTGTCTGCAAGGACAAGGTAAAAACTGCCTTCTCCAAGACGTCTGCTTCCTGCTTTATAAGGGAAGTTTCTTTGAATCATGAAGTTGCAATATTAGGACTTCAGTGGAATGAGGCTGCACAAAACATCATCCAGGAACACAGACGTTCTTCAGATTTTCCAAGCCTCTGGCCATGCTCCCTCCTCCCAAGGCTGCTATGCTGCAGAAATGCTGTCTAGCGTGCAGAGCAAGGGGCTGAGGGTCACAGCACGGATTCATTTGCTGCACGTCCCTGAACACACCGTGTTGCTTCGCTCTGCTATATAGCTACCAAAATATCCCTGCTTTATAGATGGCAAAATACTCCGTAGCAGGAGTCTGCCCACCAAAACCCACCATAGGCTGTCCAGTATCAAGGACACAACAGTTACCCTACCCAAGAAGGGCTTCTGACAGTCCCCAAAGTCCACTGCTAGGGTCTGGCCAAGGTAACCACTTTGCAGTTGGTGAGGACAGAGGCAGGGAAGTGACCTTGGCTCGCTTCATCTGGTCAAGCGAAGTTATTTATGAAAGGCTCCATGAGGCCTTTTGCACCGTTACCCATTGTGTGTGTCCCACGGGCAGACACAGCTCCTCCTCTTGTGCAGGCTGCATGCCAGTGAGCACTGAATGCCAGAGAACTTGCATTTCAAATGAAAAATGAAAATTCCTGATTCACCATTTTATCAAGCACTGAATAAGAACAAGTTTATTTTTTCGTATCTATAATTATATATTTTAAAGAGGCTGGAGCAATTCTCAGAGCAAGGAGGGAAGATTTTTCTGTGCTGACAGAGAGGGCTCTCGGTTGGACAGTACAGTGAGAAAAGCACTGTGGGAGCAAGCAGCAAGCAATGCTCCCCAGCAAACATGCTCTGTTGTTTCTCTCCAAAGCTTTTCCTCAGAGTACAAACAGTGTGCTTTGGGAAGGACACACCAGCACAAAACAAAGGTCTTGTCTGGCTTGGAGGACTTTTTGGCAATAACAATACATTTCTATGATTAGATCAGTCCCAAAGCAGGGCAGCAAGGAGGACCAGCAAAATACAGCTGTCCCACTTGAAGCACATGAATGTCTCAGCACTTCCTAGCTAGCAGACAGGCCAAGATCAGTCTCATTTAATGTCTCATATCCAGAAGCTGTTTCATCTCAACAAGGAGAGCACAGAACAAAAGAAATAAAGGAAATGCACCCTTGCTCCTGACATGTGGCTGTTTCTGGGCATTTGCTCTCAGCATTTCGTGCCTGCTGCATAGCACAACGCCTTCATCAGACAGCTGTCGATACTGGGAAAATTGAATTTTCTCTTAATGAAAGACCACAGCCAATAAGCAATCAGCCAGCCTGCTCCCTACCCCATGATTAATGATCCAGAGGATATTTGTCTTCCCTTGCAGTGTAATAGCTCTCCCACTTCTCCAACTATAGGTCTGAGTCACATCCCCAATTGGGAGGGGCACCTATTCTCTAGGTTTTCCTTAGCTGTATCTCAGTAGGGAGGAAATTCTAGGAAAAGAGTCCAAAGTGAATACCACAAGGAAGAGCACAGAGCCAGCAGCACCATATCACTTAAACCACAGTAAGTGATGGTGGTGCTGAAAGGGGCGATTCCATCTTCCACCCTTTCTCTCCCAATTCCTGCTATATCATCCCTCCTGATGGCAGCAGCGCCTAAGTGGCCAAAGGATGACTCAGCTAAGGGAACTGATCCGATTGAAAATTAACCTAAGTTATAATAAAAACATCAACTTTCCTGCTCTGGCTTACAGTCTAGACAAACAGCACTAGCATCAGCTAAGTCTGTGGCCAGAGATACTGGGAGCACAGTCCCATCCCTCTGCATGGCAGCCCTCACACTGGAGTGAAGTCCCTGAGGAACTCCAACCCTGATACCGCGTTACTACGAGAACAATCTCCAAGTCAGGTCAGAGACTGAGCATTCCCTGCACATCTCTAACTCGAGCAAGGTTTCTCAGCCTACTAGAGAAAAGCTTCTGTGTTTCATTTTAAATCCATCCATTTAAAATGAAACAAGAAAAGGTCTCATTTTGATGCTAATAAATGTCCCCTGCATGCACAGGTCTACTCAGAAAAGAGTAAGAGAGAACAAACCAAACTCAACAGATGAGAATGACATTCCTTTAGACATGTTGGGAAAGTACTTAAATGCTACCACAGACATTTGAAAATCTACAGACACCCTAATGGGGTGTGAGTCTGTAAGCAGAAAGCCAAGCACTTAGATGAAAGAACTTCTCTTCCATTGCACCAAGTGGACTTCAGAAGAAAGCAGGAGGAAATAATCACCTTCCTCCTTTCAACAAATGTCTGAAAACAGAGAGGTAAGAGATGAGAGGAGATCAAGCACTTATTACCAAATTAAACTTCCATGAGTAATATTTAGACATCAAAGATGGCATCTTAAGGAGAAGAGAGAAAAACACAGATCTGAAAAATAGAATTCTTCAAGTCTGTTCTCAGATAGGCACTTCCAAAAGCAATCATGCTAATTGCACACACAAGCTAGCAAACAATTAGGAATACACTTTCCAAAAATCAAGCCCCATTTGTGTTACTCTTGCAGGAACTTCCAATCAACAGTTTTTAATTTCAAATACAGAACAGCTTAGTCATCAAGAAGAAGAATTTACTGAACACAAAAGGAAAACAATTTCTTTTCCATCTTTCCCACACTTTTGTAACCAATCCTTGTGAACATTAAAAAGAACATTTTCTGTTGACATGAGCCACAGAATAGTTCTGGTTTAATGAGCTCCTCTCATCTTAAAAATATAGAGATAAAAATGTAATTGCACAATAGAAGGTTTCAACTAACTTTGAAGGGGCTTTTATCAACGCATAAACACAACTATCTACCATCTGACATCCTTACTAATATTCTCCATGGAAATTTAAATAATTGTTTAAAAGCATAATTTACCCTTTCACTATTAAAATCACTTATGTTATCACATGTTAAAAATCATCTAGCATGAGCAATGAAAACAGTCAGCTTTCCTTCACTAAATAAGCACAGTTTTAGCAAATCACTTAAGCACAGGCTTAAAATTAACTAGCTGATTGAGGTCACAGCCCACTTTGCCTCTGCATTAGCTGACTGCTGCAGGTGATGCAGAGAGGACATGCAAACCCCCCAAGAAAGCTCCATTTCTCTGAAATCTTCCCCCTGAAACATTTCCATTAATACTTAGTGGTATAAATGACTCTGCCCGCATGCAGAAGCCATAAATGAGCCCTCTGATATCAGAGCTATTACTGACTTACTGTTAGAAACGCTCAGGGAGCGAGCCCCTCTTTGGGAGGGGCAGGAGGACAGCACATTCATTACTCAAATCCATTACTATGTCACAGCTGCTGGCCAACCACTTGCTAACCCTCCCAGGTCTTGGCTTACAGGTCATGCTTAACCCTTACAAAGCAATTGCCTTCATCTGTTTCGCTCTAACAGGCAGCCAACATATTTTGCCTTATAAGCTGCATTTCTGCTGAAGCTTGAATACTTTTACTTGAGAAATTTATAATGCATGGACTTTTAATGGGAGCCTGCTAAATGATCAGGATTCTCAAACATGTCTTAAAGCAAAAATGCAAATCCCATCCGCACTTTGAAATTCTCAGCGTATTTTCCACTAAATACCTAAAATCCTAACTCATTCACCCTGATCTAATGTCCAGATTTTGAGATGCATTAAACTACTTTGATATTTACCATTCAGGCAGGTTTTGAGTTACGCTAATGGTCATCTTGTAAAGTGGGCACTAGTATTGGGGCAACAAAGGTAGAAGAGATGGTGACACCAGGGTGGAATTACCTGTAGACATCCACAAGTTAACTGTCAGACTGGACAAATTTCTCTGGGGTCTCCTATAGCTCATAGAGCTCTTGTTGCTTCAATCTGAGTTTAAGCTGTGTTCATCTCATGGGGAAGGTACATAAAAAAGGAGGTCAGTTGTCCCACATGCTCTGGTTTCTCTCCCACAGCTGCAGGGGAGGCCAAGGTTGGCTACAGAAACCTACACTGGGGCAGACAGGAGAGGCAGCATCTCCCTTACCCACATGGTCCTGCACACATGAGCACTGCACCCACTGCCCTAGCACTTGCCCTGGGCCATGGGCAGCCAACCACCACCACAGTTTGTCAGGCACAACCAGGCTGAGAGCATCCAACACACACAGTGTGCCTCAAGGTGATCTCCCACGCTCCATCACACACAGACCTTTCAGCACAGCATCCTCATCTCCTGACTGGGCTAAACAGCTGACTAAGGCTGCGTCCACACATGGCTCAAGATCCAGTTTAATTACAGGCTTGTAGAGACCAGCCAGCTACAGACACACATTATTTGGCCTTAGAAGACACTTCACCATCCTGCTCTCCTTCTTGCCACACTCTTTCTTGCTCCCATCTCTCCACCTGAAATGACCCCACTCTTTGTGAGCTCCTGGGGATGAAAGCAGGAAACTGGGAAGAGAAAAAAGTAGTCTCATCTTTCTTAGTTCCTAAAGCAAATAAAGGAACTAATAAGAGAAGGAGAACCAGCAAAGCGTGAGGCCTAAACACCTATCTATGACATTGGTATTGCCTCCATATGTTTTTATGTTAGCATGTTTCAAAGATTTCTTTTCTGCCAAAATAATGCTCTGCAGTCTGTATTAAACCCTGGGATCATCTGGCTTTGTAACACAACAATGCTGTGGATAAAATAAAGCTGAAATCAGGAGTATGAAACACTTGCTTAAGACAAGTTATTAAAGAGCTCTGAGAAGACAGTCTCTTTTTAGCCAGTGAGGGCAATGTGCTCATTTGGTAGCAAGAACTTCATCTTTTCTGTCTAACGTTTAATCCCAGCAGTATTTCACCAGCCAAATGAACAATCCCATAAATAATAGAGACGTGTTGCCTCTCTCCTGTCCCCAGCAATGCATCCCTTACTGCAGCCAAGGAGCAAAGCAGCAGCAAGGAAAGGCTGGTGGGCCCCAGGTTGAGACTCACACCAACTTCAGAGCTCACCCAAGCAAATGGGCAGAGAGCAGGAAAGGGAAGAGCTGCCTGCAGGCTGAGCAAGGGGATGTGCCCAGCCCTCCTGCCTGCCATGGAAGGGGCTCAAACTCACACCTGCCTTTCCAGCACAGCTCTGGACTCTGCATTTCTCCCTCTGACTCCTGCCAAGCCTTCTGTCTGCTTCTGTTCAAACCCAATTTCCATATTAAAATGCTTTTTCCTCAGTGAACATGCACTTAGATTATGAGCTCTCCCCAGGGTGCACAGAGGCCTTGTGCCCATACAGCCATACAAAGGGCAGTACACTTGGGGCTGTGACAAGGACCCTCAGCTGCTCTGCACAGCAAACAAGTTCTGTGGGTCTATACAAGAGTGATGCTGTGTACGGACATAAATATTTATTGCTATTATATATTTATTCTTATATAAATATTTAGCAGAAAATCATTTAGAAATGAAGTTTCTTGACCTTCTGAGAAGATCTCTTGCTGAGAGGAAATTTTGCCCTGCCAGCTAATACACTAGACAGAGAGGTACTGACCCAGAGAGCCGGAGCAGTCAGTGCGCAGCGAGGAGGCCCTCGTGGGAAGGGTCCGAGCGAGACCCATCGCTTGCCAGGAACACCAAATAAGTTCAGTATTCATTCACAAAAGTGTAGCAGCAAAAAAGAACATGCTCTCAACTTAAGACTATTCTTATTCACGCTCGACTAATTAATTTTATTGTTCTAATTCACCTTTACTAAACTCTAAAAAGCTCAAAAAGCGCAGCCATGCCACCGTCTAGAGCAATCTAGAGCAAGTTGCTCTGAGCGAGCTGCAGAGCAGGAGGAGATCCCTAGCAAGTTGTTGTAAGATGTGTCAGTCACTTACCAGGCTGGGCGGAGGCAGGGAAGGAGCATTTCATTTATTGAACAGGCTGTAAACTGCCGGGGAACATGAGTTATATTCCCAGAGCTGTCTCTTCAGGTTGTGGGTAAGAATAGTAAAGGATTCATTACGGAAACTCCATCAAACCCAGAAACAAAGGAAAAAGCCAAATGGATTTGCTGCATCCCTAAAAGGTAAATCCTTTTTTTATCTGCCATTGTAACAGTGAGAATCTTAGCCATATTTATATGCATATTTGCATGAGCAACTAAGCAAATATTTACAAAGATTACATCCAGCCTACACAGAATAAAAATGCCTGTGTAAATTAAATCAACAGTACAATTAGCCCTACCAATATCACAAATGGAAAATAGTTATTTCTAGTTTTTTCTAAAATAGTTATTTCTTAACTCAAGTAGTGAGTCAGTAAAGAGCCTGAGTGCCCAGAGCTGTGAGCAAGGGACATAGGAAGCTGCCTCCAAACTACTACAGGCTTCACTTGAATCTCTGCTGCTGAGATGCCGCTTGGAGTCAGACCTCCTTACACATGATGTGACTGCTGTTGGGTTTTGTTTATAGAAGCTCAGGATCCAAATGCTGCTGTGAGACCAGGGCCTTGTGTGTCAGGGCTGTACAAGCACAAAACAAGAGACTGCTGCCTCCACCAGCAAGAAAACAAGCACACAACCAAGAAGGAAGCCAAGCAATGGCACGAGCTTATCTCAGGAATCCAGGAACACAGCAGCAGCAGGGCAGCTGCCAGCATCCCTCCAGCAGTGTAATTGTCATATTTCTGCTTGGGTTTGGTTTCACATTGTGAGAAAAGAGGAAATCCAGAACGTGAGGAGGATTTTGCAGTATAGAGGACTTGGAGACACTTTTCCAGGGGTCACATCTAAACTCATTAACATCCCGGAGACACTAGAGTATTGCCAACGTGGCAGCATCACTGACACACTTTTGATCTTTGTGCTTTTCCAGTTTGATTAACTGTGTTAAAATCTACTCCAAGACCCATATCAAGGGTCTGCTGCAACTTGCATCTCCCTTACAGAACATCTTAGACTGCTCCCTGCAAAGTTCCCTATTCTGAAGCCACTAGACTGAGGCAGAACATGGAGAAGTGGGGAGATTTTCCCACAAAGACCAGCATTTTTTTTTTCCTGGATTAATGCACTGTTTCATGAAAAGTCTTCCTTCCTCTAGCCCGCTTGGCATTCTGAACTCCTTAATGCATCTTTCATGAACACTAGACCTTACACTGCTCGTGTCCTCACCCACTGAGTGCCCATGCTTTGGATTTTAAGAACTTCTCCCTGCTTTTGCATGCCCACACATAGCAACTTCCCTGCTCCAGGGCCTTTTCCCCACAGACTCATCACCTGTAGAGGTGTAGGACAACCTCTATGTCTCTCCTGCATTCCCTGCAAGGTGCATGTGTGTGATCAGGGTTCCTCCAACACTTGCAGAGCCTGCCAAGCGATGGCACATGTGGAGACAGAGCAGTGTGGCCAGGCCACCAGCTGGGAACGGTGGAGAAGGCTACAACACTACAGAGCATCCTGGGCTGTCTGAGGGAAAATACCCAATAGTGAAAGACTGTCATTAGCATAAGGAGACCTCTTTGGGAGGACCCTCTGGAAGAGGAGGATGAAAACCAGGACTACAGGAACTAGATTTGTCATGGTCACAGCACAAAGAACTTTCTCATTCTCTCAACAGCTTATTCCATCCCCTGGATAGATCAGATATCTCTGCAAGCAGATCCCTACAGAACTAGGGATATGGCTTGGGCTATTTCCAGAGGAAAGACTACAGACCTACAAGTAGCAGGATGCCCCAGTTGGTCCACAGCACTAACTTTTTTTTTTTTTTTTTAATAAAAAGAGTTGCTAAAAACCTACCAGGGCACATACAAAAACAGAGTGCAGAAACTCCCCACCACAGCTATGCCAGAGCCAAGCTATGACTTCAGTCAAGACACTTCGTCTCACTGCATTTACTATTGCCCACCCATCCCTTCAGCAACACAAGGCAGTCTGATTAGGACTGAGCAATGTGACTGCTGTGCTATGCACAGGCGAGTTTAAGGGAACAAAAGGCTGCTAAATGCACATTAAAGCAGGAAGAGGATCATAATATGGGAAAAGTTAAATTTTTAATGGGATTTTTCCAATTTTTTCCACTTATCTGAAACAACTAAAGCTACGAGTGAATAAATACAACCCAGAGACAACCTAAGATTTGGATCCTGGAAACAGTGTCAAATTCTGGAAAACAAAACAATGATAATGACTCACACTGGGCCTGTGGGTGGCTCATCGCAAAATTAGCAGCAGCTTCCATGCTCCCAGCTGAGATTGGCTTTGCTGGGCTGTTTTCACAGATCTCCAGGACTGCAATTTAGCACATGCAAATAGGCCCAGCAGCCAATCGCAGTCACAATACTAGAAAGGCATAAACATGCCATTTAGAAAAATGCTTTGCCACACAAAACATGATTACCTCCTTCCACGCCATCTCAGGCTACGGGAGGAAATGCTATTTTTATTATTAAAAGCTCCATCTCTCTTTTCCTCCAAGGGGAAGAATCTATTTAAAGGACTTTCAAACTAACTGCTATCCATACAACTGAAGCAATCTTATCACATAAGACTTCTTATCTAGCTTTCAGAGCCTGCTGAACTTTTGATAATATTTGTGCCATCTGAATTTATATGTCTATGAATTAGCATTTGATCAGTTTGGAAAAAAGAATACTCTACTTTTGGAAAGCTGCATAAAGAGTCATGGGCAAAAAAGGTGGATTGGTTTGGAGAAGGCTGACAATACTATTATAAGATCATTGTCATAGGCAAAAAATATGTAGAACTTCAGGGTCTTTACTGGACAGAGCCTTTAACTGGGAATCCACATCTGGGAATATCTCCAAGGGGCCTATTGAACAGAAAGTAAAAAGACAACTGGAAGAATTTTAGGAATGAAACATTAAAAAGGTTGAAAGCTGCTCATTTACAGCAAAGCAATGATTCCGTTAAGTATTTAAGCACAGGAGCATCTAAAAATGGGATGAGGTGCACGCAGAGTTAAATGTGCACTTAACTGGTTCGCTGAACTGAGACATAACTCCGGAAATACTCCTTGGTCTTTGAGTGGACACGTCCCTATGATCTTCACACACTTCTTGAGCTGAAAGCACTTGCTTTTAAAGTCATCAGCTTTATGAACCTAGCATCTTTGTTATTTTTAAAATGAGAAAATAATAGTGCAGAAGAAAGTATTTCAGATGCGTTGCTATTCAAGAAAATTGACAGAAAAGCCTTTCACAAAGTTAGCGTTTAACATTTCCCATGCTGACTTACAGCTTATTAGCTTAGACAAATTCTTCCTCTTCCCTTTGGTTAAGGAGGCAGAAGAAGTTAAGCTTCATGTGCTTTGCACACCTCTAAGTCTCCAGATGAAAGCTGATATACAACAGCCAGCTTTTGCTTCAGAGTATTGTCTAACATCATATTACAGCTGCTAAAAAATGCTGAAGAATCTTATTTTACTTGAATTTGCTAATGAGCAAACAGATTTCACAAACACAGTCCAGTATCAGCAGTGCTCTCGTAGAACCCAGGCAAGTTTCAGGACCTACGTCCTGAACTGGTCAAGATTCTGCAATTCCAGGTTCTCAGCTCTGCACTCCTAGGGTCAGCACCATCTAGACCCAGGCACCATTCACTAACCAAACTACCTCAGCACACAGGTAGTCCCCAGACCTACACTCTCTTTTGGAGAGTTCTGAAATATTTAATGAAAAGTGACCAGTAAATTCCTGCATAAAATCAAAGATTGTCTTTCACATAATTATAAATATCTAGCTGTGAACACTTAAGAGTTACACATGCACAACTTTAAGATCATTATAATCTCCATCTCTGAAGTCCTGTCTAATAAAAAACAAGCAATTTCACTGAATAGGAGCTCTGCCAAATCCATCATTTCTGCACCAGTCGGAAAAGAACTTTTACAGAGATACACAAGCACTATGGGCCTCCAGAACAGATGTATAGTAGTGTATGTCTACATGAGAAGGTTATTTCAGAATAAAGGCAAGGATTTAAAATGCTATAGCTATTCTTGAATAATACCCTAGAGAAGTGCTCCTATTACAAAATAAAAAAGATTTTTCACAGTTTTGCTTAATTCATTTCCCAGGTGAATTAAGCTAAATCAGACAAACGTATTCTTTCAGCTTGCATGTAAGTGTCAACAAGAGGACTTAGCACATGTTCTTAATTCTCACTTGTCAACAAATATTAGTTCTGTAAAGACACATGGCAAGGGGAGGAAACCTGAGGAAAATGGACCTGGAGACCCTGATGTGCTCCAGAAAAATGGCCAAGAGTTGCAGCAAGGGGCCTGCTGCAGGAAAAGATGCTGATGCTTCCCAGCACAACATTACCGCCCAGGTATTTGCAGCCTTGTGACCAACTCTTCTCTCTTTCACTGGCATTAAGTCATCTCCCCCATCTCCCACCAGCAATACACAGTCTATGAGCTAAACTGCCACAGACCACTGGCATTCTCATATTTGCTAAACTCAGCAAGGAGTTACAACTTTTACTATCTGTCACTCATACATGCAGACCTACTGCTCCCCCTAATTTGAAGCTCACTCTTCAGCACACGCTCTACGCTATTATCTGTTGTCTACCCAAGCAAGCAGTGACGAGAAAGTCATCCCAGAACTGGTATGTACAAATAGACTGTGCATGAATGCACAGATTGCTACAATAACATCCCTCCCAGCCCCTCTTCCCCACAAAAAACACAAGAAATGCTTATTTTGCTCATAAACTAAGCACTGCTTTCAAACAGGCAATTGCACATCTTGTGTGTGTGACTCCATTTGCATCTGCACGTGCACACACTGCAGGCACATTATGACAGTGCCCCAAATAGTCTCATGACAAGCGCAAAGATGCACAGAGGCAGTAACGGGCAGGCTAATAGTGGAGCATCCATCTGACCCTGCCTGTCTGAACGGAGTGCTCATTCCTATTGCCCCAAATATCAGGCTTAGCACTGTGATGCTTACAGAAATAAGTGTGTATATATATATATATACACACACACCCCAAACATTGCTTAATTTGTCATAAGACTAATACCAAGCAGTCTATTTCCAGCAACATTTCCAAATTTTACCAGTGTGAAAGCCTCAGGGACATGGCCTTTTGCATCCAGCAGTTGCAAACCAGGTCCAGGTCACCTGAATGTTTTCCATTTCCATTTATAAGACTAATAGAAGTATTTTCTAACATTTGCCTTGAACTTCACAGTATAGTGGCAAACTATTTTATAACACTGACTTGGAAACCAAAAATCAAATTCAATGTTGGAAAACCAAAACATATTCAAAACAAAGGAGAAAAGATATTTACAAAGGAAATAAAAAACTAAAACGTCAAAGATTGCCTAAAATATCATTTCAATCACATTAAGAAGCATTTCTGTGCTTGCAGTAAAATCAGTCAGCTTATTTTTTAAACTTTAACAAGTGTCTAGAATTGTGTCAAAATAGTTGCAAAAACCCACAGAAAGGCCTAGGAATACGTATCTCACTACACATTAGTATGAATTTTACGTATTACTGTGGTGCTTAGAGACTCTTCAAACCCCGTTTTGCAAAGTTCTGTTCAAACAGAATCAAGAAAGTGGAACATAACAACCCCATACCAGCAGTACTAAAGGCTAGAGATCTTAACAGTGACATAAACCTTGTTAGGTTTTTTTGTTGGCTCCACAACAAAGCTGCACAGTATTCTACAACCACCATCAATACTGCACCGTATGCCTTCAAAGTATTATACATTAGTTTCCATCAGAGCGGCCCAGGTCTCTGATTCACACACTATGTGAGTAAGAATTGGATTTTAAGCACATAGTTACATCCCTATAACTTGCCCAAATGAGACAAAATGTACACAGGAGGAAGATGAAGGGCTTGGTCACCCTGACACATAAATGCATAAAATGCCATGTAGTTTGGCATAAATGTCCTATATCAGTGTAACTTGTCAGATGGGAGGGTCAAGGACATGTGTGTAAGCAGCTCCCAGTGCTAATGCCACTGCTGTTGCAGTCTGTGTTCCCGTGCCCCTTACTCCCCTGTAACACCTCTGACTAGCATAAGCCCTCCATGCTGGGGCATTTGGGGCTGTTATAGGAACATACACAGATTTCCTCAGGTGTGCTGACCTTTTGATGAAGCTGTAAGGAGGTCTCCCCTCCAGCAGGCCTATAGGCCCTTGTGAGCTCCTTCTAGGCAGTGTTTATTTGTGGCAGCCTTTTTGAGAATATAAAGCCTAAACTTCATAAAAAAGAGGAAAAAACCCACACAGGTGAGAATCTGACTCAAGGTAAAAATCCCCCACTAGAGCACTCAGGTTTTTGGCATGAGACTAGTACCTAGCAAACACAGGCAGCTGGGGATAACAGATTATTCCTGTGGACTGCCTCCTCACAGCACAACACCATGAAGTCCACACATGGCACAACATTCAGTATTGCCCAGTGACAGCAAGAGAAGCAAGGAAAAAAACACTCAGTAAATACCTCTCAAACATGCCCTAGCACAGAATACATCAGCAAAACCAAACCAGCACAGCCAGTTACCTGAACACTGTCACTTCATTGAAGCTACACCCTAGCACATCCTCATGGAGCAGAAACCACCCTGTTTTTACCAGGTTATTGAATTCTTCCCTGCTCCAAGCTCCCAGATGACACAGAGCAAACATTCATACGCCTCACTGTCAACTAAACCCTTGTATCCTTTTCCACTGAGATCAGATAAACTTGTGTGATACTTTCAAGCACAGGCAAAATTTGTTCCATTTAACGTGATCAGATCTTCCTTCAAAGTAGAGCAGAAAACAGTTGGTTCCAAGGGAGCCAAGCTCACTCTCCTATAGATTTCCCACACCTCTCATTCCTACAAGCCAGTCATGGCCAATGACTTGTGCACACAAGTATCCACATAGGAGGGAAGGTGGGAACTGAGGTATAAACAACTGGCCCAAGCTGCTAACAATTCTCCTTAGCTGGGCCAAAAGGGAATCCAGACTACCACAGCAACAGGGTTCCCCAAGCAGCCTTTCTTTCCAATGGATAATACTGAGCCGTGACGTAGGAGGTGTGGAAACATTTCTCCTTCGAGACCAAGATTTCACTTAGGGAAACAAGACAAGTTTTAACAAGTGATGTTTTGAAAGATACCCCTGTAAGCAACCGGAGGCCCCAGATATTACAGTGACCAAGGTAGGTCTAGTTAAAAAACAGAAAGTAGGAAATGAAACCAAATCAAGCTCAAAGCATCTGAGTTAGTGCTAAAACCTCTCCAGAATCTTAACAGCAACGTGGGGGTGATTTCTAGAGTCATTTACCCAGAGCTGTAGAAAGGGCAGGTCAGACTCCAGAAGTGTGTATGTGTTACAGAGCCACAAAGAGACCTGATAAGGGACTTTAACAAGATCACCCCAAAACTTAGAGGCAATGCTGTACCAAACCAAAGCGCTCATACGCTTTGTCTTTTCTTTGCAAAAAATAAAAAGTGTTTTAGGTACAGCTCAGGACCACCCCACCGTGCTCCCTGTCCTGATGCAGCCTCCAACACTGCTTTCCCCAGCAGGCTGAGGGCCAAAAGAGCTTCCAGGTGGCCCCCTCAGGGGCTACCACTGCTTCTAGGACACCTCCACCAGAGGATGCTTTTAAAGTAGCCCCGCAGCAGCCAGGGAAACGACGCTAGGAGACACACGGAGCGCGGGGATCTCTTGCAACGGGCTGCAGCACCCGCGCCCGGCGCTGCACGGGCTCTGGGGCGACCCGGCACGGCTCGGGCCCCGCGCGGCCGTGGGGGGACAGGGGCGCGGACAGGGTTCAGCACGCGGACAGCGCCAGCACCGCGGACAGCGCCCGCCGGCCACCTGTGCGCCGGGCCGAGGAGGAGGAGGAAGGGGAAGGAGGAGAAAGGGGCAGCGGCCGGGCGGCGGGGACAAGGACGCGCTCTCCCACCTGGGCTATGGCTGGATCTCAGGCGCCTTCCACAGAGACACTGCAGCATATGCGAGCCTTTCTCCAGGAGAAGCCCGAGAATCCTCATGGATTTCACTTTGTGGCGCCCTCCCGCTCCTCGGAAAAGGGGTCCGGGCCCGCGGCGCCGGCTCTCAGCGGCAGCGCGCCGCTCGCCGCCCAACTTGGTGGCCCATGGCCGGGCCGGAGGGACTCCCGTGGCCGGAGGGGAGGCTCCGCGGGCGCGGAGCGGGGCGGGCCGCCTCGGAGGACGTCAAGCCCCAGAAAGCGGCGCGGGCTCCGGCCCTGCCCCCTGCCGGCGGAGCCCCCGCGGGGCGCGCGCTCCGCCCGCCGGCCTCGCTCCGGGCCGGGCTGGGGCGGCCCCGGCCCCAGGACTCAGCGGAGCGGGGCTGCCCCCGGGCAGGAGGCGCCCAGCGGGACCCTCGGCGGCGCCCCGGGCTGGCGGCGAACGCGGCACCGGCCTCAGAGCACGGGTAGGAGCGAGGGGGGCCCAGGAGGCAGGGAGCACTTTAAGGAGGAGCATCACACCCCATGAGCCCTGACTGTAAATAGGCAGTGCTGCTCGAGTAAATCGATTTGTTTTTCTACAGAGGTCACTTCTAGCAGAATTGGAGAATCATGTCATTTTACCCATTTTTAAGCCCCAGGAGCCAGGCTGTTGCACATAGAAGCCCCTGCAGAGTTTTTACGCTGCAGGGAGCAAGGCAGAGCCTGCATTTCACATGCAGGACAGCTGGGAAAAGTTCTCCTTGAGGGCTGAGACTTTGATTCATGAAATGCCCCAGCTCAAAAGCCAGAGACCTTAAAAACAATCACACAGAAAACTCCTCAAGGGAAATATCAACATACAGAAAACTCAACTGAACTTTCACCTTAGCAGATGGACTCTGGAACAAGCCCGAACCGGGCCTCATCCTAGCACTGGGACAACTTCCTTGCGTGCAAGCAGGGTTATCCTGCTCTGCACCAGCTTGCTGAGCCCTCTCTGCCCTTGCCTCTCCTGGCACTAAGAGATCCAGGCTCCTCTGACCAGCCTCCAAGGCAGGAGTTTTTCCCAGAGAATGCACTGGAGACATAACAGGTTTTTAGCTGGCACATCATACAGACTCAAGCACATAGATATGAACATTTAATTCTTGCAAGGATGTCTCTTCACTCAGAACTATAAAGAACAAGGCACTGTTACCAGGTGCAGCAGCACTGTGCTCACTAGGATTCCTACTGGGGTGGAACAGTTGCTGGAAAACAGACAGGGGTCCAAGTATCCAGCATCACATCATAGAGAGGAATAGAAAAATGCCATCCTGGTACGACAGTTTGCTGAGGACTTGTGGCAGAATTAGTGTTTGTGGGAGCACCTGAGTCTTTCATGCCCTACACTTTCAGTTTTCTTCTAGAATAGATTAAAAAAGCAGTGAAAATGCTTAACATTTCATGAAATGGAAGCTCTCATTTTCTAGTCAGCCCTACTTAGTAAACTGGAAATAGCACATAGCTAGAAGCAAAGCCAGCAGCACAAAGTTCAGGAACATTAAAAGAATGCACACATACCAAGGATCCCAGAGATCAGTTATTAATAAGCACTGCTTGTGTTTTGTAGTGCTGTGACTTGGGCTGCAAATCACCACTCTTGTATGCCTTGGTTCATAGATTATTTTACACAGGATCTTGGAAGCTCACCAAGTCATAGAATAGAATGAAATTGCCCTTCTCTGATGGCTTTTCACATCCCCACAGAGCCAGCATCCTCACTCCACCTATGTTCCTTTCTAACACCAATTCTGTGGGAATCAGAAGATTGCATTTCTTGGCAGACACTGAACAGACTACAGCGGTCACCTCTCCTTTCCGCACAGCTTTCTGTTCTCTGCTCTACCCGACCACAGAGCAAGAGCTCCTGTGGAAGCAGGCCAGAAGTAGTTTGCACAATGAAGGTCTAAACTACAGCCAGAGGCTCTTAGCACCCTGTGATGGTAGAGATACACACACTGAGCCAACACATCTGCAGCATGTTTGAGACAAGAACAGTTCTGGATCTGCTAGACCAAGGACAGTCCAGCAAGATCTGAAGTCAAGGCACCCTCCTTGCTCAGCATCCAGAGGCTGTAAATGAGGGGGCTCTGGTTTCAAGGAGTCAATGCTGAAATGCAGCACTGTAGGGGAGGGATGCACTGGGATGCACAGCATTGGAGTTGTGATGCACTAGGACTTGGACATGGGAGGATAAGTGCATTAGGTAAAATGCACAGGGCTACAAGAAGAAAAAGCAACTGCAACAAGCAGTTGAGACCTCTGTTTATTAGAGCAGCACAGTTGCTCTTCAAACACTGAGTCATAATGATCCATAAAACTACTAACAAAACCCCCACTTTGCTAGAGGGTTTTCAAGCGCCTGCTAGCACGGCTGACTATCTAGGGGTGGTAGGTTCTGATCTGTCAGCAGCCTTGCCTACATGGTGAGTCAGTTCCTGATTCACAGGAGAGCAAGAGAGCAGAATCAAACCAGGGAATGAGTGAACAAGTGTTACTTGCCATGTTTAAAGGAGAGGCATGAGGAGGGCCATGAGCACACCTTTCAAACCAAGTAAACTGAAGTAAATTTAAGCAGGAAAATAGAAATATAAAAATAGTATAAGATGATACTTCAGGAGATGTGGTACATAGAGTGTGCAAATACCACAAAAATAATCAGTAATATCATGGACCTAGCTAACTAACAAACCTTCAAGGTGCTGAGTCCTTCCCATTTTGTTCTCACCCTTATTAACTACACGCAGTTCTCTGAACTTTGCAACTGATACACACAGTCTGCAGCGCTAGCTTAGGGAATCTTCACCCTCGCTGCATTTTCTGGACATAGGTGGATGTGACAAAGGATGCTCCTTTAACCCCAACAGCTTGGTTCAAGCCAGTGCCAACTCAGACACTGGACATACCTGTGTCCTTCACTGTAAATCTAAAGGTCTCCTGGAGGGCACCGGAGTATCATTTCCTGACACTCACTCTGTGCATCTGTTTATGAACACTGATGGTCTATTCCTCAGTCACCACCTCCGTGATGACTGAACACCCTTTCTCACCACCTTCTTTTGCAAGAGCCATTTGAGCAATGCTCACCTCAGAATGAGGCAGAAAATCATAGCCTTTTTCAAGGCAAAAAAGTGCTTATCCCACCGCCACCAGAGTTCCTCCTTCAGTATATCTGCACCGAAGCAGAGCACGGAGAGCAGGTCAGGATAGCAGGGTCTGTCTTCTAGGCACACCAAGCAGGTATAGCAGCTACACCAAACTGTACCCAAGTGCACAGTACGCACACCAGAGCCAGTGGGGACCTGCGGCACAAAGTTCAGGAGGTTGCTGAAGGTCAGAATAAATTTGGAGCAGAGGAGGGAATCATCTGTCAGTCCCCATTCTAGCAACTTAGCCAGGCGATTAGTCTCTTCCTGATCAGTAGAGTATTATGCTTGTTGGCAAAGACTGCAGTTATTTTGCTGGAAATACTACCACAGAACGTACACCACAGAACGTACACCACAAACCTCCTGATAACAAGTAGAGGATGAGACCCAAAGAAAAGACATAGGTTGATTCTATACACCACAGGTCAGATCAATCCACTGCCTAGGTGCCTTTAAGTCAAAAAGCAGGTCTGCCTTATAAATTAAAGGGATTAGAAAACACTTCCTCTGGCTCCTGGTGGACAGAATAGCTTGGAAAATCTTAGTTTCCTCTCACCTCACCAAGCTAGATTTAGAAAGGCATCTCATAGCCTTGATAGGCTTTTCCTCAGGTTTCAACAGATTTATCCTCAACACACAAAGTCTATAGCAATGAGTGTTTAATAGCTGCATTTCTAAACATTAAGAAATCTAAAATTATACATAAAGATGACTATCAAATATCTTGAGCCTGAATTAGTGAAAAGATGTTCTGTACACTTCTGAAGAAGTGTGTCTGTACTTAGACGCTAGGATGCCTGTTTTCAGAAAGGATGTGATTCTTTCTTACTACACATACATTGCTTACAGCTTTTTGCACAAAGACAAGGGGGTTAAAAGTATCTCACCTGTCCCACATCCCTTTAACAACTTCCAGGACTATTCCAGCTTCATTCACCTGAACTGTTATATGATAGTTTCATGTTCTCCATCATAGCCATGATTTCATAAACCTTTGCTATTTCCCCTCTCAAATGTTTCATTTCTGAAGACACTTGAAAGTGCTTCATCTGCTCATCTCCCTGGACAGCAGCCATTCTGCACACACCCTTGACCTTGTCACCATTTTCTGTGTCTTCTCTAGTCATATTTTTTTTTTTTTTTAGGCAGGATATCTAGAACTGCACACAGAACTCAAGGTGCAAATGCATTTGGGATTTCTAGCATGAAAAATTCTATTTGCTCTCTATTTCTTTCCTAGTAATTTCTTCCTGCTTCTGCTGAACTGACACTTCAAGTGTGGTTCACAGTATCCCCAAGATCTTACACCAGAATGAAAAGGTCAAAGCAGCATCCCATAGTGAGGGCCTTTAAGTAATTTATCAGGATACAATCCATCTCCACAGCCTCTCACTCGGTAGCAGATAAATATGCAGGAAAGCAGAACTCTCCCTATCTGCCACTGCCTGTAGCCTCAGAGGTTGATGAGGGAGGAAAGCAGATTAAAGGGACATAATACAGTCACCACAGTGGAGTTCTGATCCATAGGGCTCTGGTAATCAAGGTTATTGACTCATAGTGGCAGTGGGCAAAGATGGCTTTGCATGAGACATACAAGAGACATGACCCACACTTGGAGGGCAAGAGTCTCCCATTGTGGCAATAGACTATAGGGAAGCAGGTGGAGCAGGTAACCTTCCAGATTAGACCAGGGTGTCCTCATGGCTTCCCACCAGTTCCCTGTATGAAGCATGAACTGGCAGGACACCTTCCTTACCTAAGGCAGCAGCCAACTCCCATACAGTTCCACAAGGAAAGGCAGAAAGGTTTAACGTGAGATATTCTCTGAGGGCAAATACAACAGACCACCCCTGCAGGGAGCCAAATCCCTCTTCTCCAGCAAACTTACTCTGGATGTTCATGAGTGCATCTAAGGTCAGGAGCATCATGAATGAAAGTATGAAGCTCCTCATCTGTCTCTTTCCAGTGACACTAACAGCACTTTTTAGTAGAGTCCACAGTTGAAGTGTATTTAGTGTGGCATGCTAATACAACACATGTGGCAGAGTTATCTAGACAAGCAAGTACTTGCCTGCCTGACTCCCTGCCTTGGGAATGATGATACAAAAAGTGCTTTCTGCTCCAATTCACAGCTTCAAGTCAGAGCAAAGTCATTTAACCCTGAGGCACTACAGTTCAGAGAGACCCTCACTCATTAGCAGGCCATGGTGGCCAGTTTTTAAATGCAGACTGTACTGACAAGCCCACTACTCTGTGCTGTGCAAATCCCAATCCCTCTGGTGTAGCATCCCCAAGCCCAGAGTCTTTATCTGACCCAAATCGTTTGTCACAGATGGTTTGGAAGGCAAGAGAAAATACAGAAGTTGGGCATTAAATAATAACATTATGCAGCAGTTAGTTATATACATGAAAGAAATTTTGTGTTTCAAGAATTGAAGCCTGAACTTACAAGGCCTTCCTAAGAGCCAATCTTAAAATCCTGGCCTAGAGACACTCTGAAAATCTCTCTTATGCAGAGCAGTCCTCAGCAGCAAACAGCAGAGCCAAGGAGAAACATCTCCAGAACTTTCTCAAGTATGGTTGTTTTGGACACATGCTCCAACAAGGTTTATAAAGCCAAACACATCCATATTTCCCTGAAATGACCTTCTCTAAGGTACTTCTACTTGACTGAAAATGTTTTTGACATTGTTACAAAAATAAAGATTTAGGCCTTATCAAAAGAAAACAATTCAAGTTTCTCTCATGAACTTGACCAGTTCATATACCCAGCAGGAGTGCTGGGCTGCCACAGGTGTGAACGGGGCAGAATTTAACCCCCATATGATGAGGCTGCACCATACACACTGCTGTGGCAGCTCCAGAACAGTGCCCAGACCCCGGCAATGCCCCCATCTCAGTGTGGAAGCTGCCCCATTGCTCTGGAAAGGCCAATGCACCATCATCACAGGAAGGAATTAGTTTCAGTGAGAAAGAAGAGTCTCTTTAGCCCTTCCCCTCTTCCCCATGGCAAACCCACAAGCTGACCACACGCATCACAGACACAGCCCAGACTGGCTCCACTGCACCAGGACACCCTTTGCTGTTCACAGCTGCAGGACAAATAGCAAAAGCAATGAGTACCACCGTGCTCAAGCATCACCAGCCACAAGAAACACTTATCTCCTTGACTCTATACCCAAAAGCACGGAACCAAATCATATTACATATCTGGAGTTTTTGTACATTTTATTCTCAGTTTAGGGTCTTTTAAGGTTTACATTCTTAGCTTTCCTTTTAAGACTTTAGAAACAAAAAATAACTAGAAATGTCAGGTTGTAATTCTTATGTAATGGCTCAGGGATTTGAGAAAGGCACCAAATCCTCTAAGAGTCAGCAACACCAGTTTGCAATAATCACACCAGTGACAGATAACACTGCTGGCTCCCAGAGACAGGAATCATTGCTGACTTGTGACATACTCAGTAATGGTCTTGTTCTGTGTCTGCTGGAAATAAGAACGTTGCTAGTGTAGATGGAGCCTTAGACTGATTATCAGTCCTGAGGAAATCCTGCTTCCCTGCAGGAAGCTAAAACTTCTCAGCAGCTGGCAATATTTCACTTCTGTTAGAAGAAAGAATCCAGCAAGTCCCATCTCAAAGCAAGCAAAATCTGGCAAAAAAAGGGAATGAAAGATTTTCAGGTGAAACATGAAGTCTCATTTTAGTGAAAGATGAAGCCTCCTTCTTGCAAAATCTGCTGTGGAGCACAGCAAGAAAGAGGATGAGCTAGATGACTAGTCTGTGCAACTGTAAGAAGGCAACAAAATATGACAGGCAACAAAACACAGAAGACAACTAATTATGAGCAGATAAATGGAGGAAACATGTACACGGCACTGCTGAATGCCTTGGAGGTTGATTACTGCACTGGCTTTCCACTTCCCAAGAGCAAAGTTCAGAGCAAAGACCATCCACACAAGGCACAGGTGATGGGCCAGCCCAGCACACAAATCGTCATTGAATAGAGATGCACCTGCATCAGCAGAATGGACTAAGAAAGGAAGTGACAGGGAAATTGTCTGCAAAAGGTTTAACAATAACATTCAAGAATTGGGGCCAGATTCAGGCCTGGCATAAACTAACACTGTTCCATGGGATTTGAATTTGGCCCTAAGTTTTAGGCACAAGTTTCTTTACAGACATAAGAACCTAAAAATCAGAACAAAGCTGAGCTGCTGTCCTACAAGTGTCCCAGACTGAGTCACTGGAATGTCCCTTTTCTCACTCTCAACCTATGACAGGCATGTGGCTAAGGTGTCTTCCCCCTACTCGAGAACAGTCACCACAGCATGTTATCTAGCAAGGCTGTTGGCAGAGCCTCTGTATCCACTGCTGCAGGAGCCATTTGAACTCAAGACAGTCCTGCACTAGCTTTGTATATATTTACATTGGGACAAGCAGGCATTGCTAAAACAAGCAACACAAAAAAGCAATGCTAAGTTTCAGGAAGTCTCTGAAGTACTTTCCAATACTGACAGGAAAAGGTACCTACAGAACTGAAAACTACAAGTAGAGACATCAGCTGTCCTGAGGACTTGGTGCTGTCCAGTCCCAGGCAGTGTTTGTCCTTGTATAAACAATCCTCTCATCTATAATGCATTCACAAGCAAGTAGCACCATCATCCTCCTTTCCTGAAGAGACACACTCCACAAGTCCAGTAGCAAAGCAGTAGCTCTGATGGGGAGAAACAGCCAGCCCAACAGCAGTGTCAGAGCACAAGTGTGCTGAGCATTCTCTTGAGCATCTTGCACTGACACCCAGACCACTGTGAAAGTAGTTTCTTCCAGACAGTGTTTGCTTAATGCAACACAGGCAACCTTAACTACAAAATATTGTGGTTCACAAACTCTGTATAGATGTTACACATTCTCCAGACAGCAGAGGAGCCACAAGGCCCTTCCTTTTTCTCCATCTGGTTATTTAGAAGACAAGTCCCACCAACACTCCATCACCCTTTCTCCAGTATTACAATTCCTTCCATGCTACCCTGGCTCCCAGAGGAAACCTCCATCCCCCACTCCCTTGTTATCCAGCTGTTGTGCACAGATGTAGCAGGAAGACTCAGATCAAGGAACACCAGCTCTACAGCACTAGCAGACTATATGTGAAAAAGGTCCTAGTAGGTCCAGTGCATCAGAGACAGGGAAGCTCTGCTCTTTGAAGAAAAAAGGAGCCCATACCAACACCAGCTCTATACACTTCTTTCCCAAACCCTCCAGGTTTTGCTTTACAGTCCCTTTCTCCAGCATGTGCTGACCAAAGAGATTAATAAAAAGACTCAACGCTCCTTGTTTTTATTCGCTACACTTGTGCAACAGTGATGACAACTGAGAGCAAGGCAGGACAGAAAAGCCTCTCCTCTCCCTGCTCCCTCAATCCTCTTTCTGATCAGTGATAACTAAGACAACACAAATGTCCAAGAGGATTACTGCCAAATCAAGCCATGTGGAGAAAAGCAGGTGAGAGCAGAAGCATCGCTCCCAGGCTGATGTTCTCAAGGGACAAATTGTTCAAGATACCTTCTTAAAGAGCTTGTGTAAGTGGGGCTCTCAGGCCTCCGTCCATCTGAAATAATTAGGCTGTCTTTCCCTGGAGTGCAAACAATTTCTAACTGGGATGTGGAGAAGGGTATTTCCTGCTGGCACCGGAGTGAGCACAGCTGCAGTTCCTTGGGAGCAGATCAGTCCCTACCTATGAATGGGAAGGCAGGGGCATGTCAACAGCACCCCTTGCTCAGCCAGGGCAGAAGGAAAACCAGAGCTGCCTCTCTGCCCATTCATCAAGGCCAAATGAAGAGGGAACATTTTTCAGCAAGCACAAAAAGCACGACAGCCCCCTAGACACCAGGTGAAATATGCAGCTGCCTTCGATGAGCAGCAGAGCTAGCTTCACTTGCAGACCACCAGGGGAGGCACCCAGTAATGGGCCTACATTAAGGCAGAGTAAATTAATAATCAGGAACAATTTCTGAGCTGATGTCTGCTCCAGCCTGTGGGGCAGTCTCTGAGCAGCTGAAACTAGAACAGCAATTCCAAGAACAAGTCAAGAGGAAAGGCCTGCACTGGTCTGCAGGGATGGAGCAGTGCCTGGATAATCTCATTTTCAAGTCTCTTCCTTCTACTGCTCCTCAGCCTCTTTCCCAAACAGGTCCTTGTCTTTAGAAATTCTTGGGTCATTTCTGTGATGCACTATGCTTTCTCCTTTTGTCTTTCTTGCCAAGAGATGTTTAACAGAGTTTCTGCAGAGGCTAATTGTCATTTCTGCAGGATATGTACACCAACTAGATTCCATGGAGAACACAAGCCTGGCTTTACCAGCCTGCCATGCAGCAGCTGTGTTTGCACTGTACTTCATGGAGACTCTGCCACATGCATTTAACATTTCAACTTCCTTTTTCTACCCATTGCACTTCACATGTCCCTTCCAGGTTTCTTTGTAATTCCATATCTCTAGGAAGCATTCACCCACACAACAGATAAACATGCTGGAAACACCTAAGCCAAATAAGCACAGAGTGTTTCAGCCCTAGGTCAGGAAACTACGAACACACAAAATGCTGTGCACAGAGCAATCTTGCACATCAAAAGAAGCTGCAAAACAAATAAATAACAAAAAACAGCACAAGTTTTGCAAGGAGCAGTAGCCTTGATTACTTTCACACTGGTTCTGCCCTCAGGATCTTCCCACCCTATAAATGCTCTTGAAAGAACACTTTAGTCACTGGAACCAAGCAAGTTACAAGGATGCCATGACTGTTCAAAATGCAATACAAGAAATTTGCAACACAGGAGGTAAACCTGCAAACTCCAATCCTCCTGAAGGAAGGAAGAAAAGGTTCATTGGGCCTAGGGGGTCTTAGCTGATTCTTATTCTTCATCAAGCACAATTTAGGGGTCATAAGGATTTAAAGAAGTTTTCCTCTTTATTGGTATATGGTTGAGCTGATCTTTCCATATGGTTAAGGATTATTAATGATACTGTCAGCTTAAAAAACTATAGGCAATACTTTAGTTATTTAATAATTGCACCGGAGTGGGCCGTTGGTTGGTGATAACAGTAGGGCTTACTCATTTGTAACTGAAAGGTTTCAATAAATAACAACACACTAAGTTAAAACATCTTCTGACAGCTGATCCCAGTAGCCCTCTCAGTGCCAGAACTGCACTACCCAGGACTTCAGAGAGACAAAGACATCCCACCATCTA
Source organism: Eudromia elegans (assembly GCA_003342815.1). NCBI lineage: Eukaryota > Metazoa > Chordata > Aves > Tinamiformes > Tinamidae > Eudromia > Eudromia elegans. The sequence continues at coordinate 12,875,950 of PTEX01000002.1, forward strand.
ACACTCAAGAGCACTTTAACCAATTCCGTTTTCAGCTGCTTCCATTGCTCACCGCTTTTAACCCCGTTTTAAACTTCCCGAACTCTTTATTTCTGGCTGCAGCTTTCACTAACAGAGACATGTTCCCCATTCAGTTACTTCCAGAGATGTAGCCTACATCCCCCAAGTGCCTTTTGGGAAAGTCATCTCATGCACTTGCAGAGTAAGGGTGCAGTGCCCTGAAAAACAAAGGCCTCTAAGCTTCAGGAGGTTGTTTCCCCCCTCACTACACTGGAACCAGACCCCACTGGTGAAGCTTTTAGATGGAGTTATTCTTTGCTAGCCACTGGCACTTTTGTTTCCAAAACTGTTGGAAACGACCAGCTTTTTAAGACCAAACTTTTTTGTGCCTTTCTTTCTCCAACAGGAGCTTACACAACATTTCTTACTTTGGCTCTTCAGATTTTTGTGCCCTATTATACAGCAAGAAAAAGGTGTTCTTGCACAATAAAAGGATCTCTTGTCAGCAGGTTGGAATGCTAAGGCTCCTGGGACCTCTCAGTTGTCACAAGCATATACCATGTCTGTTCGGGAAAGCATTTTCCTGTTGATCCAGGGAAAGTTTCCTTTCATTACTACCCATACCAGCTCTGTAGTGTGAATTGCAGCAGCCCCTGCTCCCTGCTGCAGCAGTGCTTAGAAACATCCCCAGCATCTCTTCCTTGCTGCATTGCTCTGGGTCTGTCAGTTTGCATCTCATCTTCCTCTAAGATGAGCAGTGACCTGACTGGATTGAGGTGGAGGCTGGAAATAAGTGATTTTGCAATGCTTTGTGAAATGCCCCAGTTGGTACCTATTCTTAGCCATCCACTTTACCTCTGACTCCAAGAAGAGGGCATGCATGGGGAAAGGCTGTTGCATATGCCTGCTTTTAAAAGGCTCTACACACTCACAACTCTACCCAGTTGGTTTCCAAAAAACTAAGACAACATATTTCATATTTTAAGCCATCCCTTATTAAATTATCTTCAGTGGATAATTTTCTTAACTTTCCATTTCTCACATCCAAAGAGCTGTTCAGAGCTCCACCTGGACAGCTTAACCAAGGGCACTTTAGGAAGCAACTTGACAAATACCATGAGTCCCTGCACAGGGCAGTCTGGGGGCTTTACAAACTCACGAGTTAACAGAACCACCCAAAGCCACAATTTCACAGTACAGAAAAGTGAGTTTAATAGTGGTGATATAAAACATAGGAACAATTTTACAAGTTCTATTTTCCAACACTAGACATTTTAAAATTAGAAAAGATGCCCTCCTGTACTCAATTCTACAGGAGTCAGCTGAGGGCAGCCCCGTAACTTGTTCTCTGCAGCAGATTAGACCAAGATCACAAAGGTCTTTGACCTACCATTTAATGCCTGGGAGGAGTTTCTTATAAAAAAAAAAAAATCAAATCACCATCCGTTAAATCCCTACATACAACTCTGCTATAAGGCCACAACACAGAATCAAAGAGCAATGACAGTGGAATAGGGGAGAAGCCAGGAATTTGATCAGTAGTAGAGACCACACACTGCTCCTTGGGTCATGGGGAGCCACCAGCTCAGAACTGGGGGAGCTCTGCCCTGCAGCAGGCAGAACAGGTCTTGTTCTGAGCTCAAGATTATGGGAGTGTTGCTATCACTGACTACCATAGTACTCCCTATGTCCTTTGCTGCTCAGTGGAGGACATAGGCTGGCATCCTGCAGGGCTGCCAAGGCATCAAACAGCCCCACTGCACCACAAACCTAAATACAAACTGTTATTCTTTCATTTTAAGTTCCCAGCCAAGCTCTGTGCAATTATAACTCTAAACCAAAAGGGATTGGATATAAAGAAAAGGAAAAAACAAAGCTGTTTAATATACTGCTGCCTTGGAATCAGTTAAAAAAACAGAAATCCAGTCACATCTAGCTTTCTCCATGCTTTGCACACTGAGAAGTTGGCAGGAGAGTTTATAGTGAATGAAAATTATACCGCACACATCCTCAGGAAGCCACCAGAGGGTAGCAAAACATTTTAAACCACAGCTGATAAAAGCACAGCAAAGCAGCCAGACCCACACCTGCATCCCTCACTCTCTAGCAGCTACTTCAGTTCAAAGTAGTCGCATTTTTCTTCACCCCATCCTTTCTATTTTATAGATGCTAATAATCTCTCCCATGAAACTGGAGTGGGAATCTGAATCTCTCAGCTCCACAAGTCTCTAGGAACAAGACTGACACTGCCCTGATGTTCCCACTCACGCTTCTGCCCAGCATTAGGGTAGCAAGACCTGCAGGAAGTCTTTCTTTTTAGCCTCCCACATGCAAAATCCTGATCAAGACTGAGCCATGATGCTAGCAGTTCCATTCCTGCATTTGGGAACAAAGAACAAGGAGAACAGCCAGGAGACCAGGGAGGGTGGCAGGGAAGAGTCTGGCTTTTAAATAGCTTTTTCATGCACACTCTGCAGGAACCAAAAATAGCTACTGAATATTTCAGCAAATCGTTCCCAATAATTAAAATTGTGATGTGTTTGCTGTCAATCCTAAATGCAGCGAAAGCCACCAGATATATTATTCACTACAAATTACTCACCCAGCTGCACTTGCAGTTTTGAAAATTTCCATTCACTTAGACCTAAGTCCAAAGAATCCATCAAACCTCTAAAACAGAAGTCTTTATATCTGTCTGTTCCTAAAAACAGCAAAAGTGAACCTCCCGTTGTCCACCCCAATTATTAAGCACAGGTATGTCATATCCAGGAGGTTATTGCAATAACAGCACAATTGAAGCGCTACGCAACGCCCAGTTACAGCCATTCGGTGCAGAAAGCAAGGATGCTTTCAGTGTGTGTTAGAAAGACATGGAAATCATTAAATACATCTGCAAAGCATACCCAAACCAGAATATTTCACTTGCTCCACCTGTTATTGTGCCATATCTAACCCCAGTCCTTTGCCACATTCCCAGGAAGCAATGGGACACAAAAGGCAGCTCTTCTAGGCCTAAGTAAAAATAATCTGCCCTCATTAGTGAGCTTTGATCAGTCCTACCCCATAAAACTAGAAGAGGTACGTGCAGGTTCTCTGAAGTAAATGCCAGAGACATCAGAAGCGTCACCTTCTAGGTTTATGAAAAAATCTCCAGCGTCATCCAAGTTCAGTCATGAAGCACACTCCATAATATCTTCATCATGAATTGCAAATGTACTGTATGTGTCCTGTGTCACAAGAACACTTTATGCAAGACGTTATATATTTAAGAAACTACGCAGTATTTAAGGATCTCTGCTTTTTGCATAGCCAAGGTCAATATACCTCAAGGGAATTTATTTCAGAAACACTAAGCAATCCTGCTGGGATAGTTGGAGCATATACAATTCTGCCCAAGATCCCCCCAGCATGTTTTGATGTTTAATACAATCTGTTATTTAAAAAAACCAGCTAAGCTCCCCCTCATCTGTAGTATGACACACTCTGGGATACACCGGACAGAAAACTAAGCAAGATCAGACCACTTCCTCAGTGTGCTTGGCATGTGTGTTCCTAACCATAAAACCTATTCAGTTGTTACACAGTCCTGGTAAAAAGGAAGCAGCTCAGCCCCCATAGGCCAGTAGGCATGGACAAGTCCCTAGAGCTAGAGCCCCACACTTAACTCCTAAACATAGGATTTTTCTGCAAAACTTCAGACCTCATCCTCATCGAAACTACCCCTCATAAAGAAAATACACAGCAAGACAACAGCCTGTTCCATTCTATTGGCCTTTGTACTTCTGCACTAGCTGTACTAACAAATTTAAGAAAAAAAACCCACTTACGCAAGCTATAATAAATGCCCTACTGCTCCTAATTTCTCTTTTCCATTCTTCACTAAGCCTTGGCTCATGCTGATATATTGACTCCAGCAAAGACCCTCCAAACAATGGTTCAGGAATTTAAAAAAGCACAAAAATTCACACAACATTTTCTCTTCATTGGACTCAAATCATTGGTCTCCAGAAAGCTGTATATAGAGGGTAAGACTTATCTAATCTACTGCCCAGAACTGTGGGGCAGAGATTACTAGGAATGAGGCTCGGCAACACATGGAACAACCACCACCAGATGTTCCTCAAGACTCAACGCTTGTGCTAAAACACTGCAGTTCTCCCTCATTAGCTCTACACTGGTGGGGACCTTAAAGTCTGAAATCCAGTTTCTCCAGGAGATCTCCATGCTGTTATCATCAATACACCAGCATTACAGGACTGCACAGACTGGCTAGAATCACTCAGAAAAGCAGTGCTCAACAGAGCTTGAACTGTGGGATGCTACCAAGGTAGGCTGCACATCTGGACTAAGGCTGCACACACTGCTGACACTAACATGCATAAGCAGGCATGGGTTGACTATTTCTCCTCCACAAGCAACTTTGTAGCAATGACATTTTCCAACAAAAATAGTGGTAGTTTGGCAAAGTGAAGAAGTTCACATTTCCCACGAGGGGAAAAAAGCATTTGCAGAGCATGCAGTGCAATGGGAAAGGATTGTCAGATTACCTGGAGAATTGCTGCTTACCTCCACCAAAGCTCTATTTTGGTTCAGAGCCCTACTTACAAATTCTCAGTTAGGGGAGAGGATGATGCAGATTTTCTTACGGTATTTTAGATTAATTGCTGCATGAGAAATCAAATATCCTCAAAGCATGATACCTATAAGCTTCTGAGTCATGCATTCGTCAGTTTGGATTATTAAGGCTGTGTGTATTTTTAATGAGGATATAGATCATCATTAGAAAGAGTCATTCAATTTACAATTCCATCTCTAGAATGAGTTTAGTGTGTAGTGACGCCAGGTTCCACAATAAAAATCGCACCATAATCATGCTGCTCTCAACACTACCACTCAATGCATTCACTGTGACACAGTAAGAACTTAGAAGGATCATCCCCAAGATTTCAAAAACAAACAACAAAATACATTAAAGCCCACTGGACACCTACAAAAAAAGGTTCAAGACAACTCAGACCTCACTATAGAAGAGTTGAATAACTGTATGCTCTCAACGTATTGAGTTTTAAACACATATACCCCCAGCCCCCCACAACAGATATGACCACACTAAGCAAAGTTCAATTCAAGCAAGAGCCAAACTCACCAGCACAGCAGTCCTGATACAACCATCAGGTTGGGAGAGATTCTTCTGTGCTACAATTCTACCTCCTGTAAGCTGCACATCTTATAACCATTATCAGCACTGATTATAAAAGATTTAGTGCCTTTAGGGAGAGAACTGAGGCCAGTAGAGTAAGGTGAAAGGGAGAGCACCAGACAGGCCAAGCTTCAAGCAGTTCACACCAGCTAATAGAGGAGAGAGCATCAACACATTTTAAAGGAGCTACTAGTGTAAATTCAGGGCTGACAACAAAATGCAGGGAAGAAAGGTGTTACTAGGCTCTCAAGAGCATTGGGTGGAAAGGAGAACATGCAGTATTTGAGATTTTCCCTCATCAATGCTCCTGAAGGTACTATGGACTCTTAGAAGTAGGGGAGAGCTAGGGGGACTCAAGTAACACGAACTTTGGGGTGAGAAAAGTACATCATGCAGATATGCCCCAGAGCTCCAGCTGCAGCACAGGATCTTTCCTATACCCAGTATGGCCTCGAGCTCATCCACGGAGTCAGACCAAGCACCTGCTCAAAGCAGCACAGAGCAGATGCTGAAGCCCTTCAGGGCACCAGAAGGCCTTTCACTGAAAAGTCTTTGAAACCAAACCCACATGGGTGTCCACTGTTCAAGGCAATAGCACAAGGCACCTGGATCAGCTCTGCACAGCCAGCTCAGTGTCTCATGTTCACAGCTGTCCTAGGCCGCTCCCAGGCATAAAAGTGTCCCCAAAAGCTGAAGGGCCACATTTGCACAGCTCTGCAAGACACCAGCCCTGGGCTGCTCTGCACAGAGCCACCCCGCTGCTTGTGCCTGAGGTACAGTTATCCTGGAGACAGAATAAACTAACCACAGATAATCCAATTTGTTATTACTGCTGCTTGATTTTGCAAAGAGAGGCAAGTGAAGCTACTGCAAACGTACTAGAGTGAGGCCCACAGACAACCAATATAGCCCTGAAATGTCCATCCCTGCCCCACACCCCCACATTGAGTTATCACAAATAATCACTTCATATAGGTTCACCTTAAATAGATTTTTAGAAATCCAAAATAAGGGAAAAGCTACAATGGAAAGCCTTGTTCCAAAACACTATTTGATATTACAAACATTTTTTCCTATTTTTCAACCTACATTTATTAATATATTTCCAGTATTAGCACAACAGGAGGTCCCATACCTCTTGAATACATGTGTCAAGACTTTTAAACAAAGGAACTGCTCTGTACATGTTGCTTCCTCAGAGAATAGAAGCCATGAGGAAGGGACAGTCCTAAGGTCACCCTGGGAAGCCATCAATACCTGGTGGCTCTTTGGTGATTTAGGTAGCATAAATCTGATAGACCTCATTTAACCTACCAAAGCTCCTAGTGCAGTGGCCACAGACAAGAATCCTTCATGGGAGGCTCAGCAGAGAGACCAAGGGTTGGTCAGCAGGGAGATTTAAGAAAAGGTCCATCAAGAAATGCCCCAAGCAAAGGCCATATGTGACCTGCTGTCAATCTTATGCCACTGTAATGGGACTATCAATCCCCAAGACTGTCAATCCACACCTCTTCATAGCACTGCCTTTCTGAGACTGGTCTCAGTGAAAAAACCTAAGACTGCTTTCTTTATATTTAAGGCTGCACAAAGCATTAAGGTTCACAGATCTATTACCAATTATCACAATAACAACAAAGTCTAAGATGAGATTTAGGATGAAACTCCTTCCCTTCAGATTATAGGGGAGTAATGGAAGGAATCCAAGACATCTGACATCTTTTCAGACCATTTTCACATACAGATAAATATGCCAAGGTACCTCAGAAAAGTGAAATACCCTAATTCCATAACACCACCTTTATTTTCAGAGTTAAAAAAGCATAGCTAAAAACTGCTATTTCACCAGAATAAGCAGCAAAAAACCAAGCTACAGTACCATCCACTCTTTCCCTCACTGCTGGATTTAATTCCCCCCTCCATTTTCAGAAACTGAAAATAAAGCCTACAACCTGAAAAATCATTGACACCCTCCCCCAACATAGGGCAGTGAACTACTCCCACATCCAAATCAAGGCAAAACAAACCCATGCACTATCACATTGAGCTTTGGAAAGAACTTTATATTGCTGCACTTAAATATTTATCAAGTTAGTGGAAGATTTATATCTGAAGCTTTTGTGTAAACATTTCCCTCTGCTCCACAGGACTGCTCTAAAAATAGCCTTTTGGAAGAAGTTCTCATTTTTAAATTGCTTGGGACTTCGACAGAGAGGAGTTGGACAAGTCTGTAATTCCTTGGGGACATTCCTCTCAAATGGAGATGTCCAGAGCAGGGGGACAGGCTGATCTAAAGTTGCAGACCTTCTCTCCTCAGGCATTATCCAGCTCCCAGGGCTTTCTTCATGGCTCTCCTAGCATCTGCAGGAATACAGCATCAACAGCAGCTCAGGGACTTGGAGGAACAGCTTAGCAAGATCTGAGCCCCGAGAACTGTCATGACTCTCCCCTGCAGGATCTTGCCGAAGCTTAATTTCAAAACCATTTGTTAAAGGATTGCTTTTGTTCAGTATTGAGCACTCAGTAAATCTATTTTTCCCTTTCTCTCAAGCAAAGTCAATGCAACTGGATGAGTGAGTGTAAAGCTCTGGAGCTTGCCAGGTGCCACTGGGAAATTTAGGGAATACAAGTTTCGAGGAGAATCCCAAGCAGCCCAGAAATCACTTTGCCACTTTCCAATGCTAAGCAGAGCAAGGATAAAGGAACAAAAGCTATGACAGACCAAGAAATACTCTGGTGCAAAGTAGGACAGACCAATATCTGCCATTGGTAATTACTGTTCCCCAGGTAGGAGCTTGGACAGCTGTTAGAAACATCCTGAGGCTTCAACAGGTCTATTGATTCTATTGATATTTATTCTCACTTCACCCTTGGTGATTTACACAAATAAGATTACAAAAAAGGAAGGAAGGAGACAGTAGCAGGAGGGAGGAGAAGGGTAATTAGTGTTGTCTGAGAATGAGATCAGTGGGGTCTTAGCAACAAGGGAAAAGAAGAAAGGGACTGACAGGCATTTAGTATTTCAAGCACAGAAAGGTTCTTGCAGCTAGGGATGCCAAAGCAAGACTTACTTATTATGACTATGACAAAGCAGAAAAACCAGAACACACATTGATTAAAGCAGCAGGCGTCTCCCTTGGATGCGTAGACGCAGTAAGGGGCTGCAGCTTCCCAAGGTGGTTAGCACTTGGATTTCAGCTATTCCAAGACACAAACATATGCTGGGGCCATCTGGAGGTTGCTTTATTTGATGGATGTCAGATGCATCAAAAGCACCAGGGAAGGGAGCAGAAATATTGGTAACTGATTGACGCTGAGGGCACTTAACTAAAGATGACCCTTTCTAAAAATTTACATCTACCCTACAAGAAAAGCTCAGAGGCTTCCTGGTAGAGATGACTACCTCCATGGCTTTCAAAAAATCAGTGCCTTCTGTTGAAGCATGTCATCATCCTTTAGCTAACAGAGCAGGTGGTATCAGTGAGATGCCCTCAAGCATTACCAACAGCTGACCCACAGCCCCAGCACCAAACCTGAATCATGGCCACAAAGATTGCCATGATGCCAAAGACAGCAGCTTCCTAAGGGCACAGCCTTTGCTAGGACACCATTACAGCAGAATGCCAAAAGAAGTTAATAGGGGACAAGGCAGCCATGCAGCAACTCCTATCACAGCTGCAGCACAGCTCGACACGTGCTTTTCCCCATGAGAGAAAATTACTGGATTTCTTCCATAGGTTCTGCCACTGGCCTGTCACTTAGCCAAAGGTCTCTGAACTGTAGCGAATCCTATTTTCTAATTAAAAACTCTTGAAAGTCTGACCATATTTTGTGTCTAACAGCAGCCAGAAACACATAGGCAATAAAGGTCAAGGCAGGAACTCATCTTTCTATTCACAAACAGGCTCTTTAGGGAGACCTATAGAGAGAATCATATCTTCTCACACAAACAGTAGAACAGGAAGAAAGCAGAGTCCTGACTGTGTTCAAGGGGAGAACAAGCAAAACAGCCCAGGAACGAACCTCTAAAACTGCTTTCAGAAAGCAGCTCCACAGACCACCTTGTACTTAGCCCCTGCCTAGACAAACAACAAACACTTTCTTCCCAAGCATTCAACACCAGGCTTTTTGAGAAACCATCTGAATACAAATGCTGATTACTTTCAGCATATGGAGATCTCCATGACTCATATCCAAGGACAGAGTGTAAAATGTGCTACAGCTTACTGCTCTTCTCAGCAGCTCCTCCCAGCTTGCTGAGTAGTCTTAATAGTCTCAGGCTTACTGTGCATGCTGCACTGAACTGCTGATGTTAACTGCCAGGGCCTGGAGATGCAATGCCATTCTGCTTCATGCTCTGCTTCTTACAGAATAGAGATCCTAGCACAAGAAACACCTGTGTAAAGCTGGTAGCACCATCCGGTCACCACTGTGACCAAAGGCTCAGACAACACACGGGTGTGATTCAGGCTTCACACACCCCTTTGGCAGACGTAGAAGATCTGGTTCTGATAGCCAGCTTGCCTGAGGTGGTTTCAGGGATTGAGGGTTGCCCGCCAAAATCCAGTTTCTCTTGGCTGTTGCTGAACGAGGAGGTCAGAGTTGTTCATGAGGACAGATTGAATCAGAGTTGATGGAGCTGTGACAATAGACACCAACCAATAGTTGGGCTACTCTGCATCAGAGTCATCATATGTACTCAGAAAGACATTACCCTAACCCACAAACTATCTGGAAAGAAGGGGGAGTTCTGCTTATGATTTGCTCAGTCACACCTCTTTGGGGAAAGAATCAGCCAGAACTCCAGGAGTGAAGGGATTTGGCTAAATTACATTCTACCAGATCTTTCCAATGGCAGACAGCAAACACACTACCCCTTACACATCTCAGATGAGGACCGAGGAAGATGACACAAGGGCCTTTCCAGAAGTTATCCCTATTGGGGCTGCAGCTCGTGCTTTATATTGTCAGCTCAAACAAGTGCTTGATAAAGAGACAAGTACAAAGGAAAGGTTATAAATATGCATCAGTCTCAGGCTGGAGATCAAGGGCAATCTTATGATAAAAATCTTTTAAGAACTAAAAAAAGTGGTTAAAAAAGTGCCGGGAGAATTAAAGGTTGTGCACGTACACAGCTTTATAATTGCAAACAGATGACCCTCTCCTTCCTCCCTGGATAAGAATAATGCACGGTCTTGTGACTGTGACCTGGCACAGAAGTTTTGCAGACTTAAAATCTCCCAGAGTTTTCCCTGGGTTATGTGCTATTTGGAAGGAAAGCTGTCTTATAGCACGTACTTGCTCACCCTACAAAAGTCTGATCTCCAATCATCTCCCTCAAAGGAACCTCTTGCATCTAGAGAAAACCTAGAAGGCCCAGGTTTGGATGTAGATAGATGTCATCTCCCTCAACAAACCAGTTTCAGGCTGTGCTAGGAGACCAGGTGGTCAAGAAGGGTGACTGCTCCAGGGCTCCCTCAGTACTAGTGCTAAGGAAACATCAATCCACCAAAACCTGATCAGCCTTCACACTTCAAAATAAAGGGCTATTGATCAGCTTCTGAAAAGCTTCTAAGTGAAATGCACAGGAAGAATATTTATGGGCTAGGTTGCTTTAACAGACTCTTGTCCAGTCAACACATGGAATGGTTTTTATTTCTCCTTGGCCTAAGAAACAAAGAACCAGCACAAAAGGTATAAGGTAGCAGTAGTGCTTAGGCTTCTGTTTACAGAAAAGCAGAAAAGAAACTATTTGCCAGGAATTCTCTATTTGCCAGCATCAGCTATCAGGAAAGAACTCCAATGTACTTAAAAAAATATTGGCATAGGTTTTTGAAAGAGTCATTGAGACCACTGCAATGCACAGGAGGAAATGCAGGGTGACAAGTGATGCTGCCCTCACTTTGGTGGCACTAGGATCTCTAACTTTTCTAGCTCAGCACTATGAATCACAGTGAGTCAGGCTGCTTTATCTTTGCACATACTTGGCCCATTTCTGTGCACTTGAGAAAAGGACTAGCAGAGCTGCAGCCTCTGTGCTTGGAAGAATGCACAGTATGTGTTTTCCAAGTCTCTCCTTACCCTTGAAGCAAATAAAAGCACCTGCTCAAAGGAAAACAATCTCACTGTTCACCCACATACATTTTCACCTTCCCTAGTGTTAGGGAGCTCTGCTGATAATGCAGGGGCTCCCAGTGTCCATATCTGCAGTGCTGCCAGAAAGAAGTGGTCTCATCTCCTAAAGCACAAGGGAAATGAGGCAGAGAGTAGAGCTCCAATTAGACCGAGCTCTCTGCTTAGACAGAAACTCTTGACACACAGTATTTGTTCAGGACAACCAGCCATTAGCAGCCTGCTGTTCAGTGGCCAAGCATCAAGGTGCAGCACTATGTGGCTCACTGAATCATTGACAAACCATTCCTTGGTTTTCTGTAAACTCCCACAAACACCACATGGCTTCAGAAGTGACACCACACATACCCAAAAAAGCAGCTGCTGTTCAGGATCAAATCATTATCCCTTACTACCTGCTCAAGCAACTGAATCTACTAAGATCACATAGGGGAGCACTGCATACAGGCATATGTTGCTATTACCTTAGCCCAGGAGTTAACACAAGTATATCAAAACAAAACACCAGAATGTCACTTCCATAACTACCTTCCATCCACAAGTTCTATGAGCAGTACACCCTTTGCAAAGGGAGCCATAAATTCCTGTAGGTGCAGGAAAAAAGTCCATTAAAGCTTACTACATACTAACACAGTTATCTCCATTAGTGGGGAGGTAAACTGAGACACAGAAGGAAACATTTTTCCCTCAAGGTCACACAGCAAGTCTACTGCAGAGCAGAAATGGAAATCAGTGCTTATTTCCAGCTCAGACTTTGACCATAATTGTAAACGAGAGATGAAATTTTCCTCTAATTGTAGATGTTGGGGAAGTTCAGGACCCTGGATCTATTCTTGGCTTTTGCTTTCAGCTTCAACATGCAACTTTGGAAGGTCACATTTTGGTGCCTTTTTTTGATTGAATGATCATGCTTAGGCTCTATAAACAAGGACAAGAGGTATCCATTAATACTGGATAGGCAGCAGGTATGCAAATAAGTATTTTTTACAGCAAGGGCCTCATTTTAATAGTGTCATCTCAGAAATTCTGCCTGCTGCATCCCCCCTCACAGCAGTAATAGTCCCTCACTTGGCAGATTTCTTGGAGACAGGGATGAGCTCAGGTAAATCAAGGAAGTCTCCAAAACAGAAATCCTGTTGCCTACTCCTCTCACCACACTACAGAAAATATACAAAGCACTTTTGCCCCTTTCAGTCAGCTGGATCTGACCCAAATCACTTCAGGCCCTACAAGACCCATACCTTGAAGGGTCTTCCTTGGTCCAGAGACCGCTTCGGTGTTACCTGGAATTGTTTAGGATCTCTGGAGTAGCAATGCCATTGTCAAAGCACCAGTTCTTCTCAACGGTTTCAACAATTTCTACTAAAAAATGAACCTTAAATTTAATTAAAAAAGATGATTGCTAGAAGTCTCTGCAGATGAATTGCCTTCAGAAGTCTTGCTTTGCCCAAGTGAAAACAGCACTTGAGAGCATCATACTCAAAAATCCCTCTCAGGGGAGTTTAAAAAACACAAGAGATCCACAAAACAAGCAAAGCACTGAATCTGACTAATCTTGTTTTCGCAAAACAGAAATCTTCTTTTCTGGTCAGACAGGTCAGCTCAACCACTGTTTCTGACATCCCAGGTAGCATCAGATGCCTGGCAGTGCCAGGGTGAGCCCACACTGGTATAAACTCCACACACCTTCAAAGGCTTGCTATAAATACTCACATATATGTCCTCGGGAGGTAAGCGATCAACATTAACTCTTGTTTCACAAGTAACTAACATGGTTCCCCAGCAAGAATAAGGCATAATTTAAAGACATGGCTCTCCCTTGTCCCTCCAGTTTTGGAAATGGTGATTTCTACAGCTATTATTCACACAACAGCAGCTGAGCAAGTTCCAGTTGAAATGAATAGACTGGAAGAGGGTTCAAAATTCATTGTTTAGGCTATGATTAATTCAGTTTTGCCTTTGAACTTCAGTGAAGTCAAGACTTCATAGACAGCACCTAGAATGAGGCACTCCCAATTGAACTTGTCTCAAGTCCCATAGTTAATAAATGGGGCTAGTGTACTTAGTCTCTACTCAGGCCACAAGACAATCCTGAAACAATTTCTCCTTAGGCTGCAGCAGAAGCAGCATTCAAGCCCAATCTTAACATTTCTTGAGACAGAGCTCACCATAGCCCTCAGTATCAGGTACACTGTTCCCATGGCTAATCATCTTCACAGCTAAAATTCAGTTTATATCTGGTCAGAAAATATATGCCTTTCATTTCCTGTCACTGGATCTTGCTGTCCATTAAAGTGTTATTCTCCATCTAAATACTGCACAAATAAAATCACTCAAAATCAATTATATTCCTGGGATCTCTCATAAGGTCATATTTCTGGTCATTCTCATGCTCTTGTGATTACCTTTTCAGATATGCTACTGTGCAAAAACAGTAAACTCATCCTTCTCTGTACACAAAGGCCTACTTTTGTAAGTAATGCTTTCCCAGGATTTGCTTCACTGGGCAATGGAAAGCCTTTGATCAAACGATCTGTTGTCATCCTGATCACCCCATCTCATCATTAGGAAGCCAACAAGCAGGAGCAACCTCAGGCAGATCCCACTGGAAGCCTCAAGAGCTGAACCCTGGACACTCTTCTTGCAGCTTGCTACTCTACAGCTGTGTCACAGCCCTGTTTGCAATTCTAGACTCAATTTCATGGATTAAATTATTACTTTAAGACTGCTATAATAATGATATTTAACAGTTCTGGAGTAATTTACATTTTCATAGCACTGCAAATATGTTAATTAACAGCATAGTTAGACTAGCTTCAGGAATCAATCATCTCTAAACTGCCATCCTATTCACATCAACACTGATTCCAAAAGGAAGCATTCAGGAGCTCCCACAAAATTGGTAATGCTTTATTTTAATTATTATTTGAGTTTAATTTCAAGTGCAGCAATAAAGCACAACTAAGAACATTAAAATTAACCTTAATAAACTCACACCATGCCTACCACATGCTAGAAGAATGAAAAAGCTTGTAAAAGACTTCACAGAGCACATTACACAGTTCTATTTTCTGCACAGCTCACAAGTGGAAAGCAATTCAGCTTGCAGTTGGATCCCAGTATTTACAAGATTCACATTATGGCTTTGTATGGTTCAGTTATAACCACCATTGAAACACAACACAACAGTGTTATTTTGTAAGAACCTGAGATAAAACCAAGAAAAATGATCTATTTATAAGAAAAACAGGACATAGAATGACATGTTTAGGAATACAAACACTCCTCTTTTAGGGTATAAGCCAAATTATGGAGTTAAGGAGGTGTTTTTCCCTACACCAATATTTATCTGCTGCTATCTTGTGAGCAGTCTCTGAAGCACTTGCCACTGGACACTGCCAGGCAAATAACAGTGGGCAAAATCAACCATAAATTTACCTGCCACAATAATTTCAGTAAGTTGGCACTTGACAAAAATCAAAACTGCATCTTAATTCCATAAACTTTCAAAGCTTTTTAATCCAAACATGCCTGCATTCCTCAACCTCTCTGGAGTTTGGCAGAGCTAAGAGATGTTGGCACTAAAGCTGAAACTGGAATCACCACGTGTCCCCTAACAGATCTTGATGTACAACCACTAGAAGAAAGGTTGCCAGTCACTGTTGAAGCCTAATTTCCCCCATCACCTAAAGCAGTGCACAACAGAAAGCAGCTTATACAGCACCCTGCTGTGCATCATCCATTTAGCACATGTATTGCATTTTTAAAAAATGTGTGAAAAAATGATAAACTATTTAAGTCCAAATGCTGAATTTGCAGACTCCAGCCTTATGCCAGACAAGATGTTGATCTTTAAGCTTGTCAACCCAAAAAACTTTTATATTTAAATAGCTTTCTTGCATTACAGCATTGAAGTGAGATGAAATCCATCTGGAGCAGGTACAGAAGAGGGTCAGCAGGATTGGCTGAAGAATGGAGCTGTGTGTGACAAACACTAAAGGAGCTTGGCCCATTTAAGCCTAGCAAAACCAAATGCAAGAGGGAATATGATCATTCCTGAGGTATTTATAGGACAATCTCACCGTAAGGGTCAACAGAGATAAATATAGCTAAGAACACACATAACCTAGAACTCAGAAAGGTTTGATCAGAACAGGGAGACTCTGAAATAACTTCTCTGTGGAAATACTGCTTTTAAGAGTGCAATTCAAATTTACCTATGTGACATCTAATATGGTTTTCAACCAAGAGAGCAGTCTAGGTCAGCCGGCCTACAAGCTCTCTGACCCTCTTCGCCTTATATAATAGCAAGATGTTACACCTCACATTGTTTTTAATAGTCGCTTGCCCCCACACTTTAGTTCCGTACCTGTGTGCCATCCTCTCTCTGAACATTTTCACTCAATTTTGAAGTACAAACACCATAAGGTAAAAATCACATTGATGTTTCTCTTGAGACAACAGCTGCTTCCTATTATGGTTTCTTTACCCTTACAAAATGCCCACTGAGCCTAATGGAGGTTTGACAAGAAAAGGAACAAACGAGGAACTAAAGAATTTGGTTAGCAGAGGGCTAGAGCAAAAGCCTACAAGCTTAGAGTCAGAGCCAGCACTGGGGCTTGGAAAAAAAAGCTGTGTGCTTGCATGTAGGAGTAAACTTTACTTATGTAAAAGCTCAGCTGTCCTCAATCCTGTTCAGCAGAAATATCCCTCTGCATCAGTTAGCAGCATGTGTAGTCTCTGGGCAGGATACAGGCAGGCAGCACCATGGCCAAGGAGGGCGTTATCTGCTGCAAGAGCTGCGACCATTTCCTGGGCAGCAAGGGCCAAGCGTGACACTGTCTTTGCCCATGGAGCTGCTCACCTTCAAGTCAGGTCAGATCCTAAGGGGCCACCTCAGTTCTACCAAGAGCTTCCAAGGAGAGGAAGGATCCCCACTGGCTAGTACATGTGATGGCCAAACGTGTAAGCAGGAAAACCGTCTGGGAAAACCCCTGCTCTCCCAGAGAGAAGCCAGACTGGGACAGAACCAGGTAGGGGTTTAGGCTCACTCGGGGAACAGAGTGAACAGAGAAGTATATTTGAGTAAGAACATGTCGTGTGAGACTTGTGCTGAGAAACAGAGGTATAGCCTATGAAGTCCATAGAGAAATTGCTCTGAGAAGCATTAGGACAACATTATCTGAGTATTTTCTCTACAGCCAACAACTTGCAGGTGGGCTCCTTCCCCCAGCAGATTCTTTCCTACTTTAAGTTACAATACAGATAGTAAATTAGCTTTTATTTCCTGTCACATTTATGAGGACCTAAAGGAACTATACCTGACCTCAGAAAATCTAATTTATTCATAAGACTCATACCAAGTATCACAAGTATGATTTATTTATAAGTATACTTGATCCGACATGCTTCCAAAATATGTTCCACTTCGCTCTTAAACATCTGCTTATTGGAAATCAATACATATAACAGGCCTGCACATTCCTATGGAAAGCCTGTTAGGCTTATTGAGAGATTTCTATTTCTATGTTAACATGTGTGCCACAGCCAAAGAAGCAGAAAAGGTGATAATGGGAAGACAGGGGCCAGTTGGGTAAATAGCACCAGTAAAACTGCCCTCCCTTCCGCATGTAGCTTCTCTCATATGGGAGACACAGTGTTTTTCTCCACTAAAAGACCTAGAACAAACTCATTGCCTGAAAGCCTCAGAGCTGCTGTCTGAGCATCGCTCTGAAAAAATGCAGAAAGACTCATGGACCAGATCAAGCTTCAACACTGTATGCTAGCTTGTTACTACATGGGAAATTCTCTTTATTTCTGCTTCTTTCCTTTCAAACCATCCCTGCTCAAGCATTTACCTTATGACTCGGGTCCCTCTAACTATTGCCAAGCTGTAGCACTTTGTGCTGGAGTTTATGAAGTTCGTGGAAACAGGTCACACCTTGTACTCTGCAAGACCAGCAGGACAAACTACACTGGATAAAGCAACCAGCCATGAGAGCAAACTGAGCACTTGTTCTCAGTCAAGGAGGAAATACTGTAAAACAAACAATTGCTACCATCCTGCTGCAGACACCCTCTTCTAAAAGCTCTTTGGTTAATTACTGTCACACAGGCAAAGGATGGCCTTAACCAACCTTCCCAAACCACTACATCTTTGCCCAGGGCAATGCAAGGTGGCATTGGCTGCAACTTTAGCTGGCTTCCTTTTCCAAAGCAGAAATTTCTAAGGATGTTTTAGGGCAATTACTACATTGTAATTTTCCATTCACTTAGAAAGTAGATGTGGGATATTGGTAGGACTTAGAAAAATGCTTGTTTCCTACAACACAATGCAATTCAGGAAGATTGTCCAGGCTCAAAACTACTATCAGAGGTGGGTCACCAATGACTTGCACCAAGTTTGTACCACTAGCACCACCTGGAGACTCACCCGGAGCTAGAAATTGCTCCTGAACACGCTGTTCAGAAACCACCCATCCTGACCAGGTTACACTCTGCAGCGCCAAGGCTTGGGACTGCTGGGAAATACTATGGTTAACACACCACAGTGCCCAGCTCAGCCTCACATTGGGTCAGCCGGGGACGTTTATGTTGTATTTGTTCTGGCCTTTGCAAGAAACAAAAATTCTTCAAAATAATTAATTGTCCTCAGCGGTAATTAATTTCCCCTAAGTAGTGAACTGAAATGACAGACCGATATTTCTACTTGAATCCTCGGGGAATATTGGGCTGCCTTGCTACCCTCCCTAAACCTGACAAAGTTAAAAATAGGAGGTTTAATATGCAGTCTGTAGGATTTTTTTTTTGCCTGTAAGGCAATCCCGAGGGACGCTTCAGCTGCAAGCTCAAAGTCCTGCTGTCCTAGAGAAGGCAGTGACATTTAGTTCCTTCTTGTGCAGTCCTGGCTCAACTAAATACTAGTAAGAACCAGCAAAAAAACAAACTTTGGCAACTAATACCACTGATAAGCTATGGCAGGAGCTTTTAGAGATGTGTGAAACCAGCTCCGGTTTACATTTCCATAAGCAACACAAGGAGACACGAGTAACAGCTCAGAGCAACTGGTCTTGCTTACAAGATAGAAGGAAGGAGTTTCACACTGAACAGGGGCAACATTTCTAAAAGCAGGATTTTACTATCTTTACCTTGGGCAAATAGGAGCAGTTAGTCCCTGCAGGCTGTTCTATTCTTCAGTGGTCTTCATTTGGCCCTAGAAAAGAAGTTGAGGCTTCTCTTCTGGGTCTCAAAGCTTGTTATAAATAACCTCTATTAGCCAGATACTTTTCTCTGTCATTCATGGTATCCTAAATAACTCATTCCTCCCAATAACTAACAGTTCACTAGGGTAATGATACACATTGTTTCTTTAACTGCAAAATTACAGCTGTAGTCACTTGGAGTGAGAAAAGGAAAAACAAGAATTCTCCCCACACTCGCAACCAACCACCAAGTCCTTCAAGCACGGGGGCTCCTTGTCTCAGGCATGCACCCAGTTTCTTCCTCCCTAACTTCCAGATCCCTTTCTAACCCATTTTTAGCTGTGGCAAGATGGCACAACCCCAATCGCTCCCATGGTGCCTGTGCCCACCTTGGCCCATGAGACTGAAGCACTGCCTATTGCTCTGCTCATGCCACCAGGTTCAAACACGCTTTCCTGACCAAAGCAGCTATCTCAGTGCCAGCACACATGCCCCATGCTGTGCAGACACATTTGTGCTGCCCCACAGTACTTCTCCAGTGCTCCACAGCACAAAGGAGCAACTATTACTCCTTTCCCAGAAAATAGCTGAAGATTTTTTTGCTCATTTAGGATCATTAATGAGTTTTGCCCATTGGGGCGTAACAAAACTTATCTACCTACAGGCAGAGAAACAAAAGGCTTTTACTATTCAAAAAGCATCTCCCATTCCAAGCTTTTCTTCAGCGTCTTTCCAGTGGTATCACGCTGCTACCAAAACCCTTACAAGTGATGAATTCAAGTTTCACTTATGCCTTAAGGCATAAGAGCAAGAAAGAGGAAAAAGCAATTTTGCTAAAGAAAGGGCCATTTGTGCCACTCCAACAGCTCTGCTTTGGTACAAACATCATGCTACCACAAGAGCCAAGTCTTCCTGCAAGTGGCACTTTGCTCTTCTGCCCTAATGACTCCAGCTCCCCAGCACACAGACAGGCTCTGCATCCTTCTGGTTTGTCAGAGCTGGCAGCTGGGGAAAAAGGAGAGTTTGTATTGCAGCTCTAGGGGCTCAGCACCTTTACTGCATCCACCCTGGAAGTCCTTCCTAAGAAACATGCATTAAATTCGAGCGCAGGTTTCCAACACCCTCAGAGCAGCGACGGTCTCTGCAAACCCAGCCCCAAGGCACTCGCTGCTGGCCACTGCTCAGGGGAATGACACTCGGCGAGCAGCCAGGAGCCACCAATGTCCCTTGCAAGCCCAGCAGCAGCTCTGCATCATTCACAAGTGCCCTGTGGCCAGAGCCAAATATGGTGCTCTGGGGGCATTTAAGTGTCACGCTTTCTGTATATTAGCATATGCTTCAGTCAAACCCTTTAGTCATCATTGCCAAATATGTTGAGCGTCATTAGAGCCCAAATTAACAAGTCTGAATGTACTGCCTTAGCTAACCAGAAAAAGAGGATATTTAAATAGCTAGAAACATAAAGCATCCCTTTTCTGATAGCAGAAATCACTTCTTGTGCAGCTAATAGCTGATTTACAACACCAGGTTAAAACGTGTATAGGGTAAAAATCTCTTGGTATTTATAAAATGGAAATTCTCCATTCCAGAGGGATGTTAGTTAAATGAACTAGCTCCACCCAGCTGAATGTGTAAATGCTAAGAAAAAAATCCATATTGAACAATGAAAAACAATTTTGGGTTAATTAACATTTGCGAGTCAAAGGCTGCCTGACAGGGTGGAGAGGGAGAGATGCAGCAGCATCACCAAGGTAATTCCAGAGCAAAGTGGCTTTTATCCAGGCTTTCTGCTATAAGCAGACTCGCAGTTTGCTTAACTGTAGCTGTAAGGGGCATAAACATTAAATTCTTGAGTAATTCCTTGTTCAGTATTACTCTTCCCAGGGCAAAAACAGTGGAGATATCTAGATGCACAGTTAGATGTTCATTTGTGTCCATTTCACACTGATGTGAACACAGAAATAGTCACACCTAATTTTACAGTGTGCAGCAACAAACACTTCCCCTGTCAGCACCAGACACATTGGTGCTGCTGCAGTGCCTTGCTTGCAATACCCTGCCTTGCAGAACTGAAGTCTCCAACACCGCTGCTAACAGCCCAGGTCGCTACCCTTTGACTGGAGGAAAAGGCAACCCCAGCAGCACAAGCCCTTCACCTCTCCATGCAGAGCAGTGACACCTGGAAGTAACCAGTTTGAGTGTGCACAAAGCAAAAACCCAGCAATACAAACAGTGCAGCAACAGCTGGTCTTGCAGTTGATTCCCACACTAATGAAGTTAAAGTTCACTCCCATCATCTTCTGTCACTCAGAGTGGCAGGCAGCTGAGGAAGCACTTGGAGTTTTCCATACATCAGCTTAAAAATGTATGCAGTTATTTTGCTATTAAGCATTATGTCCCCTACTATTACTTGTGATCCAATCCAGCCTTCAGTTCCCCCTATAGTCCCAAGTGTGGAAAGCCTGGCTTTGAAGAGTTTGTAAAGGAAGTTGTATACAAAATTGAAATGCACAAATTATCTGGTAGAGACCAAGGAGCTCCCTTTTTAATATAATTTTACAAAAAATATTATAAAGCTTCCTGTTGGATAACATGTACACAAAGCACTTGCACATGACTGGCTCTACCTCATCCTTATATCATATAAAGTCACTGTTGTGTGCAAAGGGGCACTCAAGGTTGCAGTTCTGCAGGTTTAAGCCACCTTAGCAGAAGTGCAAAATAAAAGCTAAGATGAACATGGATAAACTGCCAGGCAAAAGGAAAAGACTCCCACACTTGAAGCACGATTCCCATTGCCCAGCAAGCCTCAGCTACCTGCACTGCAACCATTGAAAGGCAAACTGGACTCTGGATCTAGCAATGTTTGCACCAGAGGGGCAACGGCAGCAAGGAGCATGAACACACAGGACTGGAGGACTTTAAGGCACCTTTCAATTTGACCCTCAAAATGCTGAGCTCTGGATGCTATTTGCATCAGCAGGCAAGCAAGCCAAGAGCAAAACGTGCCTGATCTTTCAGACTGGAGCTGAAGTGGGCTGGCATTCAACAGCACATCGCGCCAACGTTTCTTCCAACACCAAACTGGTACGCATCCTTCAAACATGGGCTGCTCAGGGAACAGGCTGAACACTGCAGTGTCTTAATTTTATCTTCCAGCACAGCTCAAGATAGTAACCAGTTATTGGCTCTACGTTACAAGCACAGACAGAAGTTTTGATCTGCCTTAGGCCCATTTTCAACTTTCTGCCTGCCAGAATTGGTTACTCAAGTCAAATTCTAACAGCCTGAGGAAAAGACTGGGGCACATGAGTGTCTCTGATGATTTAATTCAGCTGAGCACTGAACTCATCAGGACTGTCCTAACTACATGCATTACTTCTGATTCTGAAAGACAAAAGCACAAGCCCAACACTCCAAAAGATAGAAACTTGTCTTCAGGTCAAGAAATGAAACAAAAAAGACAAATAGTCTTTATATAAAAAGATTAGTTTCAGGATTTTCTGACCTATGGACAGGGCACAGAGGACTCTTCTATAGATGTGACTTCATCATAGTGACTTCATAACAGTGACTTCATCATAGTCTTTCACAAATAGGTCAGTCAAGAGAGTGGTTTTGATTCAAGCTTGCTATGCAGTTTGTTCTGTGCACCCCAGCCCAGGGCTTGCTCCTTGCTCATACCTGCTCCCCAGGCAGCTATGCAAGCACAGAGAGGATATCCTCAGCATTTCTCATGTCCTGCTCCCATCACAGGCAGAAGCTCCAGAAGAAAAATCATTCTGCTTTAATTTCTTTCCCCTCTCCAACCCCATTCCCTACCTTATTTCTCCTACTGATTGGAGAGGATATTGAGAGCCTTGTCATGCTGCTGCGAGGGAAGCTCTAACAGGAGCCAGATGCAGAAGCAGCATCAGGCCAAGATTTTTCTTCAGAAATGCCAACATTTTTATGGGCTAAAGACAGATATGCTCGCTTGCCTTGCTCAGCTATCTTCCAATCACTGCAACTAGTTTGTCTCCCATACATGTAAGGGCTTCAACTGTTTGGCTATCTGCAGACAGAGCCCTATTTCAAGAACTGCAGTGTTACTGCTGGTGGCCAACCACTCCTCACAAGAGCCCTTCTCTAATTGTTGGCCTGCAGCAAAGGAGATCTCAAGCAGAACTGCAGCATCTGAAATGGGAGGCATTGCTCTCCTTGCTGCCAAGGACACAGATGTCACCAGCCTGGCAGCCTGCATAAACCTGAGCTGAGTGGCAGCATTTTGCATGCACGTCAAAAGAGAAGGAGGAGTGGCCTCTGCAGGTTGCAAGCTTTGAAAGTCTGCCAAAATATCCCCCAAACATTGCAAAGCAACAAGGAGGAACTGGAAACACACAGATGCTGCTGTTTGAAGGCTGCAGTCTATTCATAGTGCACTAGCTGGCTAGTAGCATTCCTTGTGACATAACTGTCATCTCATTATAAGAGCAAAAGCAGCAGATTATACAGTCTTATTGAGTCCTCACAGCCTGCAAGAACACTCCAAGTTTATGAACCTGTGATCCTGAACAAAATTATTAACCAAGACAGCATAACTGCCCCCTGGCCAATGCTGAGGAAAACAGCAACTCGTACTTCTGCAAATAAAACTGAAAGCTGTTCATTTGTTAGGGTGGTTATCTTTAGTTTGGAAGAGTGGTTCTTAAGCTTTTTTGGATTTCTCAGTTGCAGTACACTTTAATTAGTTTAGCTCAACCAACAAAGAGCAGAAGTTGAGCAACAAGGGTCTGCACATAAAAGCATTGGAAATTGCTGGCTAGCTAATACTGTCTAAGCAGACATTGCAATCTGCCTGTCAGACTTATTAGAGAGTAGTATTGTGCTCTGTGTATTACATTACTATTATTGTATTTTCCAGGAGAATGAATTATCCACTGGTAATGATTTCACATGGGTAAATGAGGCTGCTGGGCTCGCCTCATTAGCATCTTGTCTTCAGCTACCAGCATTTAAATTAGAGATTCTCCTGGACCATATGAAATGGCAAGTGTTTACTTAAGTGTTTTTACCAACCTGACAACACAAGTGCTTCTGCATCCTGCTTTTTCCCCCCCTTCTACTCTCAGTTGAGGCATGCAGAAGCTGTAGAAACAGGAGAATTTTAACAGGAAAGGCCTCAGGAGAGGCCAGCTCCTTGCAGAGGAAGAATTTTGACCCCACAACACTGTTGTTATCTCCTGATTACATGGTATACAGGGCTTCTTACCAGGGCAGTGATGCTTTATGTTTTCATCTCTTGAGCAAGAAAAAAAACCACTTTGAAATAGATCAAATAACTATTTTTCAATCTTTCCTTGTAGAAGGCAGCAAGTAGCCATGAAACTGCCCTGCAAGCACCTTAGGGACTTCCCCCCTAAAGGACACACACTCACTTGTGCCCTGAGCTTACATTACCCTCTCATCCTGGGCAGAAGCTCCTGCTCCGCTGCCTTCTTCCTGCTGTCAAACACTGTCCCAGGCAACAGTTGCTAGGAAGTGCATCACAGTAGACACCTGCATCACAAAGAGCCCATGAACAGCCCAGTGTGAGGCGAGATGCAGACAGGACAGGGCTGCGTCTATGCACAGGGACAACGCAAGCAAAGACAGAATAGACAGGCTGAGCACCAGGCAAGGACTTGCAGCATTTAAAAGTGTGACCAGAAGCCAAAGACTCAGCAGCAAAATGGTCACAGGGGAAAACACACTTGAACCACCACTCCAAACAAAACTGGCTGCATGTCCTCTAACAACCTGACTAGCAGTAGATGGTAGGGAAGCTCATCCTTCCATTCAGGCTCTATCTGTAAGACTTTCACTATGTCTAACCGTTCATGTTTACATGGAAAAAGTAAAACTGCACTAAGAGTGGACGCAGAGAAAGGCAGGTCATGCTAGGATGTGATGTAATGTGAAACCTAAATGTGATGCAATCCAACAGGCTGCTGGTGAGAACAGGAACTGCCAACAGAAATACAGGCATATGGCAGAATCCAGTTCCTGGAATGACTGATTAGACATTAAACTCCTTTTAAAGAATAATTTAAATTCATTGCTTTAAGTCCCTTCTGCTTAATTAGCAAAAGAGTAAGCTGTATATACAGCTAGATTAGAAAATGAAAACCCCTTTTATACAGAAAATGTGAAATAGTGCTAGCTCTTTCATGATTGCATAAACTTAACTCTTCAAAGGCAATATGCATTGGGCAAGTAGCAGGGGTATTCCTGCCCCCCATCTCATGCTTGCTGTGCTGTCGGCTGATGATAGCAGCAGTACAGCCATCTATGGTACAGCATCAACTGTAGTGGATGTGCACACAGGAGTGATAACCAACCTAACTGTTTCACTATCACCACATTGGGAAGGCTCTCAAAGAACACTCCAAACTTATTTGTACCTAGCACCTTCATAACTGCAGTTTATGAAAGCCTTTTCAAGTGAAAGGGACCCAGACAAGATGAAGTGACACAAGCATAGAAGACCTGAGGAAGCTCCACTTAGATGGAGAGTGAGGGCTACTCTCTTGGACACTTAATTCAAATCTCAGACTCCATAAGCTTTACCAATGAGGCTGACCCACAAGTTGTGCAGGAGTAAATCAATTGGTCTTTAGTTCCTAGTAAAAATTTTAAAATCACTTGAGAGAAACTGGACACTCAATGTTTAAAGGTTTGAGCTCCAGACAATTCAAGGAACAGGGATGGAAGACTCTGTGCAGCAGATCCACTTTGTTAATAAAACAATCAGATATCTAGCTTTCCAATCATACTTAGTCTGGCGAATATTCTGCTGCTCACTCAAAAGGGCAGATGGCAGAAAGCAGCTTCATGTAGGGAATAGTTTGTCATTGAGGACAGGTTTCCTTCTTCCACATCATCCTTCTAGCTCAAGGATCCACCTTATCCAACACTTAGACATTCCCCAAGAATGCTTGTATTCAGGTACAAACCAAATTCCAAGTTTTCACAAAATTACAGCATTCATTAGCCAATTAAGAATCATTCCAAGTCCAAAGTTGGCATAGTTATGCAGTAACAGACTGTTCTACAAAGCTGTAAAGTCAAAGACAAATTCAGGTCAAGTTCCCAAGAACAGCACAGACTCTGCAAAACACTGCATGCTGCAAGGTCTGTCCACAACAGCATCTTCAAGCAGCTGTGTGTGCCCACAGCCACATGCAGTTCACTGTCATGGGCCTCATGGAATTAGCCTTTAGAGGCCCATAAAGGATTTCTGTGTCCAAACATTATGCAGAACCAACACATGTCTTGGCCACGGTATGTCAGCAACCTCAGTAGCTCCAATAGCTCTTCAGATAAATTGGACCATTTTCTATTAAATGCTCCTAAATCAAGCAGAGGAAAAAAAATATTTGCCAAACCTAGCCCTAGTCAGCCCTAAGCTTAAGGATGGGCAGCTCATCAGCCAAGTTCAAACACCTACACATCCACCCTGAGAACCTGGTAGCCCCAAGCAGACCCCTGCACTCCTTGGGGTAAGTACCCCTCATAGCAGGGAGGGCTCCCAAAACCAGAGACCTGACATCACAACAGCACTGCACAAGTACCTTATGGACATCAACTACCTCAGATAATGGAAAACCCTTCATCAGCAGCAATCAACCCTTCAAAAGTAATTAGCTTTACCACGTTACCAGGAACACAAGAAATAGTGTGTACGGTAGGAGATACTGCACTCAGACTGGAGGAAAGAAAAAAGAGATTTGTTTGCAGCTGATAATTGTTCTGTGCCCTATCTTTGCATAAGCAGCTACAGTTATTAGTCTGTAAATTTCAACATCAAATACCAAGATAACTAAATAGACAAAGGCAAGGTCAGATAGAGAAAATAATTTCATTTTTTACACTGCATTAATTTTTTTTCCAGATGAGACCTCTCCCTTCTTCAACTGCTGTTAGGGACATACATATTTTAAGCAAGTCCCACTGGCCATATATGCCAGAGTGCAGCATAACAAAAAAATAATTGTTTTTAAGAACAATTACACTCACTTCAAATTTGCTAAGATAGCAGTTTGCACAGATGAGAAGTCAAACAAGACCCTGTAGTCTGAATTTAATTCACCGTGATGAGTCCTCCTCTGGATTCTTCTCTATGAAGAGCAAAGCTACTCTGTGCCAGAGGTGAGCCCTAGCTATCACTATCTGTATCTGTGGATCAAAGCAGCGCTGTGGAAGAAAGCCCTTTTGATGATGAACTCTGTTCATGGGAGAACAGCTGAAAAATTCTCTGGGGCATATGCTCATCTGTGGAGTTCAGGGCAGGAGAATAGTCTTAATCTGGAGAAAAAAAACCAATCTTCAGACAAGAAAGCATCCATTATAAAATGGAAGAGGAATTTGCCTCTGTTAAAGACAAAGCTTTAAATTCCTCAAAAATATAGTAAAAGGAGGAACACAAGAAGAAACAGATTCCAAACCTTCCTGTGAAATGAGCGATTAGAAACACTGACTTTCAGAATACTAACATACTTTCACATTTTGGAGTGCAGTCTGCATCTGGGATCATGTCAGGTCAAAAAACATTAGCACATCTTTAACATAGGGTAGCCTGGTTTTCTTACCTTTTCAAGAATGACTTGGGTACTCAAAATCATTTCCTTATGTTATTCTCTGAGTACAGGATGGGTAGCTTACAAAAACACTTCCCTTCATAGTCTCCTGCAGCTAGTTTTCATTGAGCTTAGGTCCAGTTTCACAAGGAATTATCAATGACTTAGAAACACAGCAGAGCTTGGGGTTGCAAGAGTCAAACTTCCTCGTCATAGTCAGCATAAGGCTGTGGAGTGAAAGTCCTGACGACACGCAAATCTCCTGCTCTATCCTGAGGGATTAAGAGCTTGCATCACGCCTCAAGTCAGCTGCTCTGCTGGCACGACATGTATCCTCCGAGCTGATCACTGCTCCAGCAGCGGAGTCCTTTGGAGCTCGTCTTTGGACAGCTTCATGGCACCAAAGATATAGCAGCACTGAGACTGGAAACGTCATAAAAACATGACTGCTCCCCCCTCCTAAAGCCAGGCAGCACAGCCAAACTACATAGGGTTGACAACTAGCATCTCATGTACCCTGTATGCACCACCCAGACTCTCACTCTGCTCAAAAGCCAGAAGCAAACACCCTCATGAGTGCAAGTGTGTTTTCAACATAATAATTACAACAGAAGTCCAGGTCTTTACCAAGTTTATGTGTAGTTTCTGAAGTTTCTTAGAAGTCATCATCATGCACAGGCATTACACTCAATGAGATCACTGAGATATATTTCAAGACTTGAATTGGCTACACTAAGTTTAAAGCCTGAAGCTATTTCTCTGTCCAGTAAAGAATGCTGTTCTTCACAGAAAGTGGAGATCCTGCCACTGCTTTAATTAAAGACTTCATTGCCAAGCCAGGACACAGCACAGCCTACTTCCTCCATGACTCCTTTGGATATGTACAGTATGAGAAGAGATGAAGCAACATGAAAGGTAACAAAAATCCTGTCCAGCGCTTCCACCTGCACTAGACTGCAATTTAAAGCATCAGCCCTTAACCATTCCTAATTTGAGACTCTTTTCCAAAGGACGTCTTCCCTTTTGTGAGAACAGCATGTGCTTGGCAACACCTGCATCTGCTGCTACTCTCAAGGGTTCTGACTTGCATGTGCACCTTACTAGCTAGGCTGACAAGGACTATATTTCATATATATTTACTGATTAACAGCTATATTAAAGCAGAGCACCAGTTGGAAATATACATACCAGTGATACAGCACAACCCACTCCACAGATCCTTTCCAGTGCCATGCACAAACATTTAGATTTCTCAGACTAGGACATTGACTTGCAGCTAACCTTCAGCAGCTCCAAACAGGTTAAGAAATGGACGGATGCAATTACTGAACACCTTTTATTTCCACTGAGCAATTCAGATGAAGAATTAAAATGAGAGAAAATCTCATGTGACTTTGAACACTTGCTTAATTTGGGAACAACTTTGTTCCACATTGACCATCTCTGTACAGTTATTACCTGGTGTGACAGTACACATCTTCATCCCCAAGTCACAGGGCACAGCAAGAACTCAAGATGTGATGCTGGCCAATACTCCACACTGCAATCACATGAATGTTGTATAAACCTTCAGTCATGAAGGAGAGGCTAACAGCAGAAGCAGCAATCCCTAAAAGAACTCTTTGAAATGCAGAGTACAGAAAAGACTGCAGAAAGGCTAGCTTCTTAGATGCATTTATGTCTCATTTTTATATCAAGGTCATAAATTGGACACTTCCCACCCTCAAAGGAAAGTCTTCTTAAAAGATTTACTGTTTTGTTTCCTCAAGTCAGCTGATTTTTCTTGAAATAATCCCATTAATTGAATGCCATGCAAGCCATCAAGGAATTATTTCTCTCCTTAAATGTCTGAGATACCAAGGCAGGGCAAGCCAGCCAACCGATAAAACCCTGTGTACATGCCATGAGCTCACACTCAGTACAGAATAACCTGAATCAGATCAACTTTCCCTGAAAAAAGGCTGAAAGGGTCTGAACTGCTTTGCATTTGCTTGTCTGTCTCCAAAGAACAAACTTGGGTAAATATACAGATTAGATGATTCTTGATGTTTATCTAATCCATTTATGCACACAAGTGAGTTCAATCTATACCCATTTTAGGAGGTACTGTATTCATTATTCTGTCCCCATGAAACAATCTTAAAAAACTTCTAGACATTAACTATGAAAGGTGCTTTAGTAATGCACATGTTCACAAGAAATTTGCATCTCCACAAGCCTAACACTGACAGCTTTTGGAACTTGCATAGGAAGAAATGCAGGTAAGTGTACCTACAGAAATGCAGGTAAGTGCAAAGATGAATCAAACAGGCTAAGTAATGTACATTTTTTGAAGATATTTAATATTATTCTATTATTATTTCAGTCACATCCACACTGTAGCATGACAAAAATGAGTTAATATTCCTTTTTTGTACAAGCAGAAAGTAGCTAGGTGGTACATGCCTGTATTCTAATACCAGTTCTGTACTCTTTACTTCATCAACAACAAATGGTAGCTAATGAAGCAGAATCTAAACTCAGCCAGTCTGCAGGATGCACCACAATTTTAAGAGAACATCGTGAATTAACGGTGTCAACTTAAAACACAGCTTTGACACGTGGAGCTTGCAGCAACTGGAACAAAATTGCTAGTGTGCCAAATATTTTAAAAGGTAGATAGAAAACACAATCTCCAATATGATAAAATTATCTTGTATAAGCTGGTACCTCTGCAGAATAGGTAGTGTCTAATATTACTGACTTAAATATTTAATAAATACAAAATAGCAATTAAACAATTTTAGTCTTTCTTATAAAGTGATATCCTTTTTCATACAAAATTTGACTTTGCTGTACGTGATGATTTAAGACATGTATTCATGAATTGAAAAAGATAACTGTTCTAAACATCACTAAACAATCATCACAGGTATTCAAGATGACTTGACAGAAGCTGGTCCCTGGCCCTAAATTGTTAGCACTAAGTTAAATGAGTGGACAAGAACCTAAAATTACTACTCATCAAGTTTCAAGATGGCATTAGCAGTGCAGTGTTGTTGTTAAATAAAATAGAATTGATGCACATCTGCACAGCTAAATAAGCTTTAAGATGGTATAGACTTTAGTACTGCCACACAGTGGAGAAGGGGAAGGTAAAACAAAAAGATGTACCATATGATCCAGCAAACTACAATAAGCCAAAATTATGACAACTTCCAAGCTTGCAAATCAAGAAGGATATTAAAAAATTGGGCAAAGTGCAAAGAACCACCAAGATAACGATTAAAGGACCACAAAGCTGGCTTTAGAGAAAGGCTCCAGAAGCACCATCTGTTTTACTTAATGAGGGAAGGTTAATATGACAATCTGACCACACAGTTTGCAAGTACCTACATAAAAAAAATTTTTGATCAAAGAACTTTGTCCTTTAGCAAATAAGGTCTAAAATGAAGCAATACAGGGCTGAACAAATGCTGATCCAAAATAATGCATGTTTATAATTAAAAATATCACTTAAAGCTGATATTGACCCTATTGTTATAATAGCGATCACTATCAGTAAGGTTGAATTCACAGCAGCAAAGGCCATCATGGATTCTCCATCACACATTTGATTCACAATGTAGCAACATTTTCCTTCTTAGATGTGACTTTCTAGATAAAATAGGAATTTGAAGCACTCCAGGGAATTTCACAGTACAGACTTCTCATGAGCTGCTCTGTGTGTCCCCCAAGACCCCTAGAATAGGAGCACTGCTCTGAGACTGGGACTGTGGATGTCACTGGGGACGGGATGCGTCATTCCAGCAGCAATCCGCATGAAGCTGGAGCCCAAAGCACCTGCATCTCTGTTCTTTCACAGGCTGGCCAACATCCCCCTGCCACACTATTTAGCACAGCACATCAGATACAGTATCTCATTCCTTGGTGTCTCAAGATATGACTGCTGGGCCCTGGACACATGCATTCCAACAGCACCCAAACCCTGTGGTGCTTCAGTCAAGATCCCATTCTACAGGGACCGGGAGTCATATCTCAGCTAGGGGCCCCCATTAATTCCCAGTGCTGATCAGCTATTTTTGGCTTAATAGGCTGTGTGGATAGGTTACGTCAGAGCTCCTGGTGAGCTCTTAGGACGAATACAGTCCATCCGCAAGCTTGGCCAGCATATTTGATAGCTGCCTTGAAAACATCCTGCCAGTGTTAAGGAATGTAGGACTACACGCTGTCGAGGTTAAATCTGGTAAGCAGCTCCAGGCCTGTCTGCCACTGCCCTCAGTCAGGGTCTTTTCCAAGAGTCAGGAACAGGAATACAGCAGCAGGGAGCATTTATTTCACAAATACCTTAATTTCAGGGAGTCCAGGGGACATGAGAGGTATCCTGGGATGCCCCACTTCAAAACCCATTTCTTGCATTCCACACATGACAGCATTCACTGGATCCCATCTTCCACCATGGCTCTATTCCTCTTCCATCCCTCACATTTATAGCATAAATCAACACTTCCTTCTTGCACTTTAGATATAGACACCATCTGTAAGGGGAGCGCAACTACACAGATGTTTGCCAATGCCCTAGACCAGACCGCCCCACAAGCAGCTGCTGGTGAATTTCTCAAGATGAGGGCCTAGAAGCAGGATGGAAGAGGGGCTTTAACTAGAAGCAGAAGCAACCTACAGAACTGACAGCCAGCAGTGGGCTGGCTATACCTTAATTCAAGAGCCAGACTGCAGGAATGGCCGCAGGGAGCTTAACCCCAGACTGGGTGGGCTGCTTCATGTGACAGTTTCTGCAGGAAGGGCTCTGCTGAAGGACTCACAGCTTAGTCCCTCTGCAGCACCAGCTGCTCTGCTCCTGCTATTCCTGCATGGAGCTGCTAATGTTTTTGGAGCAGGAGGGAGCCCAGCCCCTTCTGGCAACACAGGCACCTCATGTAAATTCATTGAATAAATGCAGTCATTTCTCTCAGCTGATCTAGCCCCACGTGCATGTGCTGAAACTGTGCCAGACCCTCAACGCAGCCAACTCTCCCACAGTTCATCACTCCTGAAGGTGAAACTGTTCGTCACCCTCATCAGCATTTTTCCCCTTTCCTGCTCATCCTCTGCCTTCTCCAAACTGCCAACGGTGAAAATCCTGGCCCTCTCACCTCATGAGATCTCTGCTTTTCACCAGTCAAGATGTTACCTGGACAGAGCCTTGAAAAAGACCTTGAAGATTCAAAATGCTTTACAAAAAGTTATTTTAAGCTGAGGAAAAACTGCATTTCCTGCAGCAGTCTCTAGAGCCCTTGAGTTGCTTCAGACTTAAAACAAATGCACAAAAGCCCTGTTTCTGTCTCCTTACTAAGGCTCCATGGTAGCTGTGGCCCACAAAGATGTTTCCCAAACACCAGGAGATATAAATAACTAGAAACAGAACTGGAGCATCCTCCCCGAGTCCTCATCCTGGGTTTCAGCTTCTGCGACCGACCCACGTGAGATTGTCAGTCATACAAAGCAGCATAGCCTGCAGCTCTTCATGGAAAAGGAAATTTATGCTGGATGCATTTGAGCTAGCCTCCTTTAGTCTGAGTTTCTGGGACGTAACTACCATCATTGAGTCCAGTCCAGCCTGAAGGAAGGACTGGAGCAAATGCAGGAGGCCACCTCTGAATGCTACGCTCCTAAGAGAGCAGGCTACATTTTGATCACGTCAGTCTGCAGCCAGTACTGACTTTTACACACATACAGCTCCATACTTGCTTAGATATATGCAGTATTGTCTTTAATTTGGGCATCATATAGGTGTGCACCACTCCACATATGGCTCCCTCCACATGCTTTAGGCTCAGATGGGACACGCTTGTGTAACTGCTTACCATAAGATAAAAGAGTAGACACAGGTGACTGCCCCCAACACCTCTCTGGAGTGGAAAAACACTTGCCCAGACATCTCTCAAGTCAAGCTAGAGCTGGCAACAGTCCTGTCCTCATATTTGACAGGGACAACTCAACACATCAGGTAAGAGGCCCAGCCTTGACAGCTGCCACAATACCCATTTGAGGCCAACAATCCACCCCAGTGCTTCTCCTAAAAGCCTGGAGATCTGTGGCTGCAATTGCACTTAACTTCGAAAGCTAAATACATCCAGTAAAAGAGCAAAGGTTGAAATGCAGCACTCTGAAAATAGATGCACACCCACACTGAAGTGCAGTGAAAAGAGCCACCACAGCAAAGACCCTCCGCAATTATTTTTAAGGTTCCTTTTACAACATCCCCCATGCCTTCCCCTATGTTAACAGGTCTGAAAGCACTGCTGGCACTAGAGCCTTGGCAGACAT
Organism: Eudromia elegans; assembly: GCA_003342815.1. Taxonomy (NCBI): domain Eukaryota; kingdom Metazoa; phylum Chordata; class Aves; order Tinamiformes; family Tinamidae; genus Eudromia; species Eudromia elegans. The sequence continues at coordinate 12,909,384 of PTEX01000002.1, forward strand.
TTATCACCAATCACTCTTCCAATAAGTTAGTGAGGGCACCTGCAGACACATGCACAAACGTCAAGGCAAGAGAGGCCCTGATCCCTAGTTCAAAGCTTTTGTGAGGCTTGGAAGCTTAGACCTAGATTTCCTTCCCTACTATGAGCTATTTAAAGACTGCTAACTTAAAATGGAAAATGACTTTTTTCTTAAAAGTATTAGCTAAAAATGACAACAGAAAGCTCCAGCTGCCCTGCACAATGAGCCAACACATCAAGACAACTAAAACGCAGCTTTTCTGCGCTCAGCTTTCCAGCAGACTCCAGCAGGAGAACCCTCTTCAATGTCTCCTTCCTGCTTCTTACCTCTTCTTTATAGCCCCATCTAGCATTAGTTCAGCACTGCCACTTCATCCTGGTAGACCATGGGTCTGCCGGGGGGAACCGCAGAGTTTTATCCCTTCTGCACACCATAACGTGCACGCAACTAACCTGTAGCTTGCAGCCGTCCTTTTCCCAGGGAGACAGATGCTGAGCACAGCCAAAGCTACCAGGGAAGACAGGCCAGGGTTTCCATGGTTATGAGTGCTCGAGCTTCCTGCTTTGGGAAGGATGCAAAGCACCAACCACTCAGAGAGGCAGAGACACGGCCGGGCTCGCAGGCAGCTGCGTGACACCGCTCTTCACGTACAACATGCAGGCACCAACAAAGAGCTTTTTGTGACAGCCTGGAGATCTGTGGCCTTAAACAGCACTGGTGCTTTATACATATTCTAGTGAACTTGTGCTGTGACAGTATTTGCAGTTCATGTACCAGAGGCAAGGCTTTTTTTCCCTGACTTTTGTTCACCTGAGCTTGCCTCACTAGCCCCTTAAAGGGGTCAGTGCTACAGGATAGAACATTTATTACTGCAGGGAGCAGCCTATCAATTCACGAGCTGCTTATACCACAGGAGGTATGACACAGGTGCAAGCTGCTCTGAGCATAAATAGAAAGCTTGTGCTTGAATACCCTTGGAAGGCAGAATTTGCAAGCATAAGTTTGTAAGTCTGTCCCATTAAATTCAAAGGTTGGGGTTCAGTGCTGTAAAAATGCACATATGCAAAGACGCAAACCCAATCCCCCACCAGCCAGACCATAACACACTTTCCTTCCTCAGGCCATCCTCAAAGTCAAACATCTTCCACCAAAAGCCTGTGCTGTTTCAAACTTAAATGCTGACGAGGTGACAGATGTCAATATATCAGAAAAATGACACATCCGAAGAGCCCCTCACACTGAAGAGTAACAACTCTCTAGGGCACTAAGAATCACAGCACTAATCTCACTGAAGGTGCTAGAATAGCATCACAACCATGTTAATTCCTAGACAGATATGTGTGGGTATACATATATATATGTGTTTATTTAGAGCAGAAAAGTGATCTCAGGCTTATTTGGGGAAGGTAGTTTTTCCAGGCCAGAGATAGACAAGGAATCAGTGACTTACTTGCCCAACATGGTAGAGCTGCTCTTTACATGAGAGCTACTGAAAGGTATCCAGATTGGCCTAGAGACATCAAAAGTGTGTGTTCCCATCTCCTCTACCAGCCACCCTTGCCACTGCCCAGCAAACCAGCAAGCAGGACTGCTTGCAAATGAGGAAAGGTTGGAGTCTTCTTGATTACTTCTACAAAGAGCTATATATCAGACTAAAAGGAGAGAACTGCTCAATTTATCAGATATTTCAATATAAGCCAAGTAATTTGCTAGTAAGTAGTAGCTCAAAAACATCAGAAAACCCTGTGAAACAAGGGAAAGGATTTATTGATGACAAAACTGTTAACGCCCATCTTGTTGGTTGAGTAATGTTAAACAATGTTAAGTTTCAAAACTGACCTGGCAAACTGTAAGCGGATTTGAAAACATGCACAAGGAAGAAAGCTGATCCGTAACACTGATAAACCTTGGTTGGGAGTGCTGGTATCTTCATTTCCATTTTTTAACACGCACTGTGACAGGTAGTTAAGTCCCTCAAATCATTCCCCAGAAATACCACTGTCATGGAGCAAGAGAGTGATGGAACAAAGGTCTACAGGAGTGGAGCACATATCACAGAACCAGCACTCTCACCAGACCCTATCCAGCTGCCCTGCACAACAGCCAAGGTACAGTCTGTGACTGCAGATGGAAGGGGAACCCAGCCCTCCACAGCAAAGCCTTGCCTTCAGATGCCCTTCAGCTAAGAGCTAAACAACTCCAGAAACCAGCAAGCACCCCAGTCTCCACACATGCATCTCTCCCACCAGCAAGGCTCACACATGTTGGACAGCCCCCACAGCAGCAGGGCATTTACAGTGCACCTCATCTATGCAGCAACGAAGCACAGACCACCATTTCACACGAGTCAATGTTCAAACAACAGCCCTAGGAGCATGGCATAGGTATATTCAAGTGCTGAAGCACTAGAATCATCCTGGAGCTCTAACTCAATTTGGATTCCAGGATAAGCCTGTTTGTCTTCATTTGCCCTCAGGACCAAATGCCACAGACTATACCCAGGGAGCTGAGTTCCACCCTTTGCTTTTCAAAGGCAGCAACAAGGAAAGTACCCAGAGCTTGAATTAATACTGCCTACTGAGAAATGGATCACACAGAAGACATGCTACAAGAACATTCCCCTATCCACACTGGCTTCTGATCAGTTTAAAGAGGCAACTTAACCCTCAGCCAGGTTCTCAGACTTGTATGAGAGATCTTGTCACCCAAGTGCATTGTTTAATCAAACAGGATAGCCTTACACGACTTAACAAATCATTTCTTCTAACATACTGTTTCTCAAAGGAAGTACACATTATCAAACAGTCTTTATCTTCATTCTTTCCAGATGTTAAGGCATTCCCACTTGTTCACTGCTTTTCAATATTATATGATTGGAGACTGGACAGCAACTAGTATTATGAACATTAAGCAGAGCTCTTAAACCCATGTCTTCTACACAGAGCCAAAATGAAACACTCACCTATTGAAAGCTGTTTAAATCTCAAGTCAAAACAAAACTAAAAACTCAGATGTATCTTACTTCCTGAATTAAGTACAGGCTTTTCAACAAAATTACTAAATTGGTATGATCCATAAGGAACTGAACACCAGGAAAGCAAGATTATCCTTTTACAAATTAAATCCCCATATACATAGGATACACAGAGGTAAGTAGGATATCCTCTTAAAAGCCCTTTTACACAATATACCAAGCACGGCTAACATTAGGATACTTCTATGTCCTTATGTTTCTATTCAACTCTCGGGATCTCACCAATTGAAGAGTTGCCTCCTGAAGAACACCCTCTTACCTCTAAGCCACCAAAGAGCATAAACACCTACCTCTGGAAAAAATATACAGTTGAGTAATATAACTGTTCCTCTGGACTCCCTAATTTACCAGCAGTATTTCTACACCCCCCTCCGCTCCCCTTTATTTGAAGCTGGAATTCAAAGGCTGGCTTTTAAGCTCTGGTTATGCCTTCACAAGCAGAAGTCAGAGAGCACTGGCTCCACTTTGCCACCCAGAACAAAAGCAGGTCTCCATCCCTAGGGCACTCCAGTTCCCTGTGTCAGTGTTACTGCCCTTCAGGGTATGGGGACAGTAGTAAGCAGCCAAAAGCTTGAGGGAAGACATTGAACTTGCATTCATAAGGGCTGCAGTATTCCTATCACTGAAGATGCTGGCAGCTGGAGAGGTGCAGAGAACACAGTCAGGAGACCCACCTTTGTCAGCTCTGCAAAAAATTCCAAGAGCTGCAGAGAACTAACACCTCTGTGTACTGAGACAGTTACATAATTATGTCTTGTATAAGGGAACAATTAAGCTCTTCAAAGGTCCCTAAAACATGAAGATTAGTAAATGCTGGAAAACAGCGAGCTCACCTTCCAACTATTCCTCTATGCCAAGAGAGGGCAGTACTACCACCTTCTCCAAAGCAAAAGTCATCCACTTAGGAACCAGGTCCACAGATCCTTCTTCCTGGAGGATTCTTCCCTCAGGCCTCCTTCATTACTACCATTAAGAAACCTCTTTTAGATTTTTAAGTATGAAAAAAAACTTAGTTCAGACATTCTCAAAGCAGTGACAAAAGCATCATCCTGAACATCCTGACATTTGAACCAATCCAAAACATTAAAGGAAATCATATTAATTCATCTGCCTTGCCCTATTTACACTGCAACTACTAGCTTCCTGCAACTTGTGGTTCAGGCCTCCATTCTTTTATGTGGTAATGTCCCTGCAGAAGTAGATCTTCCATGATGCAACACATACACATAAACACCAGGACACTCTGTGAATTTGCTGGTATACTAGCTTGGAGCATGACAGAAAAGGTGCTTTATTGCTAACTGTTAATATATCTGTTAATCTAGCACTTTAGAAGGTGACCTTGAGCAAGTTGCTTCTATTCAGCACCTCATTTTCTTCCTTGCAGCACAGATAATGTTACTGGCCTCCCCTATGAATCATGGTATCCGTGAATGCAAACAGCTATGCAATAGCTTAGTTTTGTACAGCTCAAACCCTTACCTTTCACCAGACAGACTATCAGTAGGAAGAAAGAGGGGCATCCAGCTGCCAGACCCAGCTCCTGAGCAGCACTTGTCATGTAGAAAAGAAGACTAAAATCAGTGTAGAGGTAAGCAGGTTGATTCCTCCACAGAAAAGTAAGAGATGTGGCAGTGGAGCATGCTTAACATTGTGCTAGTTTTAAACAGAAAAAGAGACAAAACAATTCAACATTATTGAACTGATTTCTATCTCCCAGTTTTTCCATTCCATATTTTTCCTTAGTCCAGAAAAAAAGCTGGAGATGGACCTTCCAAAAATTGAGCCTATGCTGTCCCAGAAATTCTTTGCCTTTTTAAGTAGTCTAATATTTCTAATGAACTGCTAAGGTGATCTCTGAATATTTAGCACATTTAGCCTCCTTACTCCAAAGGCACTTGAACACCATGAGGAGCTGACACCAGCAGTTCCTGGCTGGGCTTTGCAAAGAAACTGACCACATTGTTTTGAAAAAATGGAAATCTTTCTGAAAGGGGCCCACCTTGTATTGGTAAAACAGCTACCTTGTTCAGGCAAATAATACGAGCTGTAAAACATAGCCATGTTTGCTTAAGTGTGAACAACAAATATAAATACATAAGAATTTATGAGTCATTGACTTGAGATGCACCAATTCTTCTGATTTCAAGAGGAGCAGAAAAAATATCAAGACAGAAAACAAAAGGAGCATGACAAGGCAAATATAGAAAGAGAACCCACTGGCAGATACTTATCAACCTGGGCATCTGTTTCTCAATGGTAAACATATATTTTTACTTAAGTGTCTCATCCTGACTAGGTATGTGAAAAAACAGCACTGCTCTGTCCATGCTATAAGGCCATCCTCACTTGTGCAGCTATCGAGGCCCCAGCAGGATACACTTGTCTTGGCTTTCAGTTTAGCAACAGCTACAGAGAAAGGGTCTGGGTCAAGGTATAACAGATAGAGTTACAAAAGAAAATTCTGCTCTCAAGTGCCATCTAAAGAAGGGAGACTGGGGCTAGGGCCACTGAGTCCTCTTCCACCTGGGAAAGATTTCAAATATACTTTTGAGAAGTGGAAAACTGCTGACCTGCTATAGTTCAGCTTGACCTCTTCTCCCTTTGAGAAGAGAAAAGGCAGAACAAAATAAAGACACTAGTGGTCTGGTCTTATTGGGGCCAGGTAGCCAAGCTCATTGATCTCTCCGGATCACATTCATCAATGCACCTATCACCTACAAAACCCAGTAAACTAGACCCCAGAAACATTAAAGCAGCAGACCTCCTCTAAACCCCCTCCAGAATTACTCTGCATCCCTCCCACCACTAAAGGGGATTAAATCAGCCAGCTGGTAGAGGTACATGCGCACACACCCCCCCTTTACCGAGTAAAGCTCCATAAAGAACAGAGAAGGAACAATTATGCAAAGAAAAATACTTAGTAGTATTTTTGCATGTTGCTTTTGTTATTAGTGCAAATATTTGTCTTTGAAAATGTTTTTCTCCATAAAGGATGAGATTTACTCTGTGTATGGAAACCACAGATTACTACAGACTATTGCATTAAACCCTCAAAAATATGGTTCCTATAATAATTTTACATAACATTTATATTATATATTCTGACAATTTAGTGAAATTTTTACAGTTCTGTAAAGATGCTCTAATCTTTAAAAATAAAGCATATAGCAAAGTTCCTTAAACTAAAGGGTTCAGATACCACCAGAAAGTGTTCCTGATCTTACCATAAGGAAACAGACAATTTTTTCATTTGTTCACTTTCCAGAGAAAAGCCTATTGCGTCCAGCAAAATGTTTCAAGTGAGCAAGTTTTCAATTATAGCTTATAAAAATATTACACGTGTAGTATGAAATCTAAACTGGGTAGTGATGCATGCTGCCATTAGATCATATGCCCATGCAGCTCCATTTACCATTCAAGGTAATCACCATCTGCCAGGTCTTGCAGCAAACCAGTTATAAAGTAGATTTGGGATCCCAGTCTTTTGCCATTCTGATGAACATGGTATTGTAAAATGGGTATTTGAGTTGACAGCACAAAAAGAGCAGAGGATGTTATGAAACACAGCGGATTAGCAATTGTAACAAAGGAAAAAGTGATGATTATATGGAGTTCTGCCTAGATCTGCATAGCTTTGTTTCTGATAATGTCCCTCTGGCATATAGAGCTCAGGTTTGTTGATAGGATATAAGATATTGCTATAGAGACAGCTCTAGTATTTCCAATGGCTTCTGCATTACCATCTTTCCTGCAAAGATTGGGACTCCTGTTTGCAGCACATACAGAGAATAAGACAACAAGGAGGCAGAGAGAGAACAGGGTTCACTCATGTTCTTGGCTATCTTGCCAAGGAGATCAGGTGGATCCCAACTGTTCTATAACCTCTGACCACCAGGAAGCATTTAGGATGTTGCAGCATTAGTTCATAAATCCCAAGGTCTGACACTATGCTTTTACCTCCTATTGTTAAAAATTGATGCTCTCACTATTTCTAACAGAAGTGAAAAATAATTTAAGGTTCATCATCCACAGTCAAAGCTTATTGGCTACGTACGTTAGTTGTGACAACAGCTAGCATGGGATGCAGCCTCCCAGTTTCTCCCATGCTGAAATTGATTCCAGACCCCACACCTTTGAATAATCAGAACAAGGAAAAAAGAGCTAAAAATACCAGCAAGGTAGAGAAAAAGGTGCTTTAGTGGTAAAACGTCTCCAAACCTCTAGAAAAGAAATTATATTGGTGTCTTGATTTTAGCTAACCATTCATTCTTCAAAACAGTCCCATTTCTAAACATATCCCCAGGTCAGGATTCAATCCTTATTTCGTATCTGCATTATGCCAGTCTATTACATACTATCACTTTCAGACATTCCTCATCTCTGGTTCTCAGGTGCAAGAGCAGACTGCCTTCTGAATCTATTATCTAGCTTCCTATCTCCTAAGCATCTGATCTTATACTTGCACTCCCTTAGCACACTCTATTACATATCTTTGCCCCATCCATCAGGAGCACACAGAGAGGGGTTAAGAGCAATTTTAAGAAGAATGTGAACCTTCAAAGATGTGATTTAAACCAGGAGTCTCATTGCTCTGCAGCTTCTGCTTCCACTACAGCCCCACGGCCTCCTTGCTAAAGGCTCAGAAGTGTTCAACAAAAGAAAATCCAGATCCAGCCACCTCCACAGCAAAAACACTACCCCTAGTCTTAGTTAAATAGGGTAAGGCATTATCGTCACCACTACTGCATTCCTAACTCCTGCCCTCTTACGTAAGAGGACAGACATGCCTGAGAACACACATACATCAACACATACTTGCCAAAGCAACAGCCGGTTCCTCATTTGGCTTGCCATGGGAGGAGAGAGGTAGCCCCCATGCCTCAACTCCAATTAACCAGAGGCTTTGTACCCATTCTCCTAGCAGAGAGATGCAGGGCTGCATCCTGGTGATTTTCATGCTGGCATCTCGCACTTGGCACAGCAGTGGGCAAGTCTGGCTCTTCACTCCTTCACTTTTGCCAGCAGGGGCTGAGCTGAGAGCCAGGGGGTTCCTCCACTCAAGGAGCAAGGACTGATTTATTTTGCCTCATAACTGTTAACTAGATCCTTTAGGATCAGCATGAGCAGCCCAATATCTCTCTCAAGGAAAAGCAAGTAACCAACCATCAGGGGTAATATACAGTCATCCACCTTTGTCTTATACCAAGCTTACTGTCCATGCTTTGCTCTTTCCACATCGCTCAAGCACCCGTTAACATAACTGCCGACCATCTGATTTCACTTTTCCTCAGAGATACACAACATCTGTCAGTTCATTAGCTGAAGCATTTAGCAGCCATTGGCTGCTGGTCATCTTGGTCACTATTTCCAGTACCCTGTAGCATCAGCATAAACATACTGAGTTCATAGAACAGCCCCTGTAAACATTAACAACTCGACACGAGGTGAAAGCCTTGGGTTTAGAAACTACAGGGTGTTTCTAATTGTTTTGAATAGCACTTTATTAGTAAAGCTACGTGATAATCCATCCTGTTGAAGCCAAATCAGCAGTCTTCCAAGGTTGGGAATTCCATGGGGCTTTGGTAGTTACTAGAGCTAGTAACCACTGACAAAGGATGGGCAGGACATTTGTAGCAAAAGTCTCTTGGAAATGCCAGATACAGCAAGCCAGAAGAGACAATTTCATAATTATGTTGAATGCCATGAAAAACTTTATACATTTTTAGTGAAGCATTACTATCCCATTTGAAATTTGTCTTCGTTCTTTCAATTTAGAAAGGATTTTAAAAACAGACTTAAAGGATGTTGCTTTGGCTGAGTGACAGTATTTTTTGAAGCAGAAGAATATACAGATTTTCCTATGGGACACTTGTTTTCTGATAAACACAGCATGGCACTAATAATAAAGGAGTTCAAACAAGGAGCTGGAGACAATTGCTTGTTTTTCACATCCATACTCCTAATTTAACCTCCATACTTCACACAGAACAGCTACTAGCTTGATTAGAGAAGTAATAAGAATTAAAAACACTGATACACCTTTACAGTCCATACACATCTCACCTGTGAAGGCCTTGGAAGGCTCACTTCAATCCATAGTGCCTCTAGGAGGCAAGTGCCTACCTGATTCTAATCTGGGGATTCTCATCTGAATCCTTCTGTTCATGTTACCTCAGGTTTTAGCAGGCTTTCATCACATCTAAGGCAGGACCCATCAGTAACTGCAGATTCCAGGAAGTTTTCAACCCATCAGAAAGGTAAGAAAAATATTGAGTTCAATCTGGATTTCAACACAAAATTTTTTCCCCCCCAAATTAGATTTATTATGAATTGGAAAAAACAGATTTTTATATTTTTCCAGTTTTCCTGCAAACAGGACAGGAATAAGAGGCAGATGCTTGCACTAGTGTTCCTGTGATGGAGAATATTTTATGGTGCTGCAAGATTGACCAAGATTCTTCTAGACAATCTGTTCCCAAAAAAACCTTTAAAAGAGGCACTGCACACAGTGTATACATACAGAAGTATGTGTTTAATAGACCAAACTAAGATTCCCTACTGTTCAGCTCTGACCTGCACAGCCTAAAAAGCATTGCCAGCACTGGAAAACCCTTGTTTACACAGAGCTCAGCTTTAGCCCCAATACCCTGTTCTCCATTTCACAAACAGAAGAATAAGGTTAATTCCACACTCAGTTTTGCTGCCACCATCCTCCTTAAGGATATGCCACAGAAAGGATTTTTTTTTAACCAAATCCAATATATTCTTACTATAAATAAAAATATTCTTTGTCTTCCTATATTGCGTATGACTGCATGCTAGCATTCCTTCAATATGGAATATATCCAACTTTCAGGCATGTCTTCACTATTTCTGATAATCTTTTAATCAAAGGAGGTGGAAAATTCAGCCCTAGCTTTCATACAACTCTTGATATTCTCAGAAGTTGCAAGGCTTTCTTTTTCTTTCTTGAAAGATACACTATAAACATCATTTAGGAACTAAAGCTTAAAGCTTACGCTTTTGGAATGAATCATACAAATAAAACAGGCAGGTAATTTTAAGTATCTGTTGTTACCTTCAGTAGTAATTGGAGGTATTTCTGTCTCACCACACAGCCACTTATTATATATGCACTTAAGAGTCATTTAGAAGATGGAATGGATATTCTAACTTTCGAGGATATTCTATAATGATCTCAATTCAGTCACTAACACAGAGGCCTATAGTACATAGTCTGTACCCATAAAGGAAAATATCTGCTTTTGAAGTGGTATGCAAGCATGAATAGCAAAGACAAATCAAATCATAACTGTGTGGTATTTTCTCTTCAAGCATTACTTTGAAGCAATATAAGATGTCTCGCTTAAACATTTAAGTAGTTAAAAAATGAGGCCTAAAAACACTTAAATATGTCCATTACCACACAGGCACATATTATTTCCAGTCTATTTTCAATTAGGTACAGCATTAGAGGACCTGAATTTTGCCTACTGACCAAATTATGCATTAACTTATATAACTGCAAATCTAGAGCAGCTCCATGGGCTTTATTCCAAATATTGACTGGAAGAAATGATTCAGGAAAGAAATTGTCAAACTTCTCCACTGATTTCTCCCTCACTTTGTCAGACAAACTAAATGGCAATATTTTACAGGACACAGTTTTTCCATTGTGACAAACTAGTTTGAACAAAAAGTATAAACATTAAGTGGTCAGCGCTGCTAGTTCAAAGTGGGGGATATCAGTCAATAGGCAATACTTGAAAACCAAAGACACTGACAGCTAACAAGATACGAATTTCAGGGGATAGTAAAACATCTAAAAAGCTCAACTTCAGCTTTCAAAGTTCAAATATGCTGAAAGTGTTACAGAAATTAGGTCTTGCTGAAACAGCTTGTTCTGCTGTTATACTGCAATGGTTTGTATCAAATTAGGAAGTCCAAACCTTCCTTTATGTACATGTGATTTTTTTTCCCCCTCCATATTCTAGGGAATTACTGGCTTCTGCATTTTTACTCCCATTTCATTGGCATTACAGCTGTCTCCCTCCAGTTTAGAGGATGTTAGAGTCACTTACATTTTGAAAGGTTGAATTTCTTGGAGATTATTCTAGAGTGTCAGTGAAATGGATACTTTCACACTGTAGTAAGTACATCATGTACAAGAATTCAACCGAAGGAAGAATTCATACTGGCTATCCTTTCTTGGCTAAAGCTTCAGGAAAAAAAATAGCAAGTCTCAAAACAAGACTCCATCCATCTGAAAATATTTGGGGTCTCTCTGTTGCTTACTGTTTTCAGCAATCCATTGCTGAAGGATATTCTTAAAGCTTGGACAAGCTACATACTAAAGCTCTCTCCAGTATGCATCCAGGATTGCACATCAATAAGAGATGAAGCTGAGGCCTGTGAAGTTCAAAGATTTTTGCACTGCAGAGCCATATGCATTTTTCCTCCACTCTACAAGTCACACCTAAATTCTTGCTGCACTGTCTGGATCCAGATCTTCAGCACCCCAACCACAATATGAGAAGAGGGTATAGTATACAAAGAGGGAGAGAGAAGGGCAGAATTCAATTCTCAATTCAGAACATGCTTCAAAGTTCACCTCTACAGAGAGGACCACATCAGAGAGCCCAGAGGTGGCTGGAGGAGACATCAGGTAGTCTCTAACCTAACTGGTCTGAGGGACTATCACAGCACTTGGGCACATCCATCCTACCAATACCCTCAGGTTGCTGGGCATGGCCAGGGATCAGAGATGGCAGTGTGTCAGAAGCAGCATGGACATCAAGACTCAGCACACAGATATGGTTCATTCCTCCTGATGGGGCCTTCTTGCTTGCCAGCCTCTTTTGGAGATGGTATTAAACTCAAGGAAAGGTTTTTACATTAATAATACATTGCCAGTGACTTAGAAGCAAATACTTTCCTTCATTATGCTGAATAAAACATTCACTATTTCTGACTTTTCATAAAACTTCCAAGTAGCTACATTCAGTAAATTAACATTATCAAAGACAGCTGAAAAAATCTAAACCAGCAGTCAATAGTCTTAAACAAAAGTTTAAGAACTATAGTTTAATATTTACAGTTTTCCAAATTGGAAATGCTATTCCATACTTTGACTGCTCCTTTTGTATGCTATTAAAAAGCATCTCACTTCTAAAAAGCACACACGTACACAGCCTGCCCTTGTCCACATGGCTCAAAGCATACTGCAATATTGCTCCTAGGCCTAACCCCATTAAGCAAATAGCCACTACTTCAAACCACAAGATCCTTACTGGAACACGACACAGTAAATACACTATTTAATTCAATCTGAAGAAAAAGCTGTAGCATTCACTGTATCCTGCATAAATATCAAATCATGAAGTTCATTCAAACTCAATAAATGAGCATGATTACTTGTACTGTCTTGACTAGTATAAAACAAATTCTTGGAAAAAGTTGCATTAAAGGAAGTACTAAGAAAAAAAACACCACTGACAGGAAAATAGTACATTGTTTCTCCATTCATTTTAGCATAACAGCATTATTAAAATCTTTATTTTCAGTGAAAATAATAGTTATGTCCATCAGGAATATCTTCCATTACCAAATTGCATTTTACCATGCTAAACAACAGCAAGCTCTGCTTAGAAAAAAGGTTCTCATTTACAGGTCAAAAGGCACAGACTAAAATAGCTTCTGCAATTCTCCCTAAATAACTAATTTTGTATATCAAGTTCCATGGCACATTAGAAATAAATGCAATTCAGACAGAATTTGGAGAGCACAATAGATTAGGAGGGGAAGAGCAGACAAGAAAAAAACTTGCTGCAAGCTAAGATTTATGAAAAACTGATTTAAAGTTTTTTGGAGGGTGGCCCTCAATGAACCAATAAGGAAATAGAATTGCATGTGGGTTGCTACTCAGTGTCCCCAGATTAGGCTTGCAGCCATTACACATAATGGCATAACAAAGTACTCCAATATTTCAATCAGGCTAAGAGTAACCTCCACAGCTCCCAAGTAACTCAAGGAAGCAGGGGGAGGGAATCTGGCTGCTTCTTATTTTAATAATATCTAAAAGACTAAATCTTCCTCCCATTTCCACAACAGTTAAGCCTGCACACTAAGGCCCTCTTTTCCCTTGGTCTTTATAAGTAGAACTGCAGGTATAAAGGTCTAGAAGCACAGCCATTCGCTTCTCCTTTCCTCTATCTCACTCTACAGCCTGAAGGGCAGCCACTTCTAGAAACACCATGTCCATTTGCTGTTTAGTAGTCACCAATGAACAGTGAATAAAGGCAATGCCAACTGAGGTATCAGCCCTTCCAGGTGGCAACACTTCCCAAGCTTTCCTGGTTAAAAGCACCTGCCAATCTCACATAGCAACCCAAGCTCTCGCCTACTTTTGTGTCCTCTCAGGACATAGTTTTTTGGGTGGTATTTAATATGATTTTGTCTCTAACAGGAATAGACACTTCACCTGCTCTCAGGCATGCATTATAGAGAAAAATACGCATGAAATGCTCACTTAGTGCCTCACAGTCCTCCTGCATCTTTCAGTGGAATTGAGCCTGAGGTTTGGGAACAAAGTGAGTTCTCAGTACCCTCCTCAAAGGTAGAAATCCAGGCTAAGGATGTGAATGCCATTCTCCTCAAATGTAGGAATTACAGGCAGTATCTGCATGGAAATGCACAGCTAGAAGTGTGTGTGGGGAGAGAGGGAAACCACACTTTCATACCTCCAAATATGCTTTTTTGTGTCAAGCTTCAAGCTGTCAGTATGAGAACTGGTGGCCTCAATGTGTCCTCTAGCACATATTACCACAAAAGGTGGAGAGCCCAGCTATGTTCCTTCTGGAATAGGAGCTCCTCACAAGCTTCTGATTGCCTTGACTGAGGTTCAAACACTCCCAAAAGGTGAAACTATTTTATAGCAAAAAAAAGTGACACTGGTTAGCTCATTTCCATTATATAGAAGAAACCAAAAAAAGACTTCTGCATGACCCAGACTTCAGAGACCCACATACTTCAAAAAAAGCAAATATTTGTAAAGTAGACAATAGCTGGCACAGACTCACAACTCAGACATATGTAACACATCAGGATAGCTCATCATGCAGAAGGCTCTGATGTGATCTTACCCAACAGGTTTAGGACATGAACTACTGCAGGGATCGCTAAGAGGCTTTTCTTCTATCAGTGAAGAAAACAGTGCACAGCAATTGCCAGAACTGTATGTTCTCACTTGCACACCTCTTCGTCCACAAGCCCGTCAAGCTTTCCCACCATTTGTCGTCTCTCTTCTTAAGTTTTGATCACAAGTTATTCAAGGTGAAGACACTGTTCCCATCTCTAAATGGGGTGCAAATGGCACGAGCAGAGCACTACGCAGAGACTGATGACCCTCAATGATGGGTCTGGCCAATGAGGTTTCATAGCAGTTCACTTAGGGAGAGATGGTTCAAAGCAACCAGAAAATATCAGGATGCCAAGAAACGAGAGCCATTTGCCATTCCAAAAAAGGTACATCCTTACATCTTTGGTGGGTAAGCCATATCTTAGTACCTAGTATCATTTTACAGGACATAATTTAAAGGCCTAGACACAGCATGATTGGACAGCAAAGTTGAGGCAGTTCTCCAAAACAAAAGTCAAGTCCCAAGTCTTTGTGCCTGGAAAGAGAACACATTTCAAACTCTCCAGTATCAGCACCTGGGACAGTGACTCGGTAAGGATGCTCTCTGTTTCTGGTCTACAGCTACCACTATTCATCTCTGAGCTATTATTCCCAAGGGGAGACCCACCTCATGGGGGATCCCCCTTAAACAGGTCCCCACTACCCAAGTGGAGCAGGGCCACAGCTCAAACAGCGCCAGGGCTACATGCAGATGCCTCTGGGGCACCCAACCATCTTGCTTTAGCTCAGCTTTCCCAGTATTACAGGCAGATGGCTTGGCAAGAGCTTGTCTTGCTGTATTTCCCAGCTAACAGCATGTATCAGGTGCTGCCAACAGCCTGCCCTACACCCAAGGCAGTGAAAACTCACCAGGGTCCCCACATTCTAGCAGTAATTTGCAGGGAGAGGAAAACACCAGAGAAATAACTGGGCCTTGCAGAAGTGCCTTGCAGATAGCATGCCCCTATTCCCTATAAAATAGGGATCTTTTCACTTCTCTGCAAGGTAAAGACTTGGAGTGATAGGTCTTTTCTCCCTTATAACAAGAAATTTTTTTCCCTGGGTTCAGTACTCAGGAAAAAAATATAGCACCTTTGGACAAAGGGATTCCTCCCTGCAGCGAAGCCTGCAGTCCCTCTCTGCTCCGTCCAGAGCCCAGGGATGTTTTATACTGTGTGCAGCCTGACTCTTGCTTGACCAATTTCTTTTTCAACCCGCAAGTCTGAGCAGCCCTGTGTGGCCCTCCTTTCCTGATAACCATCTTTCTGACTGTGACTGAGGAACCTGGCAGATGACCAAGTATTCCTTAACCTCAACATTAACTATTGTTAGCTCTGGCAAAGTCCCACTCCTGAGACATCTAGAGCGGTGTCGCTTACTGCTGCAACCGGCAGGAACTGCTGTAGGGGGGAGATTCAGAGAACAGGGATCAGAGGCAGCCCAGACCTCCCTTTCCGCACAGCCTAAGAAACTTTGGGAGCGGCTACAGCTTCCAGGCTTTACACTGTTGGAAAAAGTGTGCAGACAGTGAACATGCAGAAGGGAACAAGTCACAGGCTTGAAGTTAAGACAAGGCCAGATGTAGCTTTTAAGCTAAGCCCTCAGGTCACTATGAATCTGCAGCGGTATCACAACAGACCTCAAAGCCACAGGGAAATACACAGGCTGCACCACCATCGCCTCCCTGGCCCACACCAGGCTCCTGCCTGCACTGTTACTGCAACAGTCCTGACAACTGCAGTCCTCACTCCTGTTCGCCACTGCATAAAAATCTAAGGTGAATCCCTAACCACTACAACCAGTTAGAGCTGCCTCGAACAACTCGAGGCCTCTCTTTACAGAGGACTGTGGGCTTTCCAAAGCATCAGCCACACTGATAAACAAATTGTTCCAGGATGGCAAATCCTAGACAGGAGCCACCCCCGTCAGTCACCAGCAGCAGTTAAATTCAAGGGCTGAGGCAGGTTTTCTTAACCAGAGACTTTGTTGCTTTATATAGCACACACTCTCTCCCTGGTATCTGCATAATGCTGAGTTTGAAATGTTCCAAGACGAACACAGAAGCAAGAGATGGGAAGGGGCTGCAAGAGGAAGCATTTTACAAGGGGACAGTCTGAGCACCACCATGTCGAGCAGTGTATATGCAGCAGTCTCTTAATCAGAGCATCCAGGACTTGATATGGCAGTTCGCTTAGTAATTAAAAGATAACCAAGTATCTATCAGAGCTATGCAGTTGGAAAAACATCTTGTATTAGTCAAACAGCTGAATATGTGAAGGGTTTGGGTTTGTCTTCCCTTTGGGGAAAAAGCCCTGCACTGTGCCTCACTACACATGTACATAAGTCCCTCTCCTGTGTTAGATCTGCACCCCATTGACCTCCTCATACTTCTCCAGCATTAGGAGTTCAAAAATTACTTCAATGGCAACATAGCCGGATCCTCATCCTGAGCAGACCTGATCTGCCTTCTCATTTTTCCACTGAGATGACAAAGTTCGTCGTGCCTTTCCTCTAAGGTCATCTCTAGTTTAGACCCATCCCATTCCAGTCACTTGATTTCTGCTGAGTTTGTTCTAAATGACTTTTCCTCTGCATGGTTGATACCCACAGCCTTTATTCCCCACTCCATCTGCAATAGAGAAAAATCTCTAGTAAAAGCAAACTGCTGACAAGTTTACAAAAAAAAAAAAAACAACAAACTCAGGGTGACTCTTGCATTTATCTCACTTCCCTGATAACCCTTTCACCAAAGCCAAGAGCCCTGGAACTGCCAGGGAACGCATCTTGCAAATAATGAACACAAATATCAGTGGCCTGGCCTGAAACAGCTGCCTTGTTTAGCTGGGCATTCATTCCCAGCTTAGCAACTGCATCATAACAGATCTGTTTGAACAAGATGGGAGTTTGCTGACCCTTTAGCAAGGGCTGCTTTTGCTACCAGGTAGTCGGTAGGTTGATATGTTTTATATTCCTTCATTTTACTGCAGATGTAAGCTTTCTTCCCTATGCATAACTCCTCTCATTAAATCAGTCCCATCAGAAGTTCCACAGAGCCCCTCATCTGCCCATGTAGTGCATGACAATGCACATAATGTGTTATTTTTAAGTCACAGTTCATTTGTTTCACATCATGCCGCCTATCAGTAGGACCTGCACAAGGGGTATAGGTGTCCCATCTCAGGTTAACTGAGAAACCAGTGTGAAAATCCCCAAAAAACATGGTTTACATGACTGCTTTCAGCTTTTTGTCTAAACCAAGTCTTTGCAGATGCTTCATTTTTTTTCCTTGCCTCTCAAAAAAAAGAAAAAAGAAAAAAACCAAGGCACTTACCTGTGCTCAAGCCCTGGTAATTCTATTGATCACTGCCCACAAGCCCCTGTACTTTATAGGACATGCTGCCTCCATATGATTGAAATAGCTTCCTTCCTTAATCAGCATATAATCAGATATTCCCACACAGGAGAACTATAGCCCTGATTGACAAGTTAGTTACAAAAATAAACCTGAGGTTTAAATATAGCTTGCTCAGCTCCCTGGAAGGTACGTAGTATTGTGTTATACAAGTCTACCATCATTTTCCTTGAATTAATATATTCTATATTCTCCTTCTGCTCTGATCTCTATCAATTAAATTGCTATCAAAATTGTGTTATACAGGAGAGCCGGCAGCTAGGGTTAGGTGGGAATGACAACTAGCCTTTCCACTGTGTGGCCTGACTTGTCATCAATATTCCATTAGCAATTAACACTTACAGATTTTTGAGTTTATGTACCAGTTGAATGTATGATGCCTGATGCAATTGTAGAGGTTAGGTAGGTAAATAAGCGTGCAAGACTAAGCACATGTATAGAAAAAATTGTATGCCCAGCAGGAATGGATATATCCTAATTAGATATGTCTCCCTGTATCCAAACACACAATCTAGACAACCAATATTTAATGATTCCCTCTTTCTCGGGTGGGCAGCCCAATAGCACAATACTCATTGTATTTCCTCCAGTCTATCAGCATGTTCTGATGTGTTAAATATGCAGCATAATGAGGGCATAGCTCTATAGCACTGCTCTTCTAATTTCAGGGGGGAAAAGGGAGATTTTTCTTAAACCATTCCAATTATGAAATGCTTTTCATCTGTTTAAAAACCTCCCCATTGCTGACCGACTACAAAACGCGGGACAGACCTCATATTTATTATGCAAATCCTTAGCATTAAGGGAAAACAAATCGCCAACTAACATCTGCCTCCGATAAATAAACAAACCAAATCCTCACCGCACTCCGCCGGGCAACCGATGGAACACCGGCCCCGGTGAGCCCGGCTGGGGGAGTTGGAGGCAATCGCCCAACGCCGCTTCCCCGCCGCTGCTGCAATGTACCCGGCACATCCTTGCGAGGCTGCTCGCAGCCCGGTCCAGCGCGCAGAAGCCCGAGCACTGCAGTGCTTTTGTTCGCACCCCTGCTGCCGCCGCCGCCGCCGCCGGGCCACCCACCTTTGCCTTCCATTGCGGAGCCTGCCGAGCGTGGGCAAGTTGCGGGGAAGTTGCGGGGAGATGCGCTCCCTCCTCAAGCCGCTCTCGCCGCCACAAATCCGCGCTCCCGCCTGCTGCGAGAGACACAGAGCGCGCGAGCTCGCCGGAGCCGCCGGCTCTCACCCCGCTCTCCGCCGCCTCCTCCTCCTCCTGGGGGGTTGTCTCAAGCCTCGGAGCCGCAGCCGAAGGACAGCGCGTGAGCAGCGGAGCCCGCCCGCGGGGGCGGCGCGGCGGGGCCGGGCGCGGGCGCTGCGCGGGAGCCC